>JAGPOW010001543.1:13087573-13122427 GCA_030014935.1 Caiman crocodilus | reverse complement strand
TATATATATATATATATATATAACGTTTGCCAGAAAACACTTCCTATTTAACCTGTAAATAATAGCTTTGTGGGTGGTTGTGTAGGACTGTTGTGTTTGTAGAACTATCTATGCATTAGTTCATATGCTCAGTACAAGGCTTTCTTTTACAGTGTTGGATAGCAAAGCACCAAAATCTGAAGACATTGATGAAGAAGATGATGATGTTCCAGGTAAGCTTGCTAACCCACTTGTTTCTTCATTTTTAAATTGTATACTATTTCAGTAGATATTTCCATTTGACTTTTGGTGCAGCAATACCCTTCATCTAGAAAAACAGCTTGGTAATGGAATAAACGTGAAACAGAAAAGAAAGCTTGAATTTCAGCTGCTGTGTGCCCTTGAGTAAATCACATCTCTACTCTGCCTTATTACCTGTAACTAGGCATAAATACTTGAGTAGCAGTTGAGAGGATTGACTGAATAACATTTGCACAGTGGTTTCTTGATGCAGCAGGACAGATGAATATTTAGAAGTGATTGTGCATACTTTTCAGCTCGTGATTTGTTTAAATGAATACTTGTTGCTATAATAGAGGAAAACTAGTTTCTCCCCACTACCAAGTTTGGACCTTTTTTCTTTCCCAATAAGTAGGATTTTTTTTTTTTTTTATTAGGCACCTGATACTCAGATGCCATTAGCATTGTTCAAGTCCCGTAACTAACTAAGAGAGGTGAGTGGGATACCAGCTCCATGCGCTGACTTGAGGGGAGCACCAGAATTGTCCCCTGAGTCTCTGCTTTGCAGGTTTAGACTTCTGCGGTCAGCCATAGAAGCTGAGCAGTCCTGTGTCCTGTAGTATGGTGGCGTGGGGGGGACCAGAATGGCATGCCTCCACCCAAGGATTTGTGTCCCTTGCAAAAATTCTTGTGGGGAGCCACCATTTGCTTCCCTCTCTGTTTTCTTTCCCACCCACCCACACACACAAGGTACAATTGCCTGGCTTCTGTGGTTGGGAAGCATGGAGCTGCACCTCTGTAGTGAAGACTTGCAGGGTGTTTGCATTCAGGTACACTTGCTGCAGCTGGTGTGCAGTGCCATGGTTATATGGCTGTAGCAGCCTGTTCCTGTACTACGATGGCTGCAGTAACTACTGCCTGAGTGCAGAGAGAGCAGGGGCAGCTAAGGGTCCCCTTCCCTTCCTCCCCCCGATCCAGTGGTCAGCACTCTGCCCAGGGCATTGCAGGAGCTTGTTGTGCCTCTGCATTGTTCATTTGAGATAATTGTTGTACCTGGTTAATTTATGGTTAATTTTCAACATATGGTTAGTGATATCACATTCTTTTGTATGTATCCAAGTGTTCTGTAACAGTGTAGATAGGACACCTGAGTTCTCTCTGTGGCTTTTCATTGACTTGCTTTACCATGGGTAAGTTACATAGGCCTGTTCAAAGGTTTCCACTTGTATTGAGTACACTTCTTTCATTGATACCACTAGAAGACCTTTTTTTTTTTTTTTTTTTTTTTTTTTTTTTTTTTTTTTGTTTGTTTTTTAAAATTTTTTTAACGGAAACCCAGGGTACCCCCCAAATATCCGGGGGCATTTATATGGGTGTACATACAAAGTAGAATTAATAACTGTTTGAGCTCTTATATTGGACAGTTTCTTTAAAATATAAAGACAGTGTTACTGGAAAATAACTATTTAATATTTCCATCTCTTTCAGATCTCGTAGAAAACTTTGATGAAGCATCAAAGAATGAAGCTAATTAAATCATTAATAGTTCTGGAAGCTGGCATGGACTAGATTTAAGAAATCGGCTATGTGGTTCCAAAGTTTTAAAGAAACAGAGAACATCATCTGTTAATAGTTCAGTAATATAAATATTTTGTATTTTAATGATGCTGTTTGTTCAGCATTTTCTGTCAGTTGATTTTTGCATTTTGCACTTACTCCCAGGATCTCTTCTTTTGGTCAAAAAAAAAAGATGTCAGTGCAGTTTGAGGAGTGTGTGCATGTGCGTGTGTGTATGTGTGTGGATGTACATATAGTAGAGAACAAATTGGAGAACAGTTCTATTTAACTTTTTCCCTTCTCCCTCAGAAGTAGAAATAAAATGGATCTTCAGCATTGTTATTTTTTTATTTTCTCCAACTAGTGCACGGAAAAATAGTGGAAGTCTTATTTGTCCATGTTTCATGAACTGAAGGCATTTTTGCCGTTAAACTTTGGGTTAATTTGCTGTTAACTATTGTATTTGCAAATATGTTTCTTTTCCATGTTGAAAATGTATCCATGCTATTTGTTATCAACCTTATATTGATACCAAGTGATACCAAAGACAGGATATTTATAAGCCTGTTTGGTATGTTAACATTTTTTAAAATTGGTCCTAAAAAAGTGTGTTTTCTTCCTTAAAGTTCATGTCTCAACCTTTTGCCCTCTCTTCCCCTTTTTTACCTTAGCCAAGTCCATCAGCCTTCACGTGGAGTCTGTTTTATATAGTTGACCTTCATTCAACCCCTTTTGCATTGATAGTGGTGTGTTCTCCTCTTGATCATTTGGGTATATATCCTCAGAATGTTTCTTGCACACGTGAGAAGATTAGCTCTTACCACCCAGAAGAGCTACGTCCATCGGTTCCTGAACTGGAAGGTCTAGTTGGTAATAGTGTGATGCATCCATTTGCACAGTAACATACTTTTGCTTAGCAGGCTTTTGAGGCTTTGTTCCAGTGTCGTGACTGCAGCTCCTAACAGCTGTTGTTCTCCAGGGAACTAGAAATTAAGGATGATTATGAATTAGTTCAATATGAGAGGAAGGGGCCATTGTCACATTGCCTTGGCCTCTTGCTGGGCAGTTTGTGCAATGCCACTAATTCTGAGGGGATTTTTAACTTTGCCTGTAACCTACCTCTATCTAGGTTTGGTGCCATGGTTGTAGTAGCATATTAAAAACAACAAACCTTCAGGCTTACACAGGATATGGAGGTACCATTGGTGCAGTGTAGTATTTTCTGAACCTTCCTTCGAAATGCTAAATGTGAATCCCTCTGCCAGAGGCTCTTCAAGGTTCTTGATGTGATGTGCATTATAGTATAGTTGGACATCATTGCAACCTGTATCAAAGGCAGCTGTGGCTTACGAAAGCCATCTTTGTCTAAATATATAATTTAACTATGGCTTAATTGAGACATATCAGCTTTTTATGTAGGTTCATACACTAGATAACTGTAAAGTTCAAGGTTATCAGTACATGAGAGTTCTAGTGACATCATAAACCATGAAAGCAGAGCTGTAGTGGTTTGACATCTAGACTCGATTTATTTTATAGACTTGTTCACTTTTCCTGTTATATTTTATATACTACATGGATCTTACTACAAAATAAAATAACAATACAAAAGAGGAAATGTTCCCCCTTCTGTGTCATCTCCTCCCAACAGGACTGAGTGAGGAGCAATATGTAGATGCAGCTGCTGTTTTAAATAGCATTGTGTACATGTAAATAATGTAGAAGACCTGAAGAATCTGGCAAGACTGGTTGGAATCAGCAGGATTCCCAGTGTGTCAGGTTTCCCCCCCTTTGCCCTTTTCTCTGTAGTACTAGATGGGATTATACTCGGTCTTGTGGCTGCTTCACATCCCATAGGTGAAGTTGCTCTTTTGTAATGAAAACCATTATTCTTATTTCCACTTTCATCCCCTGCACAGGCATGCAAGCTGAGCAAACTGCCATTCAGAGGGCAGCTGCCCAATGAGCAAATGAAAAAGGCCAGAAAATAAACTTGCATCAATCTCTACATCTTGGTGGAGTACCTCGTCTAGTGCAGGGTTGTCAACCAGGGGTACACTTACCCCAGGGTACTTGGGACAGCCCCAGGGGGTATGCATGGTGGTGCAGGGAAGCGGCACGTGGTGGTGAATGGCAGCAGTTGCCACTGTGTGCAAACTCCCTGCCACCACCATCTGCTGCTGCTGTGCACTGCTTCCCCATCCCCTGCCATTCACCACTGTGCTGCTGCTGTGTGCCACTGGCTTCGTGGCCAGCTGGCCATGCTGTCAGCACCCTTCTTTCCCCCCTGCCATCTGGAAGGGGTGCACTCCAGCAGGGTTACACTCCTTAAAAAGTATGAAAACCCCTGCACTAGTGAACTGGCATGAATGAAGAGTATTGAAAAGTTGTGACTGCACTGACTTTATTTACGAACAAGTGGAATTTTTTTTCCCCTACTAATCATCTATTACTAAAAATCCACACGTAAAATAGCACATTGATTTCTGAACTAGGAAGCATGGTAAGAATAATTTATGTGTGGGAGGTTACAGTAAGTGTCTGGGATATCAGTAAGTTTGTAGTCAGACTTACTGATTTGTGCAAAAGATATTTTTTCATTCTAGCTATTGGTCACGGCAGCCTACTTGTAATCTTCATTGCTTAATTATGTTTGCAAGCCAGCAAAGAAGCTAAATATATTGGTTATGTAGTCATGTTATCTCTTTCACTGTATCCAAAAACAGTTGACCACTTTTGATTTGCTGCTGAAATACTACAGCTTACAGAAATCCATTAAACTGATTTTAACTGAAAATAACTCACCAAGACTCTTGTGGAAAATAGCTATTTTTTTTTGTTAGGAAATAACTGGAGCAATCTTTGACCATGCAGGTGAACAGGAAATTACCGAGTACCCCATATTGAGATGCATGTACTACATTAAAGGTATGCTGAGTATTCTTGATTCTTTTATTTCAAACCATAGGATCAATTGCATCTTAGCTGGAGCCCTCAAAATTTCCCACTTTTCTCATGTGCTTCATACTTCAGTGATCACTTCCAAAGGATGATAATGCCAGTCTCCGAAGAACCTTGGCATCACTTTCTAAAGCCTAATTTCTGTCTCTTTCCAGTTAAGTCAACTACTATCTAAGTAGCACCTGCTTACTCAGGTTTTACAGGCCTGTATTCAGGTATGAACTACATGATTTTGATCCAGTTCCTGACACAGTTCTGTGTTCTCTGATTATAGATCTTGTAGTACTGGATGACTGTACTTGTTTATGGGGAACACAGCTGTGTAAAGAGTTCCTGGTCTGAGGGGAAAGGTTGTCCTTGAATTTCAACTCCTACTTGAGGTTTACTGGGGCAAAAAGGGAAGTCCTTGGTTGATATGCTCATGATGATCTGTAATGCTCAGTAGATGACTTGCCACGCTTCAAATCAAATGAACCATCGTTAAGGTATAATGGTTTTATCTTTTACAGTGATGGGACTACTATACCAAGATCCATAGGATGTAGTTTGGCCAGCTACAGATGGAAACAAGCAGTTTCCATTGCTGTGGCAGCTTCCCTGTAAAGTAGAACTGAAGCGTCTAAATATATTCTAAGAATACAGACTGATGCGTCTGTGATCAAGAGTCTGATCAGATGCTCTTTACTTTAGGGCATATTAAGGAAGAGGTACGCTTTTCCCCCTGCTCATTACTTCCATTTTGCTCAGGTTTAATTTTATCCAGCTGAAGTTGGGCAGGTGTTCAGAATGCTGAGGCATTGTAAACATTCATTTTTGATGCTTTCTAACACATCTACCTATTGGAAAGGTAAAGCCCCAAATAATGAAGGCATCTTTAATTCCTAGGTCATGACATCATGAAATGTCTATGCACCTAGATACCTAGTAAAATATGTAACAAAGGGAACTTGGCTTCAAATATAAAAGAAAAAAGACAAATGGCATTTATTCTAATGGAGCACTTTGGAGAAATATACTGTAGTGTGTTTTTACCATATATAACTTAGACGTGTAATTATGATCTCTTTATATTTTAATGTAAAATGTCTTGGCTTTTCTGGCATCCATATTTTAGATGCCATTTACTGAGCCTGTATTAAGTTTCATTGCAAGTGTGCCATTTTGGGGTGGGGTGTGATATGGATTTAATCTGTGGGAGAACACTAAAAGGAGTCTATGTTAACTGTGTTTTTAAAGTACTGTTATACTGTTGGCATGTTATCCTCTTGTCATGAAAGGGGCAAATAATAATTGGATTCACTCTAATAATTTTAACTGCATTTTATTACTAAAATGTTAATAATGACTGAGTTTTTCATGTTTAAACGTCTGATTTAAATCCACCAAAGAGCTATATTGATTAGTAGCTGGATAGGACAGAAGCTTAACTGTACTATGTAGGCTGGTGAGGCAGTCTTGTCAAAACCTTATCCCCTACACCAAGTAACTGGAGAATGGGAGCAAGACCCTAATAAATTAAGGTTTTCTTTTTTAAACATCACAGTCATCTTTAAAGCGGTAATAAAATCAGAATGAGCATAGAAGACTGAAGGCATGGCCTGTCCAAATAAAAAAAAGTAAATGGTGAGTTATTAAAGAATATTTGACACAGAATAAAATACTGTCAGACCAGGTTATGTAACCTTTGTGGTACTAGGAGAAGCAATCTCATTTTAGATCTTAAAGAGTTGCTAGAATACTTGCTTGTGGCTTTAAGAAGGTAAAGCACTGACAACAGATTAAATATATATGTATGTTATGAGATATGGTTTAGAAACTATACTAAAGTTAGAACAGAAATACAAATTGGAAATACATATTCTCTTTTTTCCCCATAAGAAGCTTGGAGGATGATCAAAATGTAACCAGTTGAAGAACTCTGAACATTGAAAGACATAATAACAGCAGTTTTGTAAAGCTATTAATTCTCTCACCTATCCTATCAAAGTCCATGTTTTTCTTGATTTTTACAGGCAAGTGAATGGGTATAGAGAGGTTGACTTGCGGGAAACAAGGCAAGACAAGAAATCAGTGACAGCTGTAATCTGAATGGGCTGACCATTCTGCATAGTGCGCTGTGTGGATAACTGATCTTGGATCCACTGTACAGAAAGCAAAGGCAAGTTACAGTAGCAATGAGAAGAAATTAACTTGGTGTTACTATTTTGCTCATGGCTCTTTTTCTATAGTAGGTAGTAGGAGAGAGTGATAAAGATGAATCTATAGCTAAGTATGTAGGGTATAGGCACAGCTGGTGAACTCAGACTGGTGGGATGGTAGAGCATCCCACTGGAGTGGCAGGGACACTGAAGCTGGCTGGGAGTGGAGAGAAGGAGTGGTTTGCAGCTGGCCCAGTGCTCCGGCTGGTAGCGGAGAGGCTGCAAACTGCCCCACTCTGCCATGCTGCCGGCCAGCTGCAAACCCCTCCACCGCCCCACCAGTCTGAATTCATCAGCTGCGCCTGGTAGGGTACAGACAGACTAATGTAAAAGAAAGTCTTGATCATCTAGTAGTCACTCAAAAAAAAAAAAAAAAAAAAAAAGAGGATGAAATATCCAGGGGAAGTAGAAAATGTTTGGAACAGGATTTTTATATCTTAGTGAGTGTATGTGAAATAAATGCATCTCTTTTGAATTGTATGTAGTGTTTACCTTCTGTCTATATTTTGCTTTGTTTGATATTGAGTGCCATGGGAATGTCTTGAGGATTGTATAAGTAAAACATTGGAATTTAATTGGATGCACTACCAAAAGCACTTTGAAATAAATTCAGTGGCAGCAAACCAGTAATGTATATGGAAAGGAGTGCACAGACTTGAGAGCAGTAGCTTTGGAGTTTATTTTTCTGTCTGGATTTTCATGGCTAATCTACTCTGTTCAGCTCATTTTGTACAAAACAACTCATAGAGCTTTCACCACAGGTATCAAAAAAACAATTTTGTGATATGATCTTGAGCTTGGCTTTTTAGACCCAAGAATCCTGGCAAGTATATGGTCTTTATCACTTAGTATAAAAGGGCTTTTACTCCAGTTACTTTATTATGCATAAGTGGAAACTGGAGCAGACTCCTGGTTCTAGAATGGCGAGTAAATCTTCCAGTGTTGTTCAGTAGGGTGTGCTTTGGAAGTTGATCTCTTAGCAGTGATAATGAACTATTCTTGATGTAACACATCCATGGAGTTAGCTACATCAGAGGTAAATTAAGCCCAGTCTAACTTATAAAACAGCTCTACCATTGGAGAAGGTTGCTCTTGGGTGTTGAGTTAAATCCGGGGTGTCAGACATATGGCCCACAGGCTCCATCTTACCTGGGGAGCCATGTAATTCAGCCCATGGATCGCTGAACTGACTCATTGCACCAATCCCCATCCTGCATGTGCTACATACAGCCCAGGAAGCATGCAGCCCAGCCTCAGACCCCTTGTGCTGCATGCAGTGCTAGCTCCAGCCTATGTGGCAGCCTGGCATCCAGGTGTACAGCAAGTTCCAGGGCTGATGTGTGCTGCACAGAGCTGGACAGGCCAGGTGCCCTGCACACAGCATGGGCCATGAGCTGCAGACAGCACAGGGGATTGGTCTAGGGTGCTGCAGGAAGCCTGTGCTGTGGACTCTGCTGCTTGTAGCACCAGGTCCAGCCCTGTACACCATGTGCAGCACATGCTGGCCCTGAGGCTTGCTGTGCATGCAGCCCCCAGGGCCAGCATGGGGTGTGCTCTGTCTGGCATGTGGGGTGGCTCCAGCACTGAATGGGGCGTGGGATCTGGGGTGTCGCTGCTTATGGCATCCCAGACCTGTAGTGCTAGGCCCAGGGTGCACCCTGTGCCAGCCCAGGGAGCTGGTGCATGCTACAGTGTGTGGGCTTGATGTGGCACCATGGGCACTGCACGAGGGTTTGGTCTGGTCTAGCCCATAGACCAGCCCAGCTATACTCATCTGGCCCATGGGCTAGATGAGTTTGACATGCCTGTGTCAGACTATGCAACATTGGGAAATAACCCAGGTGCTCTATTACTTCGCAGGGGCTGAGCAGGCATCCCTGTCCAGAAGTAGTTGAGTCACTGGATCTTCTGCTGGCCCTTTTGACTGATCCCCTTGTTATTGCTGATGAGACTGGCCTTGTCTTGGCATAGCAAAATAAACAGATGAAGTCTATGAAGACAGTATCTGAGAATGAAGATTATACTCATTAAACAATCCTTCCTCTGTGACTAAGTAAATTCAGTGATGCAGAAGAGGTGCACATCCTGACAATCAGAATGGGCAAGGGCAATTTCTAGATGGAGTTTCGAAGCAAAGACTTCTTTATAAATTTTTAAACAAGTGCAACTGTTCATTCCCTTTGAGTAACATGCGTTTCCACCTCAACTGCCAGTTTGCACAGGCAGAAGAGCGTGATAGATTGAAGAAATGAGAGGACAGACAGTATGGCCCATCGAGTTAGATAGAGAGTGACTGAAGAGAATAATTTTGAAAGCGGTCTTTGCTAGTAGATTTGGGAGGGATTATGGGCCAGTGACTAAAGCAAGAGTACTAGGATCAGGGCTCCTGGGTTACTAACTCTGATTGAAACAATTTCACTGTACATTTTGGAGGAAAGTTGTGGAACTTCTCTGTCCTTTAGTTTGCATCTTTGCAGCAGGGGTAATACTTGCCTACCTCACATAGGCACATCATGTAGCTTAAGTTAATAAAATCCTTTGTAAAAGATGCATTTGCGGTTCTACATAACGGTTGTGGACAGTGGATCTGAATCCAGTATTTTTTAAGGTTTATGGTAGATATCAATGCCATATGGTTCACTAAATGTATCCATCTTCCTTATTCTTTCACTGAAGAACAAATCTTTAATTTTCTATTAGACATGATTCTGTCTGGCAACATGATAGCTATCAATCTCTAACATGGGATAGAAAATTTCTGCCTGAACTTCGTTTACAGAGAGAGTTAGTTTATTCTCCTGAAATCACTGCATCATGAGAGTAAAAGGTTGCCTTCCTTGTTTTCTTTTGCAAGGACTGCAATGCAATGGAAAGAGTGTGACATGGACAGCTCTCTTTTTCTCACAGAGTCCTTGCAGCAATTGCATAGAAAGGAGAGAGTATATTTTTAGCTTCTCTTTAGTGCAAGTGAGCAGTTGGAGGAAAAAGGAAGAGTCAGTGCTGTCTCACCAGCTCACTCCGGACCACCATCAAGTATGGCATGCATTAGTCTAAGGATATTTGAACTCTTACAAAAATCTCCTGTCAAGCTGGAAACTTCAGGATGGTATCAACTGCTGACAGACATAGGTAAGAGAGTTAGGGGTCTTGGAGGATTGTTCTTGGTTACTACATCTTTTCACTACAAGTCTCTCTGACTAGGATGTTTGAACCCCTGAATTGTGCAGTTTAGCGTGAAGGGCCTCTTCCCCCCCGTGTGGAGCAGTGTCTACATCATTGGACTATATATTATCCCCTGGTGACTGGTTGGTTTTGACTTGTGTTAAATAAATTTGATGATCTCCATTTAACAGGGAAGTGTCCATGCAATCAGTGTGTCCTGGGGAAGCCTGAACAGAGGGACCAAAAAACAATCGAATCTTGGACATTTAATTGTCCTCTTACCTCTGCTGCTGGTAAGCCCCCTATATTTGGTGCACACTGTCTTGGCAAGACGGCACATGGAATCTTGCATTGCTGCTGCCGGTGTTCTACCAGTGGGCAAAAAAAAAAATGCTGGTGAAAAGGTATCAAGGTTGACAGCAGGTACTTTTTAACTATCCAATCAGGAAAAAAATATTCGGTGTTTTGCTTTTAAACCGCGTCAGAGATATTAAGATGCTTTCTCTACTGTTTTGTAGTTTGCTTTTAACAAGTATTTCTTTAAACAGTCATCTGAACATGTGAAAGAGGTTGGATGCTAAGTAAAAGCAGTTTTGTGAGATGAAGGTGTTTCCCTGCAGTATGGATTGGAAAGGAATGTGTACAGCATAATCTTGGCATAGGATTACCTTTGCTCCTGTCTGACCCAGCGGTTACACCCCTTCACAAGCGCATGACACTCTGTTAATTGGTTTGCTTTTGAAGCGCACATTACGCAAGCCAGTTTTAAGAGTTGCAATATGAAATGTCATATGTTAGGCTATTAAAGTTTAATCTATGTCCAAGTCTGGTATTACTTGAGCAATGCAATCCCAGAATAAATAGTATAATGATGCTGCATAGATAATCATAGCTTTAAAAAAAAAAAAAAAAAAAAAGACTTTAAATTTGGTTTAAGAAAATTGTTTTGTTAAAAATAGCCTCAAAACTGCATGCAGTTTCTTTTCTGCCTCTAGAAAAATATTGCACAACTAAATATCTGTTCAGTTATTATATATTCTACTCTTTGTCTGACTAATTAGTTATTCAAAAGACAAAGCATTTGTAGACTTTTTCTTAAATTCTTTCTAGAGAGAAAAATTAAGATTTTTTTTTTTTTAATTTTTTGTTCAGTTCTTGTACCAGTGCTTTTCAACATGTTAATCAACAATTTGGATTTGGGTATTAAAAATGAAATGGCAAAATTTGCTGATGACGTCGAACTGTGGGGGTACGTGGTCACACACAGACAAGCTGGTGATACAGGCCAACCTGGACAGGTTTGCAAGGTAGACAGACCTCAACCTGACGTTGTTTAATATGGAGAAATGTAAAGTTCTCTGTTTAGGGAGAAATAATCCACAACACACTTACAGGCTTGGCAATGCTACGCTTGCCATCACCATAACTGAATGAGACTTGCAGGTGTCTCATGAGAGACGACAAAATGAACATGAGCCGCCAATGCGATGCCGTAGCTAGCAGAGCAAATCAAACGCTGGCATGCATCTACTGAGGCATCTCGACCAAGGCTAAGGATATTATCCTCCAGCTCTCCTTGGCCTTGGTGAGACTGCAGCTGGAGTACTGTGTCCAGTTCTGGGTGCTGCACTTCAGGAAGGATGTGGAGAAGCTTGAGAGAGTCCAAAGAAGAGCTACGTGCATGATTAGGGTCCTAGAGACCAGGTCATATGAGGAGAGGCTGGAAGACTTGGGTCTGTTCAGCCCGGAGAAGAGAAGACTCGGGGGACTTGGTGGCAGCCTGTAAGTATACCAGGGGCATACCTCAGGACCTGGGGAACCATCTGTCCACCAAGGCCTCTTGGGGAAGGACAAGAAATAATGGGCACAAACATGGAAGATTGCTTCAGGCTAGACATAAGGAAAACCTTTACTAGCCAAGTGCCGAGGGTTTGGAACAGGCTCCCCACAGAGATGGCGCAGTCATCCATCCCGGTGATCTTCAAAAAAGTGTCTTGATGCCCATCTTGGGGTGATCTAATCCCAGCGGTCTTTCCTGACCAAGTGCAGGGAGGCTGGACCCAATGATCTGTAAAGTCCCTTCCAGCCCCTAACATCTGTGAAACTATATTTACGTTTCTCCTTTTGTGTTAGTTGTTTTCAGGCAGTCTGCGTTTCTTGCTTATTTTGCAAGAAATTTTTGTGTTTTGTATAATTTGTAAATACAATAAATTCTGTCATCTTCCTTTATACTTCCTGTCCTTTGAGTTGCTGGAAGCAGTCCTATGTTGGCTGTATGTAGTTAGTAACAGAGCAAATGAGCCTTTTTCATCCCTAAAATTGTAATAGTTCACTTAATTTTCCATTCTTCCTCTGTTCCTTAGTCAAATGGCTGTAGGAGCCATTGTATGCTTCATTCTTGCCTCTCCGCTGGGCTTTGTTCTGCATTTGGGCATGAGGCATCTAGGTTCTTTTCTTCATGAGTCTGATTTCCTCATGTAGCCATTTGGTGTGTTGCTCTCCACCAGGTGGAAGAGCAGTGTTTGTCAGGTCATCCTTCATCTAGCAGAGGTGCCCAAGAGCTGGATCCTCCTCATCACTACCTTCCCAACTGGCTCTTTCATACCAATTCAGTTTCTCATGTGGGCCTGTTAGTTGACCATAAACAGCCATCTGTAACCTTCAGGGCCCCTCTACACATTACAGTTATTGTGCAATTAACTATGAGACCAGTTCTGTATGCAAAGTACCTATCATGCTATTGAAAGCTTCAAATAACTACAAAGCTAGACCTTGAAAATGAGAACAAACTTTACAGCTGGTTGCTACCCAGCTTTACGTTGCACATGTAGCAGGAATACATTGTATGATCGCATAGGGGGTGCACGCGGGTGCACGTGCACACCTTGAGATCAGCTGTGCACCCTCTGGAAGTGCCAGCCACAAAACTAGAAGTGCACTTCCTGTTTCACCACTGGCTCAGTAATTGGCTCCTCGGGGACCCTCCCCCCCCAGGGCAGTGAGCTGGTGCCCCCCCAGACTTGGGAGGTACCAGTCACCCATGCATGATGGCAATCTGCCAGTGTTCTGGCATCCCAGGGGGGCATTGCTTCATCTCCAGTGTAAACTTTGAGAGAACGAGGAAACTTCAGCCCCAGCATAGTTCTGAGCCCTAGGTTCATTCCCCATACCCAGCAGGTGAAATACCCCATCCCACCATGTGAGCATAGAACAGGCCACGTGGGATACCCCTGCCAGGCTGGAGCTGAGTCCAGGGTCTCCTGGGTAGCAGAAAGCTAGGAGGTGAGGGGAGTGGATTCCCCTGTGCTTGCTGCTGCCCAGGAGCCTTGGGCTCTGTTCCAATGCAGGGGTGAAGGGAAGTGTAGGGGTCTCTCCCCTAGTGAGAGGCCAGGCTGTGCTGTGGCCTGTGGCTCTCCCTGTCTCTGCATGCAGGGGGAATTCTTCCCCCACCCCCCAGCTTGCTGCTGTCTAGGAGACTTGGGCTCTGTTCCAGCTGCATGTGCAAGTGGAAGGAGGATTTCCCTTTTCCCTTCATCTTGCTTCCTGGGGTTGGGAGTCCTGGGGGATAACTCCTCAGCAGGGTCATCTGATTCTTTTCAGGGATGCTTCTGACAGGTGAGAACTCCCTGAGCCGGTCAACAGCAGTGGTGCAAGCCGTTATTCCTTTTTTCCCCTCTTCCTGACAGCCTCCCCTATGCCCATGTAGCTGTGCACATAGTGCAATGTCTTCATCCTGCAAGAAAAGCTATGCCACAATTGGAATAACATCTGAAGCTGCCCTTAATTTTGAGAGCTAGAAGTCTTTGTGGGCTGGCCTACTTTAAAAGGTCCATATCTCCACCACGTAGAGCAGGATCAAGAACATGCACATCTTGAGGAGCCTGGTGTTAGAAAAATGAAGTTATACAATCTCAACTTGAAGTATGCCCCTTATCTCTTTCCTAATCTGCTTAGAGCAATGGCTATCCGGTGTAATACAGCTTTCTAAATTGACAGAGCTGTCCAGATTGCCACCTTGATGCCACGTGCTTTTATATCTGCGCTGTTCTCTCCCTGCCTTGCACAGAAGACCATCTGCACCTCCACATTTAGGCAGCTGGAATTGTTTTCTGGTCCTATGGAGGCTCCTGGTTTGACTGTACATGTATATCCAGCAGATAAACTTTGTCAGCTACATTCTTTGTGTATCTCCTTGCTGTGCCTCTTTACCCCATTGTGATTCTACCCACTAGTCTTTCAAGGTAGAGCTGAAACATGCTGGGAGTGATGAGGTTGCCTTGCCTACTGCTGATCATCATCTTGAGCCAGTCAGTTTGCTACTGATGAGGACAGGTGACATTGGAAATGTTTTTCAGTGAAGCAAACAGCTCTTTGCATCCAGACAAGCCCAAGGCCCCTTGTGCCCTATTGGGCACATATACACAAGACACTGACTGTCCAGTATCCAAGAAGTACTGCACAGTAGCACATCACAGCATGAACAATGCTAATATATTGCTTTGGAGTAATAATAGGCTACTGCACAGTAGCATCACCTAAAAAGATGTTTGCTGGTGCTACTGCACAGTAACTCCAGTTACTGCACATTTTTATTTGTTACTTGCTAATACAACTACTAAATAAGTGTGCAGTAATGACTGCACAGTAGCATTTTGTGAAGGTATGCCTACTGAATGCGAATGCCTTTTTGAAGCCAGTGAAGGAGCGGAAGACCATTCTGTTGCTCTTTCTACTTGTCTGCTATCAGCGTCAGACACAGGAGCTCTGTCTCCTTATCTTTGAAGAAACCAGCTTGCTCCTTCATTATCCTTTTCAGTCTGCAGCATGCATCTTCTCAAAAAAGCCATGCAGAGAATTTTGCTTGGTTGGGTGATCGGCAAGATCCCTAAAACCTGGTAGTTTGCACAGTTCTGCAGGTTTTCTTTCTTGGGTACTATTACTGTGATCAGCTTCCCCCTCCCCCATGTTTTAGGGATCATTTTTCTTCTTACCTGGATGTTATTAAATAGTATGATGCAACCATCTAATAGATGATCACTTCCTTCCCTGACCTGCTCTGTTTCGGTGCTGTTCATTTCAAGCTCATTTTTTAAGTCAGTCTCCTGACTCCCCTTTCAACTTCTTGCAGCAAGATGTCGACCTTGTCATCCTTCCTCAGCTCAGGGCTATGGTTTCCAGGTTTGTAAGCATCTCCTGGAAGTATTCAACTTGCCTCTGCAGGGGTCAATTTTCTGAGAGTAGTAAACCATCCTTGTTCGTGTGGTGCAGTCACTATCGGGTACTTCTTCATTATCATCTTGGTTATTTTGAATGCCCTTCATGACTTGGACTGTCCCAGGAACTTTTCAGTGCTGCCACACTCTTCTTTGAGTCAGTTCAGCTTTTCCATCTTAGCTGACCTTGATTTTTCTTGAGAACTCTTGTTTCATGTATAGTCGGTGTCTACATGTGCCCCTGACTGCGCAGTTGTTTTTGCATTGCTCTATCAAGTACGCAATGACTGTGCGGTAACTGCTGTTACATTACTGTGCAGTCCTGGTGGTACATGGGTCGTTTCTAACCCTGCTGCCTACTAGCAACGAGGTACTTGCGCAATAGCTTGCTCCGTTGTGCAGTAGCATCAGCATCACAGTTCATAGCCGCTGACACTACATTGCCATAGCATTTTGCGTAGATGCACCCAGTGTACTCTTGCACTGGCTTTCTGCTTTTCAGTGTCTGGTCACAGGGTAACTTCTGAAATCCAGAGCTTCCTAGCTACCTTTTTGCTTCTTTAATACATCTGATGATGCTGACTTCAGGGTTCTTTTAATCCTTTTTTTGCCATCCCTCAGTGTTCACTTCCAAGATTTAATTGTGAAAACTGTTGGCTGAACCTGCCTTCCTAAATCCTTCTTACCTGGGCTTCTTCAGCATCTCCACATTGTGTCTGACTGGCCTTCATGGTTCACACTTCTGACAGAATCACATCGAGCATTGCTTGATGTTGGACAGAGTTGCAATCTGATTAGTCATCTGCTCCAGGGAAGCTCTAACATTTAGAAATTGTGCTCGTCCATCTTTTTTCCAGAATCATTAGGAGGTTTTGCAAGTCTGTTTCCTGTTCTATTTTTCTTGCTTCGTATCATCACCCAAGAATACCATGTTGTCGTTTAATATCCCTCCTTTACCTGTTCATTAAAGGCTCGTGGCATCAAGCCAGTACTTCTCTAATTTATTCTGCAGTATACATTTTACTAACCTGCCAGTGACCTCACATTTGGGTTTTGTCACGGTTTCTTCCATGGTCTTCAAAAGTGTTCCCTATTCTAGCATGTTTGCCCACAGAAGAGGCTCCCAGCATTACAAATAGATTGCGCAGAGCCTAAGTTGATCATCAGTAGGCCTGAGCCTCCCTGCATGTGGTCTTCTACCATTTTCATCTTTTGGCTCTTTGGCTTGCGTAATGATGGCACAACCAATTTCTTCTCTCCTTTTATGTAGGCTTGGGGCTGGTATGATGGTGGTGTTACCTTACCACATTACTCAAGGATGATGTAATGATTAAATTAACTTCCAAAATACTTGAATTAGGTCAATTTTTCCATACAAATGTTTGTCTTTTTCCTTTCAAAAGGAACATAAAGATACTAAGAGATACATTTATAGAATCATAGATTAACATTGATGAATGGATCTTTTTAATTCACCTACCTCTGCAAGTTATCACCCCGATTATTCAAGGCAAGGGAAGTCTAGCATTGAATTAATCATCATTTCTTTGTTTAGCCAGACAAGAACTGGCTGTTGGAAGTCATAATAAGCTTAATGACTAGAGCAATCTGAAAGAATGGGATCATCCTGTAATTTATCCAGGATCAGCTATTTTATCTCTTGGCTAATTAAATAACATTGTTTACTGTGAAGGCAAGGGTGCTGAGATTAGCAATCATGATGACAAAGGAGAAGCTATGCATGCTTGACTGTGGTACTCTGAACCATTAAAGAAATGTTGATAACAAGATGCTTAAGTTTGTTTCTGCCGGGCTGTTTCGAGAAAACTGCTTATACAGATTAAAATCATGGATGCGGGGCCTACACTCTTAATTGGGGAAAAAAAGCAGGTCGAACACCAGGGTGTTTATGACGCATCTATATTGAGTGGACTCTGCTTCAGTGAACGAGCAATTCTGGGTGGTTAATTTTCTTTCCTGTTACAAACTGATATCACTGTGCTCAGTGACCCTGTGTATTTTATGAAATCCCTCTATAATCTACCCTAGCAGCACAATACAGGATATCTAACATGCAGCTAGAATGGATAGAATAGTTTTTCCTTTTTGCAATATAACCTGCTAATTATGGGGGCAAGGAGATGAGGTGAGCTTAGAAACAATAGTAGAATAGTACAGAATGAGCCCATGTGATTTAGCAGTGAGTAACTATGCCTATTGTTTATTAAAGTAATTACATTTACTTCAGCAGTACCCTTTAGTTTGATGGCAGGGCACCTGCCCGCACTGTTCTTTGAAGTCTGAACATTGTCCTATTTCATTTACTATTGTTGATTGATTGTAAACATTTTGGCTATTTGTAGTATTACTAGTAAAAAGGGTAAGATGCCAAATTTCGATTATGCATGTTAGTGTCATTGCAACAGTTAAAGTAAATGCTTCTAAATTTGGTGATAACAAATCTCAGCCAATTGTGGCAGTCCAAACAGATCACAAGACTGGAACGCCCTGGTGGATGTTGAGTACAACTGGGTGGAGCTTCCAACATGCTTAGCTCATGACACCTCATAAAATACAGAATGGGCCCACCTGGTTTGGCAGTGAGTAAGTATGCCTATTGTTTGTGAAAGTAATTGCATTTACTTCAGCTGTGCCCTTTTGTTTGCTAGGTGGCACCTCCCTGCACTGTACTTTCAAGTCAGAATATTGTCCTATTGGGAAAATAGGAAAGGTTATGGGATGCCACCAAGCTGGTATGTACAGTGGGAGGAAAATGTAATTGTAACCCTAAGTCAAATACGTGTTCATCTTATTTATAAAATAAAGTGTATAATGCATTTAATTTATCAAATAATTTTTTTTGATAAATTATAAATTGTATTTTATAAATAAGATACACACATACTTGGCTTAGGGTTACAGTTACACACTTTCCTCTCACTGTACATACCAGCCTGGGGGAGGGCATGTGCACACATGCGTACGCATGTTCAGTAATAACTGGAAGTGGGGGGGGAGGGGGTGAATAAAAATGAATAATGTAGTCTTTGAGTGCTCTGTTACCTAACTTGCATGAAGATTTCCTGTTTATCACGACTGCTGACTGTTTAATTATACGGCCATTATGTACATCTATTGTCCTACATTTGAGTTTGGTGGAAGGGAAATGAGGACTGGAAGAAAAAAAATTGGTGTACTAATATAATGGTCCAGGCTGGTGACATTAGTCATATGCTCACTTTTTTTTTTTTCTCTTTTGCCCTGGGTACAGGTTAGCACATCCATAAAGCAAACAGTTTTGTGGCAGTAGTAGTCCTACTTGATTCTTGAATATCCCAGTCCTTGGTGCTCAACATTGCTTCTGAAAGCAGATAATTTATTTTAGGTGAATGTCCTTCGAGTTTAAAAAAGCAAGATGTGCAGGGTGATGTTATAAACACTGGCTGACCCCCTCCAGCTGCCTTTTTGTGTTGTACTTCCTTACACTAGAGAGATCACCAGGTCATGTGGGATGGAGAAAAAAATCATGCCAGTTTGGCCAGTATTGAGCTGAAGACCTCTCAAAATAAAATGCAACTAGTGCCTGTTAGACACCTGGCTGGCTGCTGTATAAATGACACATGCACTGAACAGTATTTCAAGCTCAGTGATGATTTATTGTTATTTGCTTTTTTGTAACATCTAGGAATCATAGTAATAGATTAGATCTCGTTCTGTTCTGTGCAACCTCCCCCCCGAGTACTTGGCATCTGTGTTCCACAAGTGTGAGTGATAGCCTGCCCAGTGCAAATATGCAGAGTTGCCACACTAGGGATGATCATCTACCAACAGTCAATGTAGAGATGGTGAACAAACAGCTAGAGAGGCTGGATATCTATAAGTCAGCAGGACGGGATGAACTCCATCCAAGAGTGCTGAATGAACTAGCTGAAGTCATTGCAGGACCACTGGCAAACCTCTTTGAGAATTTGTGGTGCTCAGGAGCGGTCCCAGAAGACGAAGAGGGCCAGTGGTATGCCCGTCTTCAAGAAGGGGAGGGGAGAGGACCCGATCAGCCTGACCTCAATCCCAGGAAAAATCCTCAAAGAATTTTTCAAAAAGTCCATATACGATAAGCTAGTAGAAGGCAAAATTCTGAATGACAGCTAGCCTGGTTTGGTTACAGGTAGGTCATGTCTGACTAAACTAGTCTCCTTCTATGACTGGGTTAGTCACCACCTGGACAAGGGAGAGGAGGTTGAAGTCATTTACTTGGACTTTAGGAAGGCTTTTGACTTGGTGTCTCATGAGGCTCTCCAGGTAAAACTAGGGGACAATGGGCTCAACAATTCAACAGTCAGATGAGTGGGAAACTGGCTGCAGTGTTGGACCCACAGAGTACCAATAGACGGATCTGTGTCAGTCTGGCAGAAGGTAGCTAGAGGCGTCTCCCGGGGTCGGCACTTGGATCAGTGCTTTTCAACATCTTCATCAATGATCTGGATGTGGGGGTGAAAAGCACACTGACAAAGTTTGCTAATGACACTAAGCTTGGGAAGTACAGCCACGCATCAGGGTAGGCTCGTGATCCAGACAGACCTAGACAGAGTAGTTAGATAGGCAGACCAGAACTAGATGCTGTTCAGCGCTGAGAAGTGTGAAGTGCTGTGTCGGAGAGGAAAAATCCACTACAAACTTACAGGCTCAGTAGTACTACGCTAGTTAGCACCACGTACAAAAGGGATCTGGGGTTCATAATTGACCATAAAATGGATGAGCCACCAGTGTGATGCTACAGTTAACAGAGCAAACAACATACTGGTGGACATCAACCAGTGCATCTCGAGCAAACCTAAGGAAGTTATTCTCCTGCTCTACTCGACATTGAAGAGGCTGCAGCTGGGGGCAGAGAGGAAAGGATTGCAATATGAAGTGACTGAAGGAAAAGTTGGGAGGAAATTCATGCTGCTGCTTTTGCCCTAGCACATACCCCTGCACATGGAGTTAATGTCGAGGAAAAATGCTCTGGGTGAGGTAGGGGAGGCTGGGGCTGTGTGCAGACACAGCCTGAGTGCCTTTCTTTGGCCGTTCTCCATACCCTTCTTGACCTTGGGAAAGCATCCCAGAACTGAAAATAGGCCATATGTTCAGGAAGTATAGTGCATTTTATAGACGTGCTCTTTTTGATGGTGCTTCAAGTAGATACTGAAATCAAAATTGCTTCTGTCTGTCACATAAATAATGTGATCTTCAGGGAGCAAATTAAATGGATTATTAACCTGTATTCATAATTCCTTTATGGTGTGGGAAGTCTGATGCCTTTCTGACTGCCTCATTTTTCAAAGTATTGCAAAATACCTTGTTTGCAGACAGACTGTTGATAACATTGAGAAGATGGCCTCAGAGTGCCACTGAGTTTCAGTGTCATGCACAAAATACATACATGCTGTAGGTAATTTGGCGTGTTAACACTAAGCAAACTAGCTAAGGTCCTACCACGAGAAGGTGTAATCAATCGTGCTAGTTGAAGCCATGCTGCATTTCAAAACCTGTTTCTACATATTAGTGTCTTAATTTGTGCAAAGACTGCCTGTTGTTCATATATCATTCCCTCGCTCCCTTCCAGAACTGCTGTTCTCAATTAATAACTTTAAGAAAATAAAGTCCAACCAGTTTGTGGCAAACAAAAGAATAGAATCAACAAAAAAAAAATCTGCTTGCGAAACACAGCTTGCCCATCCTGTGCAAATTTGTGAAGACAGCTTGTTTGACATGACCAAATTCCCTTTCCCATAAGAGACCCCAGGCATTTTCTCAGCCATACAGTGACCCACACAACTTGTTAGGCCAGTTATATTTGTGATCAGTAACTTTAAAAAGCACAAAGGCACTTTTCATATTTATAGAGCCAGGGATCAGCTTCGTTTCTGGGATCACTGGTTACGTCAGTGGAATTACACCTAGAAGAATATTTATCTCTGTAGTTTTGGCATCAGTTCAGTGGACAGAATGAAACTTTTACTGGACAGACCAATATAAGAATGATATTTCAAGGATATTTCCCAGAGGATGGATAATATGTGCCTAATGGGCTGACAAAGACTCTGTTTCAGGTCCTCCTGACTGAGTGGTGATTGGTAGAGATTGGGTAATATCCAGTGTATTTACACTATGGATTTATATGCCTGTATTCTAATGTAATACACTATTGTAGTAAATTCTGCAAACAAATCATAATTTTGCTCAAATCACATCCAGCATGTGTAGCCCCAGTAGAGGGGGGTAAGTTGAACCCTTTTGGCATGCATAAAGATACAAGATGATGTTCTATCTATTGAAGCAGAGAATTTTATGAGATGTTGATAACTAAAACCAGTTATCTTAAATGGTTATAATTTCATAGTTGGTAGGGTCGGAAGGGACCTGAGCAGATCATCAAGTCTGACCCCCTGCCACAGCAGGGAAAAATACTGGGGTCAAATGACCCCAGCAAAGTGTTCATCTAGTCTCCTCTTAAAGACCCCCGGGGAGGAGCCAGCACCACTTCTCTTGGAAGCTGGTTCCAGATCCTAGCCGCCCTGACCGTGAAGTAGTGCCTCCTGATGCCTAGTCTGAATCTAGTCTGAATTTGAAATGTGCTCTGGATGCTGGACCTTCTGTCAATGTCAGGGACATAAAAAAGACATGGGGTGAAAGCCAGGTGCATGGATAGCAACAAATGTTGACAAATTAAAGCAATTAAATGTGCTAACCTGTAGCCAGGGCAAAAGAGAACTGGAAGAAATAATTTGCAGTCCTTGTTGGCAATGTCAATATTCATTTAGTTTTGACCATTCTGAAGACCTAGGTATTTCAGTGGGCAGCTCAATAACAAACACTGTTTACCATGCCATGATTATCCAAAACAGTAGACAAGTTTTTGGGGTATATAAAAGTAGATTAGACCTAATAATGAAACTTGATCAGCCATTTTTAAATTGAATGCTCAGTTCTTACTGCCTTATCAGTAAGCATATCACAGAGCAAAAGGGATCAGGCACAGGAGCTAATTTTTTTTAAAAAAGTGTTAAAGATTTTAAATAAAGAGAGATGAAACTGTACCAGTCTTTTTGGAGACAAAGATGAATGAAAGGGGACACGGTTGAAAGAGAGACTAGTTAATTTTACAGACAAGGCAAACATGACTGCCCAATTTAAGACCCAGGGGCATTAATTTAATTTAAAATGATGGAAGTAAATATTTTATTTCCTGCCACACAACATAATGAAATCTGAAAGCATAGAAGAATTTTAAAATAATGATATATCTAGATGGATAATGTGGAAATACAACAAGGCAAAATAAAACATCTTTCTACATCATGATATAAGCTTAACTATCAATTATTTGGATGAAGATATGTAAGAACTGTTTAAAAAAACCCAAAACTTTCACAGAAACTGTTTTGTTGTGAAATTAAATTATGTTGAAGTTTAAATGCTTTTAAAATAATGGAAAATTTGCCAACAATTTAACTTTGGAGATACAAAAGGAAGGAGTATAATGTCTAAATGTCCTATTTTGATATTTTTCAAAATAAACTTGTGTATTTTTATTACAAAAGTATGTTTAATAATTGAGCCATTTTTATCTTATCTTATGTAAAATAAGGTAAAAATAGATGCATGATGTTTTAACCAGCCCACAATTTTGTTCACATTTTCTTTCCTACTATTTTTTTTTCTAGCATGCTTGAACTTAGGTTTGTTTGCTAGCTGGAACAGAAACAATATTTTAAGTCTATAAATCCATTGCAAAATGGAATTAATCCTGTGTTAAACTCTAGTCTTGCAACCAGATTTCATGTATCCATTTTTCTGAAGCATCTGGCATTGGCTGCTGTTGGGTAGGACACTGTTCTGGGTATTTCTGTATGAATGAGTATGTGAAGTCCTGAGTAAGTTTACTGATGTTCACAGAAACTCCTGAAACACAAATTTGTTTTAAGAGTTTTATGAGCTGTGTAGGAACTACTGAAGTTTCCATTTCTGGTCCAACTCTGGGGACTTGCTTTAAAAATCACATATGCTTCACCTATGAATCGCATATACTTCACCTACACACTTCTTCCTATGGTAGACAAAGCTGTGATATGCTGTGTAGTAAATGGGCAAAGCATGTGTAAGCCAGGGTGCAGTATCTTTAATTACACAGAAAGTGCTGTCGGCCACTTTCCCATAGTACTAGTCAAAAGATCCGCTCCTCGGGGTCAAAATATTAAATATGATTTGGAATTCTTAAGCCAAGCCAATTTTAATTAGAAGAATTTGCAAAAGCAGCAGGAAACTATCCAAACAGTGAGATCACTAGTTCTTGTACCTACCATCTCCTACGCACTCAATCCTACCTCACCTTATTTCTGAAAGTGTTTTATGCTTCGGCCTTGAAGTCAGCCCTAGGAAGAGCTGTGGCTGAGTTAATAGGATGATCCTGTGGTCATTGCAGAGCCTAGATCCAGTGATTCTTAATTAGAGTGCCTTTGAGATCCTTGTGAGAGGGCCACAGGGGTGCCACAAAGTGTTACCACTGTTGTAGGGGGGAAGGACCAACATGACTCACATTATAAACCCAGAGACCTCAAATAGGAATCCATGATGTTAAAAATATTCTGATCAGTTGTGGTCTTTCTGAGCTCTTTGTAACACAAGAATTTACTATTTTTCTATAATAAAAAAAAAAAAAGTGCAGGGTGTCGGGGAGAGAATTAAGAGTTATCACTGTCCAGGGGTGCCTCAAGCCTAAATAGGCTGAGAACTACTGCCAGAAATAAATGTCACGAAAAGATGCAGATGACCCGTGCTAGGATGTCCCGGTACAGCTGATCTGCTTTGCTGCGTGAAACATGTCTTGCCTGGTGCCCCACCCATTGATGCTGTGGGGCAACGGGCACCGTGTTCCCCCAGGGTCCTGTGCAGGATCAGTTCCCATGCAGTTCCTGTGCAGGATCAGGCCCCTGAAGCTCTGGGAGCCCCTGCTCAGCTTGCCTTGCTTGCTGAGATGCACCCCGAAGATTCAGACACCTTCAATTCTCCAGAGCACTTGCCCAGCCAGGGTGGCCGGAGAGTACAGGCAGCTCTGGGCTGTCTGTGCTCATGCCATAAAGGGACCAGACGTCTGCCACGAAATAGCATCACAAATTGATACTACCTTCATTGTAGCCATAAAATGTGGGCATTGTGGTGCAACAAGGAGTGCAGACATGTTTGCTTGGCCCTTGTGCACCCATAAAAATTTGTATAATGTCGCAAAAGCAGCAAAAAATAACATCTGTTTCCAGGGACAAATTCAAGATTTGTCATAGAGGGATGTGGGAGCAGCCAGCACCACAGCCTCTCCCCCACCCACTAGTATAGGCAAGCCACATGGCAGGAGATGCTGGGATTCTTTGAAGTCTTCCGAGCAGGTAAGAATCCCCCACTTCTCTGTGCTCAGAGTCGTATCCTCTCCTTTCCTTTCTCTCTCCTCCCACTGCTGCTTTCCCCACTGTCCCTTTCAGAGCTGATTCTGCTGGCTCCAGCAGGGCTGTGTTGGAGTTGGCCTTAGCTGGGATAGCGACAGCAGCAATGGGTGAGATAATGTGCTCCCCAACCCTACCCAATCCTGCTTGGGGAGTAGGCATGGGGAAAGGGGAACTCACCCCCCTGCCACTTATCACCACTGTTGCTATCCTAGCTGAGCCCTATTGCAGCCCTGCTGGGGTGGGCAGGATCAGCTCTGAAGCTTCCTCCAACCTTTGGGGACAGCAGGGAAAACCGCAGTGGTGAAAAAGGGTGGGGAAAGGATGCAACTCTAAGCATGGAGGAGAAGGGAGAGATTCTTGCCTGTTGTGGGGACTTCCACAAAGGCTCCCTTGGCATAGCCCAGTCCAAAGCGGGTGCAATCATGCTCCTGTACTCCTCAATGTGCCTGTGTCTGTTTCCACCCTAATATTGCTATTTCTGTTTCTAGCTTGACTTCTAGAGTGACCTTACACAGGTCACTCTATTTTCTTATATTTCTTAATCTGTGAAATGAGGATAATGTTTTTTGTAAAGTGCTTTGAGATATGCCAATGGAAGTGGCTGAAAAGTAAGCTAATTTTGCATTTTTGAGGAGGTTAAGATCCATAGATAGAAATTACTCTTTCAAAACTACTAGATGAGCATGGCAGTCAACAGACCAATAGTTTCAGTTAGTAAGCAACAAGTGTTCAGGTAATATGAACAAAATGATGGTGATTAGAATAGTACTGAGGTTACTTTGGATGTGAAACTCTCAAAGTGCTTCATAAGCATTAACTGAGTCTCACACCATGTCTCTGCAGTAAATATAATTATCTCTAGTTTAGACATGGTGAAATCAGGTCAGGCAGGTTAAATGTCACACAGCGAGTTAGTTTGACGATTAGGCTAAAAGCTTCATCTTGTGATTGTAAAACCTGTTTTCTTGCAAATCAGCATAGCCATATTAATCTGGATCTTAGTCAGGAATCTCTGAACCTCATGGGTGTGAAGAAAAGGCTTTTGTGCAAGATTTGCCAGTATTTCCTGCTTCTGAGAGACCAGGAATGCAATCAGAATGGTATTGTGGTATTTTCAGACTTAGGCAGAACCTGTAGATGAAAAGGCATGTGAAAATGAACCATAAGAACAGAATTATTCAGTATTTGTTGTTTCACAAATATAAAGACCAGATGGTACCTTGAGATCATCTATTGTTCTTTGCAACAGAGTAATTGCTCTATTATTTTTCTGTGGTAAAAAAAAACAAACCCCAAACAAAACCAAAACAAGTGAAAGCTAAGAGCTGGTGTTTTCCAAGGGCGGTCTCTAATCTATCCGGGGTGGATTATGTTTAAAAAGGTTGAGAACTGGTGCTTTAAGGCTAGGAATAGATATCAACAAATAGGGTGGATCATCTGTGCCGAGATGTGTCCCAGCACAGCTGATCTGCTTCATTGGATGAAACACACATCACCCTTCTGCGTGTTACCCACATCTCCTGTTCTTGTTGAAATAGTTCAGTCCTCAAAATAATTAAAAATATGGTATAGGTAGAAAATAGGAGTAAACAAGAAGTCTTCAAACCCCCTGTAGTGACTTGAGGAGTAAGACATGGCATCAAATGAAGGATGCAATCAAGATCAAGGGTCCTCCAGTCCAAGTGTTGTATACGGTATTCAAGCATACAGGAGAGAAGTCTTTGCTTTAAAATGCCTATAACTATAATGAAACAAAGGAATTTTGCAAATGGGGAACCTAGGTCAATGATGGTCACATAGGAAGTCTAAGGCAGAATCTGCACTGTAACCCAGACCTGTCAAAATCCCAAGCTAATACTGTAACTACACAACTGTTCAATCTTTCTAGTTTTTGTTTTCTGGTAGTATTCAGAGGCAGTAGACATCAGGCTTTATTATAACAAACATTACAAATTAATGGTTAGAAAGAGTCCCTGCCCTGTTGATTTATAATCTAAATTGGAAAAATGGTGAGGTAAGAAACAATAAAAATCAAGGGAGTGGGAGCAGAAAGGGCAAGGTGAGGCAAAGAAATTACTTAATTTTAATCTGAAATTATTAGACAAATGTTTTGCAAATATGTATAAAAAAGCTTGAAGTAATACAAAGATGTGTTGGGGTATAGGCAAAGAGTTTTATGTGACTTAAAAAATATAGTAATGAATACTAAAACATTAAGGTGTATTGTTTCTCTGTATTCTTAGCTGTAAAGGAACCATGGGGTTCTATACTTAATCCTAATTACAGAAGAATAACTATATTAGAACTTTGAAGCATTTTGTTTCTGGGTTTCCATCTCGATTTGGGTATTTTTGTTACTTTAAGCAGGTGAGGTTTCATGTGGAATCTCTCAGTGGCTTGATCCCAACAAAACACAATTGAATGGAACCGAGACAGCGGAAAGGAAATACGTTAAAAACATATGAAAGGCCAACCAAGGTTATGTGACTTTCTAGTCATGTATGCATTTTTGCCCATTTGAAGAAAAGCGTTTGAAATCAGGGGCATAGACATTTGCCTCAGACCTTGGTGACAGAGATTGAATTAGATAAATAGTGCACCATCATCTCATAGAGTCAGGTCCACAGCAGCAGAAGTTATATGAATTTTGAAAACTATCTCCCAGCTGTTGTGTTATTATCTCCAGTCTCTTTGCAGAACCCCTTTATGACCAGTTTGAAAACCACCATATTAGATATTCAGCTGTCAAGTAAACTTTCAGCCATGGAGCTGAAATTTGTCAGTTCTAATCCTGACTGTGCCTCAGTTTCCCTTTAAATGGTAATGATAATATTGTATGATTATATATTCACAGTTTGGTTAAATAACCATTCCAGCAGTTCAGAGTGTAAAGCATTTTAAAGTAAGAGGAAGAAGATGGAGCAATGTATTACACTGGCATAAAAGAAATAATACGACTAAAAAGTGTTGTCTACAAATGTCCAACTCGGGATCCTTAAAATTCTGGTTTATTAGGCTGTGTGAAGCACTGTAATGAAGTTAAATCATAAACATTGGGGCTGGTCCGCGCATGCACACACGTGCGTGCGCGCGCACACACACACACACACACACACACACACACACACACACACACACACACACAGAGTAACAAGCTACAAGTTGGGTATACCTATCCCACAGGTGCTGGAGTCTGCCATCCATGGCCAGTCAAGGCTTTTTCCAGCATGGTGTTAACCTCCAGAAGGGGGTCACCAACTGGTCCTTCTGGCTGGACAGGTCGGGTACAGGTCAAGTTGGAGATCAAGAGAGTGCTGCTGAGAGCCACTTTTCACTGTTTTTTATTTGTCCTTGGCAGACTTTGGTGACTCTCCAGTTTTCAGGTTTGCCCAATCCAGAGGTCATCTGCATGTATGTGCAGATTTGGGAGTCCATTGATGAATTTTGAATAGGGCTCTGGGAGTGGTTGATCTGGAGATATTCAGCCCAAAAGTTGGTCCCTGGTGTTGATTAACTCAGACCAAGGCTTCTAGCCTTTGAAACAGTGACTTTTAGAGAATTCCTGGTTACTGCATTGTCTCCTATTGATTTCTTCCCTTGGTTGATCTGCGGTTTTCCTAGGTGTTAAATGCTGCCTGCTACTGTGTTATGCATTCAATCACTGATTCACTAGCTCTTTCAGGGGCCCTCCTGATACAGGGAAGCGGTGGTTTGATTCCTGCCATTGTTAACATTGTTACAGTGTATAACTTCTGAAATGAAACACATTTAGTTGAAGGGTGAGGAATATAAAGTATAAGCTACAAGAGTAATGCCATGGCACACAAATGGATAAAAATACCAAAATACAAGGGGAGATGCAAGATACACACAAATTTTAAAACACAATTCCTTATCTTATACTGAAAGAAAGAGGAAGGAAGAAAAGGTAGAAGAAGAGAAATGTTTCCAAAGAGGGGAGAACAAATGTAGGCAAGAAGAAAATGAGGCTTTCTGCTACAAAAGTGAAAGATTCTGTTCTGTGCAAGTGTTGATACGATGCTTGTCACTGGTACCTGAATGCTTCGTTAGTATTTTCAGTGATGTAACTAATATCCAGATGAAGGCAACAAAGGAGGAATTCCGATGGTTTACAAAGGAAACCACTATGACAGCAAAATCCACTTGGCCCATTTAAAACTGTACTGGAAAAACTCTTACGAATGTACAAGGTAAAGTAATTTTACAGAGTCCAGTGATTGGATTGGAGGCTATAGCAAGTCTTTTCTGTCTTTAGACTCAAAATAATCTCTGGTGAAAGTTGTACCAGGGATGAATCTAGAACCTGTATATTACTGAATCCAAGATGACTTCTAATCGAAGATGACCCCCAGTAATTAGATTCTATTACCCCCAGTAATTGTCTATACATGGACAATTTATAGTTTGTTATGATTTTTCATGTATAGACTACATCTTGGATTTTTTTTTAAAATTCATCCCCCCTCACTGTGATCGTGGGACAAGCAGGGGCCGGGGAGCAGGCAGTAGAAGAGCCAAGTGGTCTGACCTCCATCCTTTGCCCTCTGCTGCCTTCCCCCTTCCCTGCGGTGCCTGCCTGCTGCTGGGTTCCTCTCCTGCAGTGCCTGTGCTCCTCCTGCTGCCTCACCTCTGTCTCCCTGTCACTTATCCTCCACTGTGGCTCTGTCTCCGGTCCCAGTCTGAACTAAGGCACAGAGCACGTGCTTACTCCAGCCCCTGCCCAGCCATGCAGCAGTGGTTGTGATGGTGGCAGCTCTGACTCTGGCCCGACCCCAGCCCTGAACCTGGCCTCTAGAGTGGTGCTAGAGCTGCCACAGCTACTGCCAATACCACTTCTGTATGGCTGAGCTAAGGCTGGAGCAATCTCATGCTCCAGGCCAGAGAGGGAGCAGAGCTGGAGCTGCAACAAAGGGTAAATTGCAACAAATGTGGGGGGTGGGAAGTGACTCTGACCCTAACCCTAGATCATGGCCAGATTTGGATCTGCAGCAGCTGCTTGCATCCTGCTTGCACTAGCATGTAAGACACAGGGCTCCTCCCCATCTCCATGTTGAAGGGGTAGGGGGGAATCATGTCTTGAGTTTGAGTAAATAGGGTATATATGTTGTTTTTTATCTGACTCACTGGGATGTTGAGTAATTATTAAATACTTGTACAGCAATTTGAAGATGTGTTGGGCCAAGTAGCATAGATTGAAATGGTTCCACTTCAAAAAGTATTTGAATTTAATGATAAAACTAGAGTGAGGCTTCCTAAAAGCAAAGCCTTATGGCTGATGGAGTAATAGAAGTGTATTAAGGGAGCAGACCTAGTACCACTTCAACTAAAGGATTCTTTTGTGTTTTTTAATCGTAGTTCTTTAAAGTCTCCAGCCACCAGAGGGCAAGATTATAACAGCCTCACAATCTGCAAGACTATTGGTATCATGCTGTGGTATAGTCAAAGGGCTGTTCAAAATGTGAGATGGTGAGACATCCAAGCAGCATTTACAGTAATAATGAAAATTTACGGCATTAGCATTATCAAAGTGTGGCCTATCAACATTTACTGGCAATCACTTCTGCTTTAATTAGAAGATTTTTAATGATGCCTGAATCAGGACATTTTGTTCAGGGATCTCTGGAAAGCCTACAAGTCACAGAGACCATTCTTTTTTCACAGCAACTCCAAAAAAAGTAATTGTGAGTCCATCTTCACACCAGTTACAAATTTTAAATAAATTCCATAAGACCTACAACTGTCTACCTAAGGGAGAAGAAAATGAGGGGACACTATCAAGCCATTTTAATAGTTCTATCAATCTTTTAGGTCCTGTCTACACTTCTGCAAACCTGCCTTTTGGATGATCAACACATGAGTAACATGTACCTAGTGGCAGACTAAACATTTTTGCCTAACTGTTTTTTGCTCAGCATCATACAGGAACACTATGGCAGAGGGTTGGGTAAAATCCAGTTCTTCAGAGTGGTACTCTCTGGGTTCCTCAAGGCAAGATTATCTTTTATTTGTCTGCAGCTGCTTGTCTTATTCCCTACATACCTTCCTTTCAGCCTTTTGTAGTTAATAGTGCAGGGTTCCTACAGAAAATGTCCTTATTCATTCCTTGGACATCCAGCATGCTGTGTATTTAATGAGGTAGGAGGTCTGTGGAAAAATAAGTGATCTGGCAATTATAGGCTGTATCATAATACACATGTGTACACAGACAAAGGGCCATTCTGTTTTGCCTAACTTCAGAGTGTAATTGCACTTTGCATGCTTAACTTTGCAATTTCTTGTAACATAATCTTTATATGTTAATGCATATATTTCAAAATAAGCACACTTGGAAAAATAAACCTTGCCATATAGAATCATATTGGTCCCCAGTGGCAGCCATAAGCAAGTTATGGACCTTCAGGACCACAGCACAGACATTTACTGATTAAGCTAATGGAGTGACTGATAGTGGCACTCTGAGACATACCCATTGCTGTAGGATTTTACAGTTCGTTGTCTGATGACAGCAAAGGAATATTGAGATGGAGGAATTGGGTCAATTACAGATTCTAGAGGGGTTGTAGACACTGCTGCCTCCTCCACTGCTTCTGCCCTCAGCTTGTAGTCTTACTCCATTTTGCTTTTATCTTCTCCTGCATCTCTATCTCTCTGGGACCCTAGCTTCTCCCCTCTCTCTCCTCCAAATTCCACTTCCACTGTTCATAGATTATAAACCCAAAAGGAATGGTGAGATCTTCTAGTCTGACCTGGACAACATGGGCCCTACAACATCTTTAAATCAATTCCTTTTGCACTAGAGCACACCTTTTAGAAAAACATTATACCTTGGTTTTAAAACGTCCACTAATGGAAATCCAGCAAAACCCTTGGCAAATTATTCCAATGGGTAACTGCTTTCAGTATTAAAAATTGTGCTGTCTTTTGAATCTGAATGTAATTTCAGCTTCCAGGCATTGGATTGTTCTGGTGAGACTGAAAAGTCTTCTAATACTGATTTTTTTTTTTTCTTCCTGAAGGTAGGTACATAGAGATGGTGATCAAGTCATCACTTCACCTTTTATGAACAAAATGGCCTAAGCTCCTTGACCCGTCTTCTAAGGCATATTTTTCCAATCAAAACTATGATCTTTATTCATCAAATTTATACCTCATAAAAAATCTGTTTTCCATAAATGCATTTGGCATTAACTTAAATCCTTTACTGAGCAAATCCCATGTCAGCTCTTATTATCATTTTGCCCAGGATTTGTCAAGCTAACATGCTATTTACCCTAGCCAAATGCTGGCACGCTACTAGCCTTTGTGCAGTGCTGTTGGACTTCCACAATATCCTAAGGGTTTGTAAAAGTCAACATGAATTATCTGGAGAGCTCCTCAAACTTTTGAACACAAGTTATCTGGAATGACGGATTTAAAAACGTTTCACCTTAGCACCTGCTGCTTAACCTATACTTCAGTTACTGCTGGACTGGAAAGTATTTCATCATTCTCTGATATGATATGAATATATCATTTGGCTTTTTCCCAGCTATGGAACAGAAATTTATTTATTGAAAACTTCTGCTTTTTTAGTTTCAGTATGGACAATTCCACCATTTTCATCTAGTAATGGGCCAGTATCATTATCAGGATTCCTTTTCTTTCTAATACCCTTAAAATGTTTTTCTCATTGTCTTTATTTCTGTTTCATAGATGGTAAGTGGCCGGAAGGGACCTCAGAAGATCATCGGGTCCAGCCCACTGCACCAGGCAGGAAGGACAACCTGTTGGACATAAACTTTTTTTCATTGTATTTCTTTTATTCCATTATAAATATTCTGCAGTTCCCAGCTCCTGATTTATATGCATGGCTATCAGCATCCTTTCTTTTGGCCATTCATTGGAATATATAGTTCTATTGGTCCTTCCCCCACCCCCTCAGCTGTGCTCCCACCAGATCATCACTTCCCTTGACTCCTCTAGCCACTGTTTCCCCCCTCTCCATTTCCCCAATTATCTAGCTTTTGCAATCTCCTCTTTCTATGTCTTCTCACCACCGTTCTGGCCACTGTCCCCCTCTGCTTTGCCTTATTATCTGGGCATCACTGAAATTTGAAGTTCCAGTGCCTGGCACTACAGCTGCCCGGAGCAGAGCAGCAACTGCAGAAAAGCCCCATTGGCTATTGAAGACGGCATGCTCAGTTGCTTTGCAGAGACGGCCTATGTGAAGTCTAGTTGCATGTAGGTGCCGGGAGGGGGAAGCTCACTATAGCTGGACCATTGCAAGAATATCGCAAAGTCTTTGCTGAGCAAATACAGACTATGAATCCCCCTGCCCATTTGAGTACTTTTCACAGGAACAATAAAAGGCACATCCCTGAAAGCAGAGTAAGCAGTTGAATTATAAATTAAATGGGGGGGGTAGGGGGTGCTTGAAATGTGTTAGTTGCAATGTGTTCACTCTTTCCCCTTTACAAACAGTAAGATACTGGCCTAGCTAGAGCACCTATCTAAAAGACAAGTGAGCTCTGTCCTTTCCCCCTCCCTATTTGAGGGGATCTGAAACGTTTTTGAAGGGTGTATGTCTGTGTAAGTCCACCTGTTTTCTCTGTCATCTCAATAAGTTATTTGTGAAAGTCCTGGGAAAAGTTTCCAGGGCACCTAGCCGGCTTGTTTTGATTCGGACCGGGAGAGGGCAGCGGTGTGCACGGATGGATATTTATATATACAAGCTCTGAAGTCATGGAGTGAAGAAAATAACACACTGTAAAATTCAGAGCAAAGATAAGCCAACTGCAGACAAATATATAAAAGAGAGAGAGAAAAGCACATTCCTCCACAGGCATGTTACTGACTGCCTACAGCCAGGAACAGAGAGGTATTTTGTTTGTGGCATGTGTATTTCCTTGGCTTTCTCCTCAGACACAAATGATTGTTGGGACTCCACAGTAAGTGAATAATAATGGTTTTGTGTGCCTGACTCCACTACTTGTGAGCATGTTTGTAAGTGTCGGCAGTACTGGATGTGCATTGCTCTGCACTGCTGTGTCTACATGACAGTTGCACGTGGGGGTGCACGTGTGTGTGTGTCTGACCGCAGTTCTATGTACAGGCAGTCACGTATCCCTCATGGCTGGTAGTATGACTCTTCATATGTGCATGTGAGGCGTGTGTGCCCTTGTGCTTGGGATTTGTAGGTGTAAATAGGATGGGCTCCTACACTGCCACTTTGTGTGTGTGAAGCCACAGTTGTCTCCGAGTTGCGTGTCCCTTTTCTCTCAGCGTGTGGCTGTGCACTCGTGTGTGGGTGATTGTGTAACTCTATGGCTACGGTGTCACATTTGTGCGTGTCGCCTCGTCTGTTGTTGCTCCTGTCTGTGTTTTGTGTGTCCCGCCAGGGGAGATCTTTGTGCAGTGTTTGGCTGTGTCTTCCGTGTGTGTCTTCCTGTGTAAGTTGTGTGTGTGGCTGCGGTTGTCTCTCTGGTGCCTACTGTGGTGGTGTGTGTATGGGGGGGGGAGAGGTGTATTTAGCTGCGTCTCCCCCCCCGTGTGTGTGTGTGGTTGTCTCCCTGAGGAATCATCCCGGGTGTGTGGAGGGTTGCAGGGGGGCTCCCTCTGCCTGGGGTCGGTGGGTCGGTCGGTGGTCTCCCCGAGGACTCGTGCTGGGCGCGCACGGGGTCTCTGAGGGGCCTCCCTGTGAGGTGGCGTGTGTGTGTGTGTGTGTGTGGGGGGGGGTCTCCCTGTCTGTGTGCGGGGCTGTAGGGGTGTCCCTGAGGGGGGGGGGTTGTCTCCCTGAGGAATCTCCCTTTGTGTGTGTGTGTGTGTGTGTGTGTGTGTGGGTGTCTGCAAATGCGGTGGTGGTGGGTTGTGGGGTCTCTGAGGACTGTCCCCGGGTGCGTGCTGCGCCGTGCGGTTGTGTGTGCGCGCGCGTACGGGGGGTGGGAGGGATGTCCCGCGGGGGCGGGGGCGGTGTGCGCGTGCGCGCGGGCGGCGGGGGTTGTCCCCGGGCCAGCGGAGGGGCTCGGGGCGCGGCGGGGTGGCGCGCGAGGCCCGGTGCCCCGTGGG
>JAGPOW010001543.1:13063983-13087473 GCA_030014935.1 Caiman crocodilus | reverse complement strand
GCGCGGTGCCGCTGGGGCCGGGCAGGGGGCGCTGCTGCCGCGATGCAGGGCCGGGCCGGGCCGCGCCGCGCGGGGAGCGAGGAGCGGAGCGAGGCGGCGGCGGCCTCTGTATGGCGGTGGCGGCGGCGCGGAGCGGGCCCGGGGCCCCCAGCCATGCGCGCCCGATGGTGTCTGCCGCCTCGCCAGGTGAGTGCCGCCCCGGCCCGCAGGCCGCTCCTCAGGCCCCGGTTGCTGCTCGGGCTCTGCTCGGCCGCTCGGGGAGGCGGCCGGGGCCGGGTGGGGGCAGGTGCGAGGCGAGGCGGCGCGTCCCCCGGGCCGCCCTCCAGCCTCCCCGCCGCCGCCTCAGCCCGGCGGTGCCGGCCGCTGCGGTCCCGTGGGCGCGTCCTGCCCCCAGCCCGGAGCCGACTGGAGGTTTGCAAAGTGTCTTTGTTGCTCGGACATCGTTGTTGTTTATTTATTTATGATTATTTCTGTGGTTTGATGAGAGGACTTGAACCCCCCCTTCCCTTCCCTTCCCTCCCCTCCCCTCCACGTGCCTGCACCTCTGGGCAGTGTTTAGTCCTCATGAATCTGCCTTGGAGGGTTTGGGCCAGGCTGTGTCCAGTCGCAGACCGGCGGGGTCCAAGCCGGGTCCGTCCACAGGCTTCGTCTGCCACTGTCGGGGCCGAATCTAACTGTGCCCCAGTCCACCTGGACAGGCAGGGCAGGGCGGCCGCATCCGGACACATTAGGCGGGGGAACAGCCTGGTACAGTTTGGACTTGTGGGGAAAACACCCCTGTTATGGGCTAACTTGGGGGCAGGCAATTATTTTGGGTAGAGGGCCACTTACTGAGTTTTGGCAAGCCATCGAGGGCCTCATGACAGGCAGCCGGGGGCAGATAAATGTTAATTTTCTAAATTTTTTTAAGGTTGGCTGGAATGGCCTGGCGGGCCACATCCGACCCACCCGGGGCTAACTCGGGGAGAGCTGGAGCTTGGGTCCATCAGCTGCTGTGAGAGCCAGAGGTGTTTTGTCCAGGTATTGGCTCCAAAACAGGAAGGGAGAGGAGAGGCAGAGGGCATAGGAGAAGCTATCCTGAGGGCTGGGTGGGATTTATGGACCAGAAAGTGCTTCGAGAAGACCTAAACCCTGATTTATTTGTATTAGTTATTTATTTTTAACGATATGGAATGGGCATAGGGTGACTTCAGTGACGACAACCCAGTGTAACCATGAAAACCTGGAACTGAATATAAATATTTACAGTTGTGGTTCAAGTGTGGCTGGAAACTCATGAGCATGGTCAGCTTTATGACGTGTTGGGCCAAGAGTTGGGGGAAACAGGAACACATTTGGATATTTTGGGGTGAAGCAAGAATGGTGCCTGCAACTTGATGTTCTTCAGTCCAGAGCTGGACCTGGATTCAGTCACCTGCTGTGAGTAGCCTGGCTCTAGCTTTAGACAAGTTGTCTTCAGTATATTACAAAAAACAGTTGCTAATATTTGGCCTTTATTGGTGTGCTTTAGATTATAGCTGGCCATTAGGTCAGGAGAGAAACGCTTCTGAAAATCCAGGTTCCAGGGATCAAGATCAGGTTAAGAATCAAATTAAATAAATTTGCTTTTAATTTGGCACAAGTGGTAGTCTGCCAGAGGGAATGGGGTGTGTTGGGGGATGGGGAAACAAGGGCAGAGGCTGAAGAGCCTTTACTTTGGGAATATTGTTTGGCCTGAACAGGGTAGGAGGAGAGAGATGCACTATTGTAACGTGGCCTGAGAATAGGATACCAGTTTCTGTTGCTGCATGTCCCTGAATTGTATCAGTATTAGCAGAGGGTAACAGTTATGTTTTTACTTTTATATAAGGCCTTTTGAATGATCCAGAGGATTTTATACAAGTGCAAATCTTACGTAAAATATTGAAACAGCGAGAGATTCCTTGACTAAATAACAGAGCCAAATGCTGTATGTATTTATGAATTCACTTCATTATTTTCAAATATGAAGAGAATCAAAGTAATGGGATGATTGGCACGATCAAGGTAAATGAATGTTACTAGCTCCGAAGTGTTACATTTCCAACAAGTGGAATTATGCTATAATAGTAACTTGGTTTATTAACATTGATATTTTTAAAATTATTTTCAGTATTTATTTTTGTTTCCTGTTGCTTTTACCCATGCTTCAGAAAATGAAAATTGACTAATCACTTTTGCTCTTATTTTTAGTTAGCGTAATATTCTGGTTTTAAATGCTCCCTACCACTGTTAATTTAGTTTGGTTTGTAAACACTGAGGGAATGCATCAAGCTTTCTCTGTTGGATTTTAATTTAAAAAGGTTTTGTAACATTAAGAAGCTATGGGAATTGAAATCAGGGGAGCTGGGTTCTACTTCTGGTTTTATCAAAGATTTCCTGTGTGACCTTGGGCAAGTCATTTAATGATTTTGTGCTCCAGATTTTTTGGTCCATAGAAAATGAATAATAAACCTCCTCACAAGTGTTGTGACATTCAGTTCATTTTGGTTTGTGGTCTGAAATTCTCTGGGGAGAAAAACTGTAGAAAATAATTTATTACAACTACTGATCCTGTGTGTTTGGCCAAATCTGGTTTAGCGATGTATTTTTAAAAGCAGCACCTTTTCATGTGTTGTTTCACTTCATTGAAACCAAACACAGAAGCAACAAAATTAGATTCTGAGATTTTTATTTAAATATGATTTTTAGAATCCTTCATCTCTAGATTTTGAAGGTGCCATTACATCTTAATGAGTGCAATGATTTTTTTTATTGATATTCAGTGTACAGAAGCAGATGTACAAAGACATTAAATCTTTACAGTATTTTATAGTTAAGATTTCTGTATTTGTCCCACTGTAGATTAGAATTATGATCTCTCCCAATGAAAAATGTAATATCCTTTTTTGAGTATAGCCCTGGAGTATTACCAAAAAAAAGAAAAAAGAAAAGAAAACTTAAAAGTGTTGATACTCTGTTTACCAAGATTACAGCTCCACCATCAAGAGCTGGTTAAGTTTCAAACAAACTAACTAAAGTAAAGCAGGGCTGTGTGAAACAACACCGTTTTGTTTCAAATTCCATTTCACTGTTTCAAAGGGACAGTGTTTTGTTTTGTCATTTTCTGTCGTTTTGAAGCACTGTTCCATTTCATTTTGTTGAAACTGTTTTGACGTTTTGCCCATAGGCTATAAGGGAGAATCATGAAAATAACCACAACTTTGTAATTTCTTGCCTGATTCAGATGCAAATTGCAGAGATGGTAGCCCCTTCTGAGGCCATGACACCTGCCAAGTTTCAAGGAGATAAGTGTAGAGGTTTCTGGAAAACCACCTCAAACTGTTTAAAGCAAAACTAGTGACACTTGCTGGTAGGGGCAGCCTCCTGTCACCTGGCAAGCTGATCCAGCGGTCTGCCCACGCCCCCAGGAGGTCTGCAGGACTGTGCTGGACTCCTCCCAGGGCTGTGGACCCCTGATCTGCACACTTTCAAAGAGGCCCCCAAAAGCAGCACTTTGGAAACGTTTTGAGTGCTCTCTTTTCCTTTCAAAGCTGTTTCAAAGGCTCTTGATTCATTTTGATTTCGCTGTTTTAAGCTTGAGATGCGTCGAAACAGCTTCGATAGAAACACCTGGTGAAATTTCTCACAGCCCTGAAGTCTAAAGGTGGTTGATGTAGCAAACCCTAAAACAGATGAGCCAATAATTTTTAAGGTTGTTATTGGAGAAGCAAAATCAGAATACAGTGTAAGAGAAGTAGATAAAAGGACATAGTGTATAATGATTATGCTGGGTAACAATGGGATAGTGACAGTGAGACAGCTTAGAACAATCTGCTCAAACTCACTGAGTTAGAGAAGTCAGATATGTCTAGGTGATTGTTTTTGTGGAACAGCATGCCAGTTGATTAAAGGGAAAACTAACCTGTTTGACCTGCAGGTAAGTAGCTGCCGCTCTTTTGTGTTCTCTGAAGCAAGAAGCTCTGCTCAGCTGATTGAGAAGTAGCTTTCAGAGAGGCTTGTTTCCATCAGAATTGCTCAGTATAAAGTGTGCAAACTGGTATTGCTTATGAAGACCAGGAAGAAAAATTTTTAAAGGTTTGATACTTATAGAACAATGCTATTTTGTTTCATAAATCCCAGGAACAAGGAGCAAACTTCTGGATAAGACTAAACAGACTTGCATTTTTCTAAATCTTAGGTAGCCAACTCTTAAGGTGTATTAACATGAAAGCAGTTGATGTATCAGCTATACCCATGGCTTAAGTCTTAGACTGTTTGGACAAGCATTGTGTTTTTCAGTACTGAATGGGAGTCTGAGAATTAAACACAAGTAAACTCATGTGATGACAGGATGTTTTCACATCTGGACGTAATGTTGGACTTTTAACTCAGATTTTTCTCTTGAGTTCTTCCATCACATGCCATAGACATTCAAACTGAATCGTATATCTAAGGATACCACTAATGGCTAGTTCCACTATATTATTTGCAGTGCGGAGCTCAAATGTAAAAATGTTTAACATACGTCCTGGTTAGGTAGGAATAGCATGCTTTTCTCTACTGTGAATGTGCAGTTTATAAAAATAAACACCGCCCCCAGGACTACTGCAGTAACTTTTTTGTAGTTCTTCCAGATAATTCAAATATGGCCAAGTACATTTTCGAATTTAAAATGAATGCTGGAATGGCTTCCCTCGGAGTTCTTGGGTTCTTATCATCAGAGTACGTGGTCCTAGAGAATATTTACTAGACTCCACAGCATTCTTGTTTTCTTAGCTGAGGTAGCCAACATTTTTCAGTTTAGCAGTGTATTGCATATCACTGTTGTTCCTTTTTTTCTTCTTTCTGGTTTGGTCTGCTTTCCCCCCTGGTTGTCCCCAGTGAGGAGTGTAGCGTAGTACACTCTTGTTAAATTACGCTTTTTGTGGGATGCTCTTGCAGGGCAAATGTGACTAGGGTATTACAAAGAGAAGGCATCTATAGATAGGTTGTTTTTCCCCCCCCCCAAATTTCCCAATGTTTCTGTCACTGATTCAGGTATGCTATAACAGCAAAACTGGAAACACTTGTATTCCAGGTTTTAAAACATCTACTGATATTTTAAGCAGTGTTGCTGAATCCTTTTAGGGTCAGGCTGTATGTATGGAAAGTTGTCTGCATCTTGTATAGACCAGCGCTCTCTCATTTGTTGTCACCGGTGGAACTGAACTAATGTTTGCAAAGAGAAAAGACTTAATATAGTCACAAGGCTCTAAGCAATTTTTCTTGCATCAGCTCTCTCTGAGAACATTTCTAGATGCTAATTTCACTTTGGAGGCATGGCCTTCCTGAGTTTGTTCCCCTGCATTCTCATACTCATAATGGAGGGACTTGAAATGATCCAGTAATGTTAGACAATATTATGAACCCTCATGACTGGGGGACCATCTGCCTGATTAGAACCTTGGGAATGTATTTAACTTGGCAAATTCAGTTAGGAAATACTGATTTATTTCTACCTACTGTAGTTATTTACTTAATGCTTGACTAGTCCCAAAGATGTTAGACCAGCTTTGAGGCTACACAAAAGGGCAAAGTGCTTAATGTATGTCCTAAGTACAATGACTATTGCATTGTCAGTGGAGTGGCAGATGTGAGGGAAACCTATCCCTCCTTCCTCTCAGTATATTTGGAATCCAGAGATCATTTTCCATAAGATGATCATTTAAAATTAGGTCAAATGTATGCCAGTGCTGTTTAGGCTGCTTTTATTAAAAAAAATAAGCACGGTTGCACTAATAAAACTTTACAACATTTTTTTTTTTTTTTTTAACTTTCAGAAGCTCTCCCAGGGTGTAATGATATTTTGAATTAGTTCTTGAACAGTAGAAGTTTTTGTTTAGATGCTTGACTTATCCAAAACTTCAGCACGGAAACACAAAATTAAACCATTATTTGTTTAGTGAATGCTTTTTCTTAGCACAGTTATAGTTATGCACATTGAAATGTAAATGTTTCTTTCAAGGAGTAATAGAAGTAGAAAATTCAAATCAAATTATAGAGGACTTCATGCTGGGTTTTTGTTTTTTCTAAGAAATAGTATGATAAACTTGGTAATGTTCATTGGAAGAATGACAGAGCTTTCCAAATCCCATAATACCCATTCTATATATGAATGACACCATAATTGTTAATGAAGATTCCTGTATTTTGGTTTCAGTTTTGTAATATTCAAACTCTGCTTTGAACTTTGCACATGTTCATTTATCTTTTTTGGTTTTAAATATGTTTTGAATGATTGATTTGACATAAAATTAAGGTTAATTTGGAGGTAGTATATGTTGTATATAGTTATTGTGCAAAATATAGGTCGAAATAACATGTTTGTAGAGCATGCATTAAGAAACATAACATTTGGCCAACTAGAGTGTTAGAATCAATATTTAAATGTAAAAATTAAGACAACCTCAGGTTAAGAAATAGACTCCTTTGGTATTGTTACCAATGTAATTTAGATTTTTAAACATAAGTAGCAAATTTTTAATTTACCATTGTTTGTTTTGTACATTTTGCTCAGCTTTGACAATGAAACCGATTTCTCATTTCTACTCAGTTGCACTTTTCTGGTTCTCTTGCATTTATTCTGCCAAAAGCTGGCTAGCAAATGCTGTAGGGGATATATAAGGAAGAAAGTCATTGAAACAGGGCTAGTGTTGATTGATTTTGGTTTTCCTATTCTAGGCTTTGCTTAGACTGAACTTGATGTTTCTGAGCACTTAAGAGATTGTTGGATGGATGATGCTACAGAGCTTTGTCTACACTGTTAAAATGACAAAGAAATCCCCAGGAGCTCAGCTTCTGAAACCAGTGGAAGTCCAAACATGGATCAGGTGTTGATTTTGGGGCCTATTTTTTTTTATCAACATTGTGGTGCCAAAAATGGGTCTACCTGCTGTAGTCCTATCTGCACAGTGACTATCACTATTTTTACTCGTGTTCTTCTGAATTTGTTGGACTCATTAATAGGGAATTGCTGACAAAAGCAAGCTTTGTAACATCCTTTTAAAAATAATTTAGATATTGCATCAAAAGTGCAATATTTGATATTAAACCCTCATTCTGTAAATAAGCCATCTCTTAATGTGTGTGTTTTCAAGCCTGTAAATGTTAAGATTTTCCACTGAGGAAAGCATTACATAAAACATTTTTTAAATGGATATAATTTAAAAATACCCTAGAAACTAAGTGATGTAGTATAATTTAATTTTCTTAGAATGTCCTGTCTTAATACATAACAGAATATGGAATAGTGTAGACATGTATTGGGATCAGATGACTCAAGTTCATTCTTCACTTAATGTATGCATAGTCTTGGCATATCAGGATGGAAATGCTGTTCTATAATACAATAAAGCAGTGTAGACTGATTTTCAGACTTTGTGCCTGATATCTTAATGGGCAAACAATATTAAACAACCTCTAGAATTTTGTGAAAGGCAAGGATTTTTGTGAGTGATAACTTTTATTGGACCAACTTCATGGTTTCTTAGACCATCATGGCTACAATATCGCTCCAACACTACTGAATTTTGCTACTCAGTAAATTGCCATTGCTCCTACTTGTAGGCTAGCTTCATAGTCTAGCACAGGGGGCATGTCTGTTGTCAGTATATCATGAGGAATTGTAACATCGTGGTAGAAAGATTAATTTAAAAATAATATATTATCAAAGCTCTTCTGTTGTTTGGTGTATGCAACATGAAAACACTTCATAGCTTTTAAGCTACAATGTAAGCAGGTTGCTTTAGATAGCATGGGTTTAAATTGGCAATTAACCAAATTAACTTCATTTTGAGGTTTTTGCATAGGTGCATGCTTTTGTACAAATGGTGAAGGGTGAATGAAAAGCCAGTTTGCTGTATACACTGCACTCTACGTTCTTGATGCTGATATAATTGTGAATTAAACAAAAACTGCCCCTTGATATATGGAACATTAATTTACCCTCTACTCCTTTGTAATTACTAATACACTGTAGCTGGTACTTGAAAGCATCCTTTTATCTGCATCATCCTTCCCTAGCTGAATTTAACGTCTTATCTCTAGAATGTGTTCAAATTTTTCTTTCTTAATTTGTGTAGTTTTCTGTGGACTGGTTGGCTTTTTTTACAAAAAGCATGTAAACTATGGTAGTAAATGAGAAATAAAAACTATTTTGGAGACTCATGTGCAACAAGTGTAAAGTAAATATTCTTGGTAGTGGAATTTTTCCTGTACTGTCTTTCTGTTTCCCTGGCCTTACTTTTCCCTCTAGCCACAGGCATTCATTTCTATTGATAAGAATTTCAAAGAAAAATAGTCTGAGAGCTGGAGCATACATGTATTCCAGCCTCTTGGCTCCCCAGGTTAGTTTTCCAGCCAGAGGGCACCCTGAACCTTTAGAGGAGCCCACTTCTTGACAGCTTGGTCTCTTCCCTACCTAGGAATGGGGTAGGATGTCAATAGGTAGTCCCCTGGGTTTTAAATTGCCTTATGTTGAGTGAAGCCCAGATGGGCTGCATACAGGGTGATTTAAGGCCAGAGGCATGGGGTAGCTGGGCTGGGGATAGTCTTTCTGACCATGGGTCCCAGCTCCCCAGCTGCAGCATTTAAAGCCTGCAGGGCTGTGAGCTGGGGTGGGAGAAATAGCATTTAAAGCCTGGGGGCTTGGAACCAGGTGAGGCTTAACTTCCCTAGTCATGATTTCTGGCCCACTGGCTTTGAGATCCCTGTCCACACCTCTCAGCTGAGCATCAGGAGTGACACTGAAAGCCCAGCGTGCTAAGAACCAGGCTTAGGGATAGCTTCCCCATCCCTGGTTCCTGCTCTTGTGGACTTCACAATCCAAGTAGCAGGGACAGTATTTAAAGCTGGGGCACCAGGAACTGGGGTTGGGAAAAGGGGAATTTTACTGGGTCTGAAACTGTCTTAAGCCTCGGAGAGGGTTTCATCTCTAATTGCACCTGCCTCCCCGCCAGGGTGAAACAGAGGAATGCATTGGGTTGGGGCTTTTCTTCAGTGGAAACCCTCTTGGAGCTCTGAGAGGGTTCTTGCTGCAAAAGAATGGCTATCTCTGTCCTATCAATGAGCCCCTGCATGGTCTGTCAGGGAGCTAATGCTTTTCTTCCCTCCCTCTCCCTTGGAGGGAGGAAGAAAGGGAAAGCAGAAGGCTGTGAGATGCTGGGCGTCCTCAACACCTGAGAGAAATAAGTGAGGTGGTTGGAAAAAGAAATACAAAACAGGAAAGGAATTCCAGGAACCATTTTTTTTTTTTTTTAATTCTCTCTTTTTTTATTCAATGTTTAAAGTGTGCTAAGTGCTTCACAGGAAAATAATCCCTTCTTTGAATAGTTTAAAAGCTATGGCCCTAATCCAGGGGTAGGCAAAATACGGCCTGCCAACTGATCGGATCTGGCCCACCAGGGTGCCTACCACTCGATTGGATCCAGCCCATGGGTGCCCCTGTGACTCTCTGTGTGAGGCCACATCCTGCCTGGGGCACCTCACGCTGTGCTCCAGGTTGCACACGTGGGCCTTAGTCCAGGTCAGCATGCACAGCTTCTGTTGGGGCTGCTCCTGGTGTGGCTTCAGCTGCCTAGGTGCTACTTAGCTTCCCTTGCCTCCTGCAGCAGCTCCTCCTCTTGCTGCCCCCAAGCCACTCTGGGCAGGGAAGAAGCTTCAGTTGGGCAGCTTCTGCACCAGCATGTGGGGCTCTGGCTTCAGCTCCAGTTTCCAGCTCTCTTCCACCCACTCAAAACATTGGCAGTTTTGACGAGTTGTCGCACTGTGGGGAGGGGAGGGGAGGGAAAGCAGGTGTGCTGATCTGGCCCATCCCAACTCATCAAAACTCCCTATGTGCCCCACAGGCCCAAATAATTGGCCACCCCTGCCCTAATTCTATAAAAAGACAGACATCTCCATGATGATCAATGTTTTTGTGAAACCCTAATTATTAAATGAGGATTATATCTTTGTTTGAGATTGGAAGTTCTGTGGGGCTGAGTCACTTCCTTTGTGTGTGTATAGTGTAGCACAAGGATTTCAGCTCTGGTCTTAGGGCTTCCACAAATGATAACTAATAATGTCAGGTTTGTTACAGTCATGGCTGGAATTCCAGTCTGTATACATGTCAATATAATTTACATGCATTGTTGTCTAAATAGTAAGCGTGTTTTTTGATATTTTGGGTTAGAAGGAAACTTGAGAAAGTCACAGGTAGAGCTGTGAGACAGTTCAGGTGCTGATTCGATTTGGAGGAGATTCAACCCAATTAGCAGCTAAATGTCCAAATCCAAACTGAATTGGGAGACCAACCAAAAGGTCTGAATTGATTCGAAGCTCTCCAAATCGATTTGGAGAGATTTGGAGATTCGGGTAGTCCCTGCTCACCACCGCAGGAAGCTGGACCCCGACTCCATGCCAGTAAGTAGTGGGTGGGGTTGGGAGGGGCTGGAGGAATGGGGGAGAGGGCCATGGGGGGACCCCTGCCAGGCCCCATCCCCTGCCTGCTCCCCCTGAGTGTTGCCCCAGCTCCTGGCTCTTAAAATAAATACTTAAAATAAAAAGCCCTACACTCACTGGCTACTGCAGCGGCCATCACGGCTTCTGGGGGCTCATGGCAGAGGCCTCTCATGCAGTGCAGGGCAGTGGGGGGCAGCGGGGATTGCCCTCCCACCTGGCAGCTTACCAAATCTCACCCCCCCACCGCAGCTTATCAGCAAGGGCAGCCGTGCTTTTGGCCTCATGGCACAGCCCCCGTTCACAGTGAGGAGCCGTGTGGCTCGGCCCCAGCCGCCAGGTGTCCATGCAGCCTCTGTCACAGTGCACTGCTGTGGCCCTGCTCAGCATGGAGTGCAGGGCTGTGTACTTTCGGGCAGCTCTGGGCTGTCACCTGGAGTTGTATGTTGCTCACGGGGACTGGCGGCCAGACCAGCCTGGGTCCTGCATGCATGAGCCCTACGCCATCTAGCTGAGCCGCTTTTGTGCATGCAAGACTCGGGCTGATATGGCAGGTAGTCCCTATGGGTGGTGCATGGCCATGGGTGACAGCCTGGAGCTGCCCAAAAGCACACGGCCTTGTGTCTCACCTCACTGAGCTGTGCTGCAGTAGTGTGCTGTGGTAGAGGCTGCATGGATACCTGGCAACTGGGGCTGAACCGTGCTGCCCCCTGCCATGCAGGGGGGCTGTGCCATGAGACCAAGAGCATGGTTGCTGTTGCTGGTAAGCTGCGGGGGGTGGAGACTGGAGCCGAGTGGGGAGGCTGCAGCTGAGCAAGGGGGAGGGGGTTGCACCCAGCTGTGGGGTGAAGGGGGTGGGTTTGAAGCCATGTTGGGGTGGGGGTGGCTGGTGGACCCACCCTTCCCAAGCTGCCCACCCATGGTTCCCCTGCACCCTCAGTATCTACCCCCACACTTTTCCAGCTCCCCCTACTTACCTGGCATGGAGTCCTGGTTGCTGTGACCCCTGTGGGGGGCATGTGGCCCATGGGGGGAGGGGCAGTCAGTGAGGTGTGCAGGGGGGCTGTGCCTTGTGGGGGCACAGCCCCCCTGCACACCTCCACCCTCTCCACCCATATTCCCCGCCTGCAAAAGCTCTTTACCCACATTCCTAACCCTGTGGAGCAGGAGTGAGGGGAATGGGGTGGAGGGTAAGTTGTGGGCTGAGAGTCAGGGGCAAGGGGAGGGGCAGGGCACTGGCATATCAGTGCTGCTCAACACTGCACATCCTGGTGAGTGAAAGGGGTAGGGGCAGCTCTGATTTTTCTGTGATGAAGAAGCCCAAAGTCAATGCCAAACTGTATAGCTAATTAGAATTTATTTTATTATGATGATGGAGGCACTGGTAGGCTTCCAATTTTCTTTACAATTGTAAATATATCAATAAAACTTTGCCCAACTGATTTCATGGTCTTTTGTTTTAATTGGATTTGGGGGTATTATAAAGAGTGAATTTGGGATTTTTTTTTTGTTGAGAATTTGCAGGTTTTAAATAGGGAACACCAGAATTCCTGCTGGTGAGGCTAGTGGCAGCACCCAGGCAAAAGAGCCTGCTCAGTGCTAGCACCTGAGACTCAGCTGGAGGTGGCTGACCTCCTGGCCACTTGGGGTCAGGAAGATATGCTTTGACAGTTCAAAGCACGCCACTGCATGGGAACATCTTCCAGGCGATAGCTGCCCAGATATCTGGGCAGGGGCACACATGGCAGTAGTGCTGCACAAAGGCAACTATGCAGCCGCAGCCACAGCCCACTGGCAGCTGGTCCAGAGGGACAGGTGCTTCTACTGGCTGTGCAGTCCCCATCTGGGTCTGGCAGGCATGCAACCTTGGGGCCACATGCTGTCACAGGTGGCAGCAGGTCATAGCCAGGCATCAGCCCCCACTTCCAGACTGCTGCAGTGGGTAGAGGGTGCAGGGAACTCTCAGGGATGCTTCAGCAGTCCAGCTGGCACAAGGGGTAGTGTCCCCAGATACCAATTGGCCAGTCCCCAGAAGTTCCTGAGAGCATGTGGCCCTGAGCTACTTGCCAGGGCAGCCTTTTATATTGCTGGGTCCAGCACAGGTGCTAGCCCCAGGCTCTAGCTGCCCCTGGCTATAGATCCAGGAGGAGTCAGGCAGGGTTATTTTGCCCCAAGTGGCACAATTTGCCCCACACCAAAGTGCATGTCTGGGCACGTGCTCTGTAGCAAAAAGCCCGGGTTCAAATGTGCATAGCTTCAATTTGAGTGCCCTACTAGGCTCTAAGAGGAAAACTAAAGAAAGCCATTGAAAGATGGACAATGATTTGAAAAGGAAAACTGAAGAAATGAGTAAAATTTTGAACAAAAAATAAAAGGCACCAACAGAAATAGCAATAAAATTGGCAGACCTTTTCAAGAGTGGATGGAGACATTGTGTTTCTTTAGGTTTTGGGAGTCTTAGAAATGTTGCACCTGATTTTCATTGTTTGGGAAGTCCCCAGCACTGTGGGTCCCAAAGACTGAGTAGTTTAAGAACAAGGTATCTGAATGTAATGGCAGGAAATGAGCATCCTGAAAATGTTGGCCTGTGCCTGTTAAATCTTTTTTATTTTTATTTTTTCTTGTAATAACTGATCTCATGTTGTTGTCATTATTATTGCACTTATCATAATCACCATCATCACTGTTTAACTAATGTAAATAATGCATAATTGTCCTAATTCTGATTTATGCCAAAGCTGAATTGCACCACTGTGGCAGCAAAGAGGAGTTTTTCAATGAATCAGAGTGTAGTTTGCTTCCACCTTAAGGTCAGTTGACACTGCTGGAGTAGTGTAAAGGAGTGTCTGCATAAGTGGTAAGAAAATATTCAGGAACAGCAGTGGAGCCATAGTATCAGAACACTGCAGTGCTTACATTAAGTTATGAATTACTTAAGACATGTTAATCTTCATAGCTGATTGACTAGTTTTTGGTGGATTGAAAGGGCATGTACCTATGCAGGTCTACATGCTATACAGACCTTTACTTTTCTGATGTTCTATGAAGAACAGCTAGATGGCTACCTAACATAGCTTTGCGGATTATTTGCAATGACTTTCCTCCATGGTTAATACCTCACTTATGCATTGGCTCACCAATTCATAAGTAGTGGTGAGTAATATTTTTTTCTAGTGGCGTGTCATAGAGTATCGGTTTTTTACTAGCAGATACAGTATCAGTTCCTTACATATTTCATCATTTTGGTTGCTTCTTTGGTAGTCCCAGAAATTTAACCAATGACTCCTGGGATCTTAAGCCAGTTTTGCCCATATTGCCCAAATCTAAGGGAATGTTTTTCTGAATGGCCTGTGTAATATAATAAGGGAGTCATTCTTTTTTCCCCCACATGCAAGATGTGAGAGCTAGTCATAACTGATTGCAGCAGTTGTCACAATACACAAATTCACCCTGAGATGTAGGTCATTCTGCTTTACATAAGTTTACTCATCAAGCCTGTTAGGCACTTTTACCATGATAAAATTTTCTAATAGCCAATCCCCTGCCTTTCCCAGGAATAGAGGAACATGAAAAAGGGAATTTCCCCATTGTATTTAAAGTGTTTTATTTTAGGCTTTATTAGTGTAAAATTTGATGTTGTTGTTGATGGTCTGTTATATTTGATTTTTTTTAAAAAGTGAAATGTTCTGTTCATAATATATTATACAGAGTGCATGTATAAAGTCAGAAATGTAAGTCCAGGTTAAATTGGAAAAGAAGGGCATGTTATTCACAATATTGCTGTGAGTATTATAGAGCATTTTGAATCTAGATATGTGTGAAATGCTAACCTGAAGTTGCATAATGTATTCAGATTACAGTCTTAAGGAAATTAAGTTGAGTATGGAAAAGGGATCTCCTATCTTCCCAACAATTTTACTCCTGTAACATGGCATCACTCTATCCATTTGTCCTATAAAAGACTTTACAGTCATCCATGAGTGTTGCATGAGTGACATATAACTCTCTGCTCCAGCTGGGTGCCCAAGGCTCTTCCTCCATAGTGTTGCAAATATGCATGAATTTTTAGGCATGAGAATCTTCTGGCATGAGAATTTTCTTTGTCAAGAAATAAATCAGTTTCTTATCTCTTGAAGTAGAAAAAAGTATGCCTGCACTGATGGAAACCGGAACTTGCCTGCTGCTGTAAACAGTGCAATAAGCCAGGTGTCTTTTTCCATTGGGTTGTTTGTTACATTGCTAATTTTTCTGCCTCAGGGCAGTGGTTGATAGTGTTGCTTTCTTGTAAATTATTTCTGCCCCTCCTAGTTTTGATAGGGAAGCCCTATTACAATGTCTCTTTGAGTCTGTTTCTTTTGTATAGATATCCTGCTGCTGTCCTGACATGGGTGAATGTCTTCCCTTATTGGAGGCTCAGCAGGAGACAATGAAAATAGCTGCCTTATAATGGCACAAGGAGAAAAAGCCCTAAGCACTAAAGGAAAAGTGCAGTTATCAGTGGAAAAAATTAGATGTACTTGCACTCTGCTTGTGTAAGGATTCATCCAGCTTTCCTTTATTTGCAGAACCACTTATTCCTATTTTCAATTTTACTCTCAAGTCATAGCCCAGTCTTTCAGAGACAGAGAAGGAACATCTATAATACTATGTTGGCTGTGAAGGTGAGGAGAAAAACTTAAATTTGTATACCCTGTTGCTCAGCTATCTAATCTTTTGTTATTCTACATTGAATATTAGAAGCAGTGGCAAACTTCAGAAGATAAAAAAAATCTAAGGATACTTGGTGTTCCCTAGGTGTTGATAGGGAGAGTAATAGTAGTTAAGTTTACATCTCTTTTACATAGCTACATTTGATTCAGTTTTAATTGGTTTTTAAATAAGTACTTCTCATTTTAATGAAATATTGCATAAACCAAATAAAATCCAGGTATTTTCATAGCTCTTTGTGATACTGTGATCCAGCCTAATCTTTGAATTTGGAATAGCTGATTATTGTGGTTGGGACAGTGGAAGGGAATCTAGACTGTCCCCAGACATTTCCAGATCAACACAATGTGGGAGGATCCCATTATCATTACTGCCTTGAGATTTGCATTGCTTGGATTTCAGTTCTCTATGCAGTTTTTTGCCAGGTTAAGATTGAAAAATGGTTAGCAATAAATTGTTTTTGATTTTGATGATGTGAAGGTATTTTTATTTTTTCAATTGGGAGCTAAAACTACCGTGGAAGCACCATAATGATATAAAAAAGCCTAGCTTTTCAGAGTATGAATAAATGTATTTCTTTAATATGAATTTCTGGTAAATTATTTGGGAGCTTTATTATCTAATATACATGGATATTTTACAGAATGAGTTTTTTTGGGCCGAGGATTTTTTACTCTTTTAAGCATTTGTACAGTCTTCGTTTGATTTGGAGTTTGGGGTGAAGGTTTCTTTTTAAGTGAAATAATTTTTAAAATGATGTATGATTTCTTTGTGTCTGATCACATGCTCATATATTTAAAATGGTAGTAAAATATCTTAAAAATGCCAGTTCCTTGTTCAGGACCTAGTTTCAAGTCCTTGCCGCCACAGAGATTTTCCTGGATCTGATACAGCTATTGCTGATTTAACATGTACATCTAGTAAAACCAGCTGTTCCTTTTTTTGGCACATACAAGATGAAAGCTACCTTATTCTTTATCTTTACAAAGGATGAATGTCTCTTCGATAGTGAATTAAGTGCTCAGGAAAGGTAAGAGATTGACAGCAGCTGAAGCTGAAGTCTAATGTTTATCTGTAGAGCAGATGACAGTACATGGAGCATTGATTCAGGCCACTTTTTTGCCATTCTGTCTGCATGCCTTGACTGATTTGGAGGATCTTTGTATACAGGGAGTGTCTGTTTCACAACTTTACTTTTTTACTGAAGTGGCTAGTGTGTAATTATTTTTCTAGTAATGTAGAGACAACTCCCCTTTCATAAAGGACTAAGAAGTCTACTTAATTTGAGAGAGGCCACCAAAATGGCTATTAAAAAATAGTAACTTTTAGTCCCCATCAGTCTTCAACAGGTGATCTAAACCAGCATTTCTCAACCCATGCATAGCAAGACTATGTGACAGGGTTGTGAACAAAGTTTAAAAAAGGATTCGTCTTTAAAGGAGAAGAATGTGGGAAACACCAGCTTTTCCCTTGTGGGCTGGCAGAGTTCCAGCCTGCAAGGAGCTGCTTGGGCTTCTTGGGGGCAGCGGTAGGTCCAGAGGAGGAGTGCTGTTTGTTCCCAGAGGTGACAAGCTTCCAGAGAAGGTACCTCTTCTAGTGGTTTCTCTGGCTGTCCTTTCATGATGCTGGAGGTCTCTTTATGCAGCATCTTTCATGCTAAGATCCTTGTGTGCTGATTTAGTAGTATGCAGGTACCTTAACAACTGGATGCAAATGTAATTTATTTCTATTTTAAGTCATTTTACCTTGTCAGAGCAGTGTAGAGGAGTCCTAGTGTTAATAAGGATTGTGTCTTTATTTCTAGAAATATCATAACATGTTTCTCCTCTACTTAAAAAGGTTCAAACTCCTTTTTGAATGTGTCTTCAACTTTTCTAATGTCTTTTTCTTCCCATCTGATGCCTTTCATCTTATATCTTAGCCATCTTTTTAATACTTCTTTATAGAATATATTTCTAGTCTTCTCATCCATCTGGGTCTGCTCTTTACTCTTTCTTTCTTCCTTTCTTGCCTTTTCTCTTTTTAGTTTCTGTTCTTTTGCAGGGCCTGGGAGAATAGGATACATGAGGTACTCCCAAAGCAGCCCAAATGATATCAGTAGTGTAGAAGATAAAAAGTCCAACTAACCATCAGCAAAACAGTGCTGTAAAATGCTCAGATAACAAGCCTGAATAGTTAAGGTGTCCCCCCCGCATTACTCATAGTAATCTTTGGTTTTACTTGGTGTGCGGCTTTTTCATGGGAATGTATTTTTCCCAAGTTGATGGTATTCCTTATAAGAGGGTGATACTTATGAATATTGAATTATGCATTGGAGTAGTCATAACTGGCTATTCATAATTATTGTTTGAGGTTCATGATTTAATTTTAATGTCTGACTGGAAAAGCTGATTCTCTTTTAATTACCTTCTCAGTAATATAGCAAAAAGTGAAAAAACCCACACCTTTATGTTTTTACTTGTTCCTATTTGAAGTTGCTCCATCTGTTAAAGATATTGCATTTCTATCTGTAAGTGAGCTTTGACTTTTGTCTTGACCTTTCTGGGAAGAAATAGCAATATAGACAGGGTGATGTAACCCTGGGAGCACTTTGGACTGCTGGGTAATATCTTAAGCATTTTCTTTGGGGACTGATGGCAATTATCTGATGCATATTTCTCTGGCTTGAATTATTTAAAATAAAAATGTTTCTTAACTGTAGAAAGGGATCAAAGAAGGTACATTGGTTTTACTGTTCTCTGATTTTTGTGCCTGTAGCTGTTGCTTTGCCTGCCCCTAGTATTTCCTGTGTAATGGGCTGGCTGGTTTCAGAGGACTGATAACCAAATACAGAACTTGTCACTTATATATTTTTAGTTCTAACCTGCTTTTGTAATTGGTAGTGGTTAGAGTTGGTTGCTTTCAGTTGGCTGGTGTGGAATTCATTTGGCTATCACAGTTCATATGAAAGTGACATCACAAAGCAGAATTCATGCTGATTGGCCTCCCTTTTTAAAGAAGTCAGGGGTTGAATGGGTCGGGGAGGTGATCCCTTTGGAAGTGAGAAACAAGATCACAGTGTAAAATTTAAGTACCAAAGGTTATAATTAAGGACCTGCCTAATTCACAGAAGCTGCCTCCATATTTTGCAGTCTTGGCATGGCATCTGATGCCATTTTTGCGGTGTAGTGCAGTGGGCTCCATGCCTGTGGCTGAGGGCCCCTGTGAGTTCCACCTCTTCCTGGAACAGATGGCCATGTGTAAATCTCCAGAAAGGGGTGGGACTTCCAGGGGCCCTAAGCCAATCAGAGGCATGGGGGAGGCAGAGCATGCTGTGCTCCACTGCAAAAATCTCCCTGTACACCCCTCCCCCCTTTTCAGGATGCCAGGGTTTCCCATCTCTGTTTTCTTGCTTTTTCATGGGGACTGGGCTTTTTCACAGGTGACCTACCAAATTTGTGGTTTCTGTGAAAATCATGTAATCATCAATTTGGTAAGTCCCTAGTTGTAATGGACTAGATGTCGGTTTCTTGTTCCCCCAAATTTGTGGATGTCTCCTTGATTTACCAACAGTAAGAATATGTGTAGAAGCCCTGAAGTTCAACAAGCATGCAGAATTAGTACTACAAGCATATGATGCTGTATAATTTTATTTTGAATTTGGAAACACCACTGCTCTGTGTTGTTTTTCAATTCATTAGTTTCCTGGAATTATTATTGTGGCATATTCCTTAAAAGAACAATAAACAACCCTGGGAGAATTGAAATGTAACATTGAGCATTGCTTTGGTGTGTGGGGAGCTGAAATGCATGTGGCTCTTTTCCTTTCACTAGAGTCTTGTAAGAATATTTTTAAGCTTACATTTTTTGTGTCAAAGAATCAATGGATGTCCTACATGTAGTAAAGCAATTGAAACATGTTAGACACAATGTCAGAACACTTTATAGTATGAGATTAGTTTAACCGAGTCCTTGTTTTCCTGGCAGTTCCATCATATGTTAATTCTAACTGTGTGCACGGCTGTGTCATAATCTTAAACTCTCTTGGCTGCTACAATGCAGTTGCATGAAAATGAATGTATAATGTTATACACAGTGCTGTACCTGGGAGAGTAAAAACTGTTTCTGGGGAGGTATGCCCCTTGTTATTGAAAGTAGATGCCATATACTGACAATAGAGTAAAAGCCTTTAGGAAGTGAAGAAAGACTAGAATTCTGGGACTCATCTGGAGGTAAAACAGTTGTTTGGCAATAAAGAAATCAGTGGGAAGTTGCTGAATGGAATTTAAAGGATGCTGATTTTGAGAGCTGAGGGTTTTATTCTTGGAAGGCTTGTTGCAATATAAAATAATTAACTTCCTTGGTAGGTCCATAAATTAGCATTACAGTCAAGGTCATCAGGGATACAAGGGCGACTGCGGTTGCTGCCTCATTCTGTAGATTTACAATTAAGTGAAGAATTGTAAGCAGGTAGCAACATATCCTTTACCACTGGCCTCTTCAGTCAAGATATTGGAGTGCAGTAGCAGCATAGTGCATAGGTCCATGAATTAAAAGCTGTGAATGTAATCTAAATCATTTGGAGGCTTGCAGCATTTCTCAAACATGCCTGTGCTAGCTGCAACAGACTTCATGTATTAAACAAAACAACAACAACCATGGCTTACAGCAGAATTACCAGTCCTAAAAGTGTTTGTTTTTTCCTTTTTAGGATCAAGTAGAACATACTGAATCAGCAGAACTGGCTCATTGTGCAGCAGTCATCATGAATAGGCACAGGGTCATTTGTTTCTTAACACATGTATAAGAGAAAAAGGTAAGAAGCAAGTAAACATTTTGTTCTAATTTTCAAGACTCGGGTCAAGGGGGATGCATCTTGAAATGCATAAACCCTGCATGTTTATATTTGTTGTGTGTACTAGATTCAGTAATTTGTCTTTTTGTTTTCCTTTCTTTTCTATTAGGATTAACAGTTCTATTCTAAATAAGAATGTAGGTTTTTTGGCAGCTCAAAATCTCTTGTTCACATTGTGCTGAAGGCAGATCTCATACCTTACACATCTCTGTTTCTGAGCTCTCTCAAGAAGCTCTTCATTTTAGTAGCAGTGCTTGACGACTCCTTCCTCCTGGGCACAAATAATATAAAGGTCACTACTGTGTGTGCTGGAACTGAATGTCATCTTGACCAGCACTGCTAGGGATTGGAGTATGTCCTTAGGAGTATTGGATCCAACAAATTACTTGATAGAGTTGATGTGCAGTCGCCTTTAATCATACTGTCAAACAGTGACAGTTCTGGGAATCTGAAGCATGGGATGAAAAAATAACTTTTTAATAGGATCACAGCTATTGCTATTTTCACCTCTGGAATCTCATTCATATTTGTGTTGGTGGCCATAGCAAATCATTCTAGTATTGTCTGATCATGTTTGCAGAAATCTACATGTTCACAATTATTTGCTGAATAGGAGTAGTCTAAGCACAGGTCAGAGAGTCAGAAAGCCCTGAGTTCTCATCTAGGTCCGGGCTGTGCTTCTGGACTTTGGACGAGGCATGTAACTGCTTTGCCTTATTTTTCCCACATAGATAACGTATCTATGCCTTCTTTATACAGGTATAACAAGGGTGTAGACTCTAGATATATGAACAAATTGAACTGAGTTAAAGAATCCTGAGCTGACAGAACCACAGGACAGAGTAACACTGGGCACTGACAGACTTGCAGCTCCTCCCTGTTACTCATGGCGCTTCAAAGGAAGCACCATGAGTTACAGTGATCCTCCCCGCCCCCCCAACCCTGACCTACAGATCCAACAGGCATTCTTTGTTGAGTCCAAGGGGTTGGGGGAATGAGCTCCAGCTTGGAGCTGGCTGCATGTCTGCAACCTTTCTGCCCTAGCCCTGCCCCCCATCCTCCCAGTTCTGGTATTGACTTCCAGATGAGAGGGGGGAGAAAAGAGGGGAGGGAACTTGGTCTGGGGTTTGTCCAGCCTTTGCCAGAGGGAAGAGTAGGTGGATTGGAGCCCCCTGGGGGGGTACTTCATCCACCCACCCCTTCCTCTGGCAAAGGCTGGACAAACCCCAGACCAAGCTGCCCTTCTTCCCCGCTCTCATCCTGAAGACAGCACTGGGGGTGGGGCTGGGTTGCAGCAGCCCAGCCTTGCTTTCCAGACAGGGACTGACAAGTTAATGAAGATGTTCTGCTTTGGGGCACCTTTATCTGAACCCTCATGTAATGAGGGTTAATTTGTTGTGTGATCAGGCACTTTTAAAGCACTCTGCAGCTGTGCAGTTTTGCCAAGACACAGTGGTAGAGCACTTTTAGGAGTCTGATCAAGTGACAAAACATCACTTTTGTCAGTGCCCTAAGTAAAAACTGACCAAAGCAGTTTGACTCTATTTTGTTGAGGACTAAGTTTTCTTGAGTTAGCTTTTATTTAGCACTAGTCCATAGCTCAGTGGTAACTCTCTATATGTTTGCTACTACTCCATGGTAAATTCTATGTCCTTTTTAACTCATTTATTCATTTACCCATACCTTAAGGCTGGGGTGGGCAATTATTTTGACTGGCAGGCCAGTTAAAGAGTTTTGATGAACTGTTGAGGGTCATGCACACAGAATGTTTCAGAAGATGTAATTTTATCTATAATTTGATTAACCTCTCCACAAATCGTTTACTGAAAAACAGACATCTACTCTAACATTTTAATTTTATTTAAAAAAATATTTTCTGTCCTGATTTATGTTTTTTTGAGTAATGTATATGGAGGCAATTGCATAATAGCTAAAAATAAAGTCTTTTGTATATTGTGGAGGGGGAGGTGGTGAAGTGGGTACGTGGGGTGGGTATGTGCATGTGTGAGAGGGACTGCCTGCATGCTAGGTCCCAGGAGCCAGCCGTGGGTGGGGGACAGGAGGGAAGTGGGGCAGGGGTGCATGCAGCAGAGCTTGCCCAGGTGGTGCAGTGCAGGTTTGGTCCACCTCCCTATCTGGCCCGTGGGTGCCTCTGCGGCACTGTATGGGACCGAGTCATGCCCACTCCTGCCTAGGGCAGCATGTGGCATTCTCCTGCCAGCATCTGCCATGCGCTTGCTGATGGTCCCAGTTCTGGCTCAGGCTGAAGACATGGCGGCTGCTGCTTCTTCTGCAGGTGCATGGGTACTGCTCACTTCCCCCTGATTCCAGCAGCAACTCCTTCTCCTCCTACCCCTGGTGTGCCACTGTGGGCAGCAGGTACTGTGGGGAAGTGGCAAAAGCCGCTGGGATGTGGGCCAGGCATCACATGCCCAGTCAGGTGAAGGGGAAGCTGCAGCCAACTGACTCCTGCCCCAGTGCATGGGCATCCAGCTCCTGACCGCCTTCCACTCATGTGGCCTGCCTACAGGTGGCTGCTTATTGTGCCAGGTGAGTGAAGATGCTGGAGGCAGGGCGGGCTGAGCAGTACCGCGGGATGGGTGCTGACAGAACTGTGGCACAGACTGCCCTGGGCAGGAGCAGGGGGGCTTTCATAGAATCATAGAAATCGGGTCGGAAGGGACCCTGTAGATCTTCAAGTCCGACCCCTGCCTGGGCAGGAGGAAAACTGGGCTCAACTGACCCCAGTCAGGTAGGCATCAAGCAGCTTCTTAAAGACCCGTGGGGTAGGAGCCAGCACCACTACCCTTGGAAGTGGGTTCCAGATCCTAGCCACCCTGACTGTGAAGTAGTTCCTATGGATGTCTAATCTAAACCTACTCTCCAACAACTTTTTGTCCTTATTCCTTGTTATCCCGGTGGGCACTAGGGGAAACAAGATCTCCCCCAAATGCTTCTGGTCCTCCCTTGTGAGTTTATAGATGGTCACTAGGTCCCCCCTCAGCCTTCTGTTGTGAAGGCTGAACAGGTTCAGGTACCATAGCCTCTCATTGTAGGGTCTGCGCTGCTGTCCCTGGATCTGGCGGGTGGCCCTCCTCTGGACCCTCTCGATGTTGTCCACATCCCTCCTGAAGTGGGGTGCCCAGAACTGGACACAGCACTCCAGCTGCGGCCTGACCAGTGTCATGTAGAAAGGGAGGATCATCTCCTTGGCCCTACTTGAGATGCACCTGTGGATGCACGATAAGGTCTGGTTAGCCATGCCGACCATGACCTCGCACTGTTGGCCCACATTCATTTTGGAGTCAGTGATGACTCCAAGATCCCTTTCTGCCTCCATGCTCTCAAGAAGGGAGTTTCCCATTTTATAAGTCTGCTGCTGGTTACTACTGCCCAAGTGCAGCACCCTGCACTTGTCCGTATTGAAACGCATCCTGTTTTTGTTAGCCCACCCCTGCAACCTATCCAGGTCT
>JAGPOW010001543.1:12927213-13063883 GCA_030014935.1 Caiman crocodilus | reverse complement strand
GCTGGTTACTACTGCCCAAGTGCAGCACCCTGCACTTGTCCGTATTGAAACGCATCCTGTTTTTGTTAGCCCACCCCTGCAACCTATCCAGGTCTTGCTACAGTCTTTCCCTCCCTACTGGTGTGCTCAACTCACCCTAAATTTTGGTATCATCAGCAAATTTGAACAGGTTGCTTTTCATCCTGTTGTCCAAATCGCTGATAAAGAAATTGAACCGCGTGGGCCCAAGGACTGAGTCCTGGGGGACTCCACTGCCCACTTCCCCCCAGGTCGAATATGACCTGTCCACCCCCCACTTTGTACGACCCTTCAGCCAATTAGCAATCCATCTGACTGTGTCGGCATCAATGCAACAGTCTCCTAGTTTTTTAATGAGGATGGGGTGGGAGACAGTGTCAAAGGCCTTGCTGAAGTCCAGAAAGACTACACCACGGTGACACCTGCATCCAGTGCTTTTATGACTTGACCGTAAAAGGCAACCAGGTTGGTTTGACATGACCTGCCCCTAATGAAACCATGGTGGTTGCCCTTGAGCATCATCCCCGGTGCCGGCCCATCACAGATATGCTCCTTGATGATCTTCTCAAAGAGTTTCCCTAGAATTGAGGTAAGACTGACAGGCCTATAGTTGCCCAGGTTCTCCCTCCTCCCTTTTTTAAAGATGGGGACCACATTGGCTATCTTCCAATCATCTGGCACCTGGCCTGAGCGCTATGAGTGCTCATAAAGCTGTGCCAAGGGCCCTGCAATAACCTCTGCTAACTCCCTCAACAATGGGTGATAACTTTTGTCACTTGTGACTCTGGGTGAATTCTGTGTGGCAAAGTGGAATAAAAATTTGTTCAAATGGTATTTTAAAATACTTTTATTAAAATGTTGTTTAACTTAAATTTTTAGGCCACTAGTTTAATAAATATTTTTAAAATGATAATGCCTTTTCTATAGAAGCCAAATTTTCAAAAGCACTGTTAGTTATGGCAGTGAGGTTGTTGCATAGCTATTGAAATAAATTATTTTGAATTACAATTAAATACCAAAGACAGTTTAACTTTACTGCAATGTAGTTCTGTAATAAAGGATCAGCATGCCAAAGGTCATATTGAAGGCTGTGGTTCATTTTCAAATCATTGCACCTGACTTTACAATGTGTATGTTATTGAGTGCTGAATGTTGCTTTTAAATGCAGTGTATAGTCATGGGGTAACCTGGATCTGAATTTTCTTAATTTTTTGGACTGTTAAATAGGACAGTTGGTGTTATAGTACTTTGGCATAGCCTGTCTGTTAGTCGCAGTCGTTGTTTGTGGTCCTTTCAGCATTTTTCCTTCCACGACTATTTTTATATGGGTCATATCCTTTGCTATGAAAAGGTGTTAATGTGAATATTAAGATGAACCCATCCTTTTGTAAGTACCATGTGGACTAACCCTTGAAAGCATTGAGGCTGCCAGTCCAAAAAGTGAAAAATTCTTGGAGGCAGTGGGCAGAATGTACCAGGCAGAGGATCTTGGGTTTTAGAACTCCGTATCACAAGAGACTAGGATGCACATGAATCTTGCTACTTTGTCAGGAATGAAAAAAACCCCCAACTCTTGCATCTCTTGGCACAAGGCATCACCTACTTAGAAGCTGCAGAATAGCACAGCACTGGTTTCCTGGAAGGCAACCATCAAGGGTAACCTGTTCAGACCCACAGCTAACTTTAGGGAGGTCTGACAATCATTTTTTGTTGGTCCTCTTTTGACTACTGATAAAAGTTTGTTTTCAGTATGTAGTACCTTCACACTGTGGTGACTGATATATTATTTTATATACAATATACTTAAGAGTTGTGAGTTTGTGGTGCAAATAACTTATTTTATAAGGACTTGGAAGTGTTCATTGTTTTGTTGCATTTGGGGGACAAGATGTATAATTCTTCACAGTATTTAGTTTTAAGAGACTGGCAGATTAGCCTCCATCTGAAGAAGGACTTATATCTGAAACCACATAAAAAGGATTTTGGGGATCATATCCCAATGAGTGAAAAGCATGCACAGTAAGGGATATTGGTGATCACTTCAGTCTTCCAGACTGGCCAAATGGAACAAACATAAGTTCATAAGTTTTAAAGGAGAGTGGAGTGGCAGGGCGGGAGGAGGAGAACACCTTGTGTAGATGCCAAGCAGTCCTTGCCATTATATGTACATTTGGCAAATTGATCAGTAAACACAGACTTTGTAAATTATACCTGTAACACATCCCAGCATAGTGGATGGGCTTTGGAAGTTGTCTTATTGATGCAGTGGATTATTTTGTTAGCTTTCCCTGTCCAAGACAGAATTTACAATAAGTCATTTGAGGGTCCCAGCCTGCATCACAGAATCATCACTTGAGACAGTCTTCTTCAGTCATGGTAAATTTGAGTTTGGAACACCAAGTGCTACTGATCAGTATTTGTGGTACATCTGGCAGGATCTTCCACAAAGCCTTTAGCCAGCAGTTTGCCTAGCTGTTCTCTTTGCACTCCATATGACTTTCATAAGTATTTCAGTTTAAACTCAGTTTTCAACCCAGACCACTTTAAAAGGAAGAAAGAAGGTAAACAAAAATAAATTTAAGGTTGGCTATTAAAACTGCAGTAACAGGTGGTTCAGCAATTGGTAGGCACCAATACTGATAAACACTGAATTCAGGATGCAAAAATAGGGTTTCTTTTCTTTTCTTTTCTTTTCAGCCATCTTGTATTTTGATATAGTGGACTAAGCTGTACATTTTTGGGGGTCTGCTTTGGAGTTTGAGTCCTTTTTTCAGTGGCTTGGGCCATATACAGACATTCAGTTTCTTCTCGGAGAAACCACAAGTATACAGATGTTAAGGATTTTTATCCCAGATCAAAAATGGCCTCTCCAGGAGAAAAATAAGATGGGAACAACCCGGGATTCTTTTGGGAGAGCAAATGTCTGTACAACTTACCCTTCTGAGAGAAGAGAAGCCACAGCACAGTCCTCCAGCACTCTGGGTGATTTGATCCTCCTCCCACCAGGAGACGGTGTGTTGCTCAGGGTGGTCTCTGCTGTGCTAGCTGAGAGCAGAATACACCCCCCATAGTTCCACCTTATGCTTTGTGGGGATACTCCGGTTGACCCTGAGAAGACTGACTTAATTAGTGCTGCCTTGTGCATTGCTGCTGTTCTGTCTCCAGGTGGACTGAGGGAGCCTACAGAGCATGCTGAGTTGTGTACATGGGAGCTCCCTACCTGTGCAGCACCAGCACTGCAAGCTCTCTGCTCTTCAGGGCCTCAGCATTTGACTGTTTGTTTAGGCATCTCTGGATAAGGTTTTCTAACAAGGGAACGAACCCAGGAGAATTCTCCCAGGTCATTTGAATGTGTATATGCACCTGCAGTAAATTACAAACTGTCTCCTTTCTCTGTGCCATAGCCCATTGTATGTAGTTTCTTTAGTCCTGGTTTATTATTCTTTTTCAGTAACAAATAAAGTACATTAAGCTTGAACCACTGAAGATGTTTTGAATAAAACATTTAACTGTGACTCTTTCTAAAGTGCAGATTGATAGAAGACAATCCTTTTCAATTTACTTAATTACACTAATATGCAGTTTGTTAATACACTTGATTGTTTAGGTTGCAGCAGCAGTTCCAGATATCAATTTGATGTATATGAAGGAAGAGGTAATAAGCTAAACAAAGATCTTTAGTAGAAATATTTTACTGAAGGAGAAAATCAAAGTTGTGTAATGATTGTCACATGACTTGCTTGGATTTGAATAGGTACATGGGACCGAATACATGGCAGTTAACCCACTGCCTTGATCCACTTTGTTTAGTAGGAGCTTGGATATTGTAATTTGCTAAATGAAACAATAAGGTGAAGAGCCCCTGTCTTATATGCTTTTCCTGTTGCCTCTGCTGTCTACCAAGATAGTCCCATCTGTCAAGCCCTTATTCCCACAAACATTGACTACATGTGTTAGCAGCCTCAATGGGGAGACTGTTTTACATGATTAAGGATATACAGGATTGGGCAAAGAACATTTTTTGGAAGACAAGCAGGGTAAAATATAATTGAAGTCTTCTCTTCTCAGACTTGTTTCATCCTTAGTTTTCTAAAATCCAAGTTGTGCAGGCACTCATGTGCCTCTCCCTAGATATATAAATATTTATAAAGGCGTGAGTCTTTATTGCGATGGAGCACTGTGTGGAACTAATATGATTAACAGTCAAGAGGTGTTCCAGATCTGTGGATAAACCTCTTAAATGCTAGGCTATCCTTTAGAATAGGAGGCAGCAGCAAGGAACAAAGGCTTGTTTTGTTGTTATATGTAAAGTGTGTTTTAGCAGAAAGCTAAAGATTTTATAAAAATAAAATGCTAGACTCCAGGGACCACATCTGTCAGTTTACTGTGGCATGTACTAGAGCCATTTGAGTTTTCACTCCCATCTTTAATCATTGGCCATACGAAGGTGAAATATTTGATCCCAGACAGGCTGAGACGCATTGGGGAGGGTGCACTGAGCTAAGAACAGTGTTGCCTTCCATTTGCAGTATGAACACTCAACTTCTTTTGTCAGGAAAAGGGCATTGAGGTTGTGGTTCTGCTGCTTTGTTTTTTTGAAGAGAGAGTTATTTGTTAAATAATATTATGTGATCATGTTAGACTTAAGGATTTCCAATAGACTTGTTTTGGTAAATAGCTACTCTGGGTAGGCAGCAAGAGCTCATTTAAAGGACAACTAAGTCACTAGCCACAGATTGAAAAACAGTGCATTTCGTTATGACTTATTAAGTGGAATAATCTTAAAATTGCTTTGTGAAGTTCTCTTCTAATGCTCTTTGTGTACTTTGTGTGATTCTGCTTGGACTGTGAAATTCAGGAAAGTCCACTGAAGTTTTGATTAGGTGGGTTCTGACGTTCTTAATATTTAGGCTTCAAACTTGGTGAAATATGTATTTATTTGCAAACTACTCCCTTTGTGATTTTTTTCAAAGGAGGTATTAAAAATTCCATTGGTATAGATCAATTTTAAATTGCCATTTGCTCATTTAAACACTTTAGATTATACAGACAACTTTTTGAAGTATATCTTTTAAATATAAATTGAATTGTGCTGTGTAAGACCAGCAAGATAATGAGTGTAAAGTATTAAGAGTGGTTTGTGTTGGCTTGTTCTCTTATTGATGAACAGGAGTTCCATAAATTCTCTGAAGACTTTAAAACTTATATTACATATTGTTTTGTCTTTTTTTGTAAAGCCCTTGTTGTTTGAGAGAGAGGCATGAAAATCAATAAAAATAGTGCCATTTGCAATAAAGTTTTATTGTTGCTTTTTGTGTTTTTGTTTTTCTTTTTTGATCTTGTTTTTGGCTGAAATGACATCTAGGAACAAGCTAATAGATCATGTGATGGGCAAAATTTGGGCATGATTAAGTAGAAAAATTTGGTTGAAACCCTATGTGACTATATTTTAATATACTCTAGAACTCTTGTTTTAAGGTTTTTTGAAAATCAGCCCTAAACAGTCTCATGCTGATGAGATTTCAGCACAGAGTAATTGGATTTGAATGCTTCCAAGCCACATAAAATATTTTTTCAGAGACCATCTATGTAATGTTTCTCCTCACCCCACTAGCTAATAGGTCAGTGATTATTAACATCTTTAGGAAAAATACATAAATCATTGTCTACAGTTCATTGCATCTGAGCAAGCCTACAACAGAAGTATTTGTGCACCCAAGAACACTTTCTTCTATTGTTAGATATCAGGAAAATATAGGAAGTGGTGGTTTTAAGGAGGTTTGTTGTTCATGCTGTTGCTGGGAAAAAGGATTCCTAGCTTAGTGGGAACAATCTTTTTGGGACGTGTGCCATGCATTAGCCCAACATCCTTTTTGAGTGTCACTTTGTTCCCTTTCCTCTACCCAATTGGCTGCTCTGCTTTTTGCTTCCTACCCTCTGCCACTATGCTGCCTGTCCCCTTCGCAGTCTGCTGAATGCCACACAGAGGCTGTCTGTGCCACAGGTTGGCCACCCGTGTCAAAGGCAGATGCTTGTCAAAGGGCCGTGGTTCACAAGTGCTTACATACCTTTTGGATTGGAAGCTTGTTGACTTCAGTGGGGCGTGGCATCAGAGTAATTATTCTCCCATGGTTACCTGCAGGATCGGGCCCAATCCAGCATAGTCTCAATTAAATGCAAACAGTCCAGATGTGAAATTTATAATACTTTGGATAGAATAATAGTCTGGATAATTGAGTTAATTTTGGTCAGTGATTTGTAGAGTGTTTCATACAAGATGTGAATTGTTGAGGAGGAATATGGATTAAGATAGGCAAGTGTTTTGACACATTTAGTAAAGACATCTGTTTTGAATGTTTGCTGGGTGCTCTGGGTAAAAACATTGAAATTAGAGGGAAGAAAAGGTGTAAAGGAACCTCTGTAGCTTTTTGTTTTGTTTGAACTAGTTCAACTGTTCCTTCTTAACCTCCAAGAACCAATTTAGAAATCTTCAGTTTAAGAAGCTATGCAGTCTGTTGCAATCACTTGTTTCATTGGAAACTGTTATGAAAGGTTTCAAGTACATGGACTTAGTGGGTGTGCTAGGCAGCCTAATAATGCGCTGATTTATAGGGAGCTTCCATAGGGATCCAAGATTACAAGCTGTTGGAAGTCAAAACCTGGCTTCTAAGCAAATCTCTAAATCTGCACAACAAGACTTTAGCTGCTGCAAGGAAGCCTGTGTAGTATGGAGTGAAAACTGCTGAGCTGTTCTCAGGCTTCTGAGAGTGAACTATTTCTTAAAGTTATTTTTCTTCCATTGTTCCACGTAACTTCTTATATGTCTAAGTATTGTAAATGAGGTAGTCATGCACCTGTTCACCTCTTACATTGGGTGAGCCAGGGAGAGTACGGTACACCAGGGCAGATTTGGGAGGTTCTAAAATCAAGGTTGTAGTCTCTGGATTTCCTGGCAAAACCCATTAGCTTTCTGATGGATTGGTTTTGTGGGATTGTGCCTGGTAGAGTTCATAACTTGCTATTGAATTGATTTTTCTTTAAGCTTATTTGTTTTGTATCTGTCCTTAAAGTGTAGAATAAACTATTTTGGTTGTATTATATATGGACATATTTATAAATGAGGTCATGCTGAGGTATAAGCACCAGGAATCAAAGCCAAGTTTGAGTTTGTAAACTGTAATTCTGCATTTACTGACATTTAAATGTTTGATTTCTTGCCCTTATGGTGTTGCATTAACGCTGTCCTGCTAGGTAGGCTAAGTACAGACAGTCAAAAAGCCCGAGGCTGAATCGATTCAGTCTTTGCAGATTAGTTTAAACTGCAGAGATTAAACTGAGAAACGACTGGACAGACATTTACCTTTGATTCAGGAAATGCAGCCACATGCCTGCAGTGGCTCAGGCTAGAAGGTGGGGTGGGAGCGCGGGAGCCCGGCTCTCTGGCACATAGCCAGCATGGGCTGTGTGTTCGCTTCCTCTTTCTCGTGCCCCCCATCGCCTCTGTGATTTCCAGTCCAGAATCACAGCAGTAGGACTCGGCAGGGCTGCCCCATCATGTCCTCTTCCTGCTTCCAGGTGTCTCTGGGATTTGTCGTCCACATTTGCAGCCAGGAGTAAGTTTTTAGCAGGGCAGGGCATTTCTGTACTCGGGACAGCACAGCCAGGTCCAGGGCTGGAAAGCATGCTGGGATGCTGGGGGCTGTGACTTAACATGAACCAGGAAGGGGTCTGGGACAGAAGTTTCATAAACCAGTTTGACCCAAATCAGTTAAGTCTGGTACTAGTGTCAGTCATTTTGAAACTGGTTTATATTTGCTGAGCTTCAATTCTCTTACAGGTTTAAACCAGTTTCTGATGACTTAAACTGGTTTATATGTGACCTAGCTCCTGTGTTCTTTAAACAACTGTCATCCACATTAAAGACAATGTTGTGTTTAATGTCTTTTTTTTTTTTTTTTTTTTTACTAAAATCTTAAAATTATCTTAATCAACAGGTTTCTAAGAGAGATGTTTCCTCAGATAGACACGTTGGAGGGAAAGGGTTAAAGTGAAATGCAGCTTTAGATTGTAACATTGCTATAAATGTTCCCTGCCTCAGCTGATATTGTATTGTGGGGGTGGTCCTAAACCCCGCATCCGGCTGTTATTAAAAGAGTGGAGGTAATTATCAGACTGTTTCCAATTTCAAAATGACTCTTCCCAATGCCCCCCTTTTCACACAGGTATTGAAACAAATTCTGGGGAGCATAAAGGCCCCTTTCCTCCCATTCTGCTTCAGTTGATATCCAGATAATAAATTAAATGCTCTGTGTACATTGGGCATCCTACGGTGCACATTTGAATGGTGAAAGTGACTAGATTAGGATTTAATATTTTAGAACTAGATCAGTATGTCTCACTGCTAGGATAATTTGTTAGGAAACGATCATATTACTAGTGTTGCCATGGCTGAAGTGTTACTTGACTGGATATGCGAGGCTTATAGAAAAATGACTTTTCTATTCTTACCTTTTTCCTTATTACGTTCCTTTCTACCCTGGGACTGTTCTCTTTTTAATGGGGGGAGGCAGAGTTATCTTAATAGGCTTTTTCTGGGTGTCCCAGTGCCTTCCTCTGAGGGAAGCAATGGCTAGTAAATCAGGAACAATTAAAATTCAGATCATACCCAGCGCTTGTTTTAAAGTATTTGACAAACATTCATTCTTAAAGCACCTCTGGAATAAGAGGTTGTTGAGTTGGTGCATATGTCCCTATTGTGCGTATAGGAAAACAAGCACAGACAGAAGAAAAATTCTTGTCCAAAGCCCATCATGAAACCTTAAACCCAGATCATCTCAGCGTCAGTTGAGTGCGTAGTTCACTAGATTACGCTGCTTTGTCACTTTTTTTTTAATAACCAAATGGAGGCATATTATTGAAAGGTACTGTGATGGTCTTAGGGCTCTGTCAGAAAGCACCATAGATATGCACCTTTAGAGACAAACTAAATAAGTCGGAGCACAAGCTTTTGTGAACTCATTTGCTTCATCAGATTAGGAGTCCGACCATTGATGAAGCAAATAAGAAGCTTCCATTAGCACCATCCTTGGATCTCTGAAACAGGCTAAATATTGAGCTTATTAGCTTTAATTGTTCCATGTAAATGCAGATGCGGTATTATCCACTTTTTAAAATTGGCAACTGTTGAGACAGGTCCTTGAAACACCGCCTTTCATTGTGGTGAAGAGCCATGCTGACAAAAGCATGTGACTACAGCATGACACTTAATAGAGGACTGAGAAGACGCTTTGCTTTTTCAGTTAAGGTAGAAATGATGCCAGGAACTACAAATTGAAGCTTCCTCTTCTTATGGGATTCATGAAAAGGGGATCTGATTATTATTTTTTATTTAATGAAAATAAAAGTTTGAGGTGGAAAAAGTGAGTTTCCTGCTTAAGTATTGCAAGGACCAGCCTTACACCAGCAGGACCAGACCATTGTACATGTTTTAATTTCCAGTATGTTGTCTCTGACCTCTTCAGGACAGTTGGGAATGTTCTAAGTCACAGAAACTAGGCTTAAATATTTCTGTCCTGCAGTCCTCTCATGTCTTACTGCTGCTTCCCAAAGAAAAGTCTCTCTTAAGCTGAGGAAGTCCTTGTATTTCTGCAGCTTTGAAAGACACTCCATTGAACGAAAAATGCTCTGACTAAGCAGAGAGAGTCTTGCATATAATGTGTTGTGTGGTGTCGAGTGAAGCAGACTTAGAAATGACTTAGATTTGCTGACTCTCCTTGTTCAGTATTCTTTCTGTTCTGGTGAAGATATTTTCAGCTTCACTGACAGCCAACATATGAAAATGAACCTACATTCCTCAGATGTTAACAGCATTGTTGCTGTAGCCACCTGGCCCTCATCAACCAATTTACTGTTAAAATGGTTCCTGTCGGCTTGTTGGTTTTATTTATTTTTTGTTTTTTTTAATGTTCTGTTAAGTAGCTGATTATCTTTTTAACAATTCGTCATCACATATGAAACATGTACATTTCAACAAATTACAGAATTTGTAAACTTTGAAGGCTGCTCTTTTTAAAAAAAGTCCTAACTGAGCCTTTAATTTGGATTAAGCTAGTTGCAGAGCAGAAGGAATTCTAATTACTGGAAAATGCCCTGGATTTGTGAATGCAGTATGTTTAGATTTGGAATAGATTTATAAGGGAATTATTTTCTGTTGAATCGGGGAATACATATTGAAATGTCGCTTTGTTGACAGGTTCAGGCAAGGAACTGGGAGGCATTTCCTGACAAATGGAGAACTATTTCCAAGCAGAGGCATATAACCTCGATAAGGTTTTAGATGAATTTGAACAGAATGAAGGTGAGTGATTTATTTGAAAAATAATGTAAATGCTCATGCTTTATATCAGGGGAAGAAGCATCACCTTGTTTTTCATGAGCTGCAGACTGATCTTATAACTTGCAATGTTCTCTGTGAATTTTACATAGCTTGCTTGTCAGAGGACATTGTCCATTCATCACATCTATCCCATATTACTGCCAGTGTTATATATCTTGTATTGCTCATAGCTGTTCACTGTCAGAAAACTTTGAATGGGTGTATTGTCAGACTCGCCGAGTTTGTTAATGTTTCTTACAAAGCCTAATGGGATCAAAGTTTTTACACAATTTATTTTTAACAATTCAGTCAAAAGAGTTGTATTTAAACATTCTTCTGCGCTATTAGGAGACCTGAGTGCAGTGACCTTGTTGCCAGAGCACAAACTTCACAAAGTGAAGATTGTTACAGTAGAAAGCTGACCAGACTCACTAATTGAGGTGACCCCTGTTCAGTTACAAAAACATGCAATTAATCAGGAAACTTTCTAAGTGTGCCTGAAAATACAGTTATAATAGGAGACACTGTGTTTTAAAGTATTTGCTTACAAGGTACCTCAATGTTGAACTGTTAATTTTGTATGGATGGGGGGGTTAACAAAGACTTTTTTGCTTTTTGATTCCTGTGACAGCATGCAGGAACATGCAGTTGATTGGACACACAGTTAAATGGACTGTGATTGTTCATTGTTTTACTGCATATTCAAAGTATCAAGTCTGTGCTTGATTTAGTTTTCTCCATTTGCTCTGGTGGATGCCAGATATTTTGTAGTTGTGTTGGGCCATCTCCCCCTTTCTTCCTACCTGAAGTGTCAATTTGTAAGTTAGCTTTGCCTGTCCTAGCTAAAATGCTCTTCTGTTCCAGGATCTCAATGCAGTTACCACAACAGCTATTGACTAAGCATTTTGTATTGCAAGAGGTGTTTTGCTGCTGTACTGATATTCAAACATCTATGTATTTGTGTTTTGGGAGTAGTTTCATTTACATATATACCCATGGAACCATGGGTAGAAACTCTCTTATAGAGCTGAGAGTTGCATTGCTGAGCTGGGTGTATAATGTATTCATATTTAAACCATTACTTTTTCAGATGATGCTGTTTCACCTACCTTATTGAGTGCAAAGTGGAATCAGATTTTAGAGCCCCCGTCTCATCGTCTCTCATTTAATCCAGCTCTGAGCAACACGAATGAGGCTACAATTCCTAACGAGTGTCAACAAAGATTAAAATCTTTTTCCCTGGCTCATTCAGCCACCACATCAACAGGAGCAGGGGACAGCTTTGCTAATGGAAAAGATCTTAGCATAAACCCAGAGACCCCAACCATGTGGATTGATGACCAGGCAACAGCAGATGATAAGTTAATTAAGAGAAATAGTAATTGGGATGATCAGCGTAATACTTTGGAAACAGGAGAAAACAAGTATGGAAATATAGCCTGCTTGCCAGAAGACAAAAACGTTCTAGTGGTGGCAGTCATGCATACCTGTGACAAAAGGACACTAGAAAGTGATGATTTGTTGGATTGTAAAAATTACAACAGTCAGTCTCTAATGGACACCATTAGCTTTACACTGGATAATGAAAACCGTCAGAGTGATCAGTTTACTGTTACGGTAAATGGATCTACTGAAAAAGATACAGATACAGAGAAACAAGGAGTACAGTTAGATCAGCTGTACACTGAGGATGACTCTGTTAAACATTTAGTTAGTGCTTCCTCTGAAAGCTTGTCTGTTGCTTGCTCCACCTCTCAATTAAAGGATGATTTTAATAAGAGTAGAGACCCTCTGTTCTCAGAGTCAATAGTTGCAGGGACAAATGTTGTGACCTTGTTGCAGAGGCCTGTGGATGGTACCATTAAAGCTCAAGAATGTTGTGCATCAGTTGAAGATTTTACTAACAAAGGCATTACTCAGAGAACAGATCTGGAAGCTAAAAACTCTTCTCCTGGTTCAAGCAATGGAAGCTGCAGTGTAGAAGATGCTACAAAGGAACAAGCAGCTGAACAGTTTCAATCTAGGCTACCTGGGCTCTCTGAGACTTGTCAGCCTAATGTGTCTGAAAGTGGCAATTACAGTGAACACTTTACAGAATGTTTTGCCTCTGAGGATGCTAGTGCTGTTGAAAGTGAAGTCAGTGAATGTGAAAAAATTCTCAGCACGACTGAATTGCTGAGCATGGCAGAGTGTTTCCCTGAATCTCAGGAGATGACTAATTGGGAATTGACTAAAGTGAATGAGATGAATAATAAGCAAACTCTTGGAGAGAATGAAAGACTGTTGCAGATGAAACTGCCTGAGGAGGCTTGTAGTAGTAGTAGAGAAGGCGGAGATGGGATGATGGAGGCAGGCATGGACTTAAAAGGAACTTGTATAGATGATCTTGAAGGGTCCAGTCTCTCTGATGTTATGGGTACGTCAGCAGTGAGCTCTCTGTCTAATGGTTGTGATTCCTATGGAATGCAGAACCCAATTGTTGCTCATATTCCAAAGACTTTACCCTCCAAGGAAGACTCAGTGACAGAGGAAAAGGAGATAGAGGAAAGCAAGTCAGAATGTTACACTAATGTTTATGAACAGAGAGGAAATGAGGTCATGGAAGGGAGTGGTGTCATTTTAAACAGCACTGATGACCAAATGAAGAAAAATTACTTGCACAATCTCTGCAGTCAGGTACCATCTGTGCAAGGGCAGACATCACCAAAAACAGTAACTAATCTGCAGCCTATCAGTGTTCCTTTTGGTGGTGCAAGACCCAAACAACCTACAAATCTTAAATTGCAAATTCCAAAGCCATTATCGGACCATTTACAGAATGACCTTGTTCCCCCAAACTGTGGAGGTAATATTAAAAATAAAAATGTCTTTGGTAAGGCAAAATTAGGGGAAACCTTGGCAGCAGATATGTTTGCCGGTGAGACATCGTCAAATACCTCTATTGCTGATACCAACGGGGAACATTTAGAAGAGTATGAGTCTGGGGTCTCTAGTAGTCCGTGCCTTGCAGTAGCCCCAGATAGTCCAGATAATGATCTCAGAGCTGGTCAGTTTGGAGCTCCCACCAGAAAGCCATTTACTACTTTGGGTGAGGTGGCTCCAGTTTGGGTTCCAGATTCTCAAGCGCCAAACTGCATGAAATGTGAGGCCAGATTTACATTCACCAAAAGGAGGCATCATTGCAGAGCTTGTGGGAAGGTAAGTTCATATTCAGTGACACAGCCTTAGGCTCCCTTATTTGTGGTGCTGGGAAAAATCAGATCAAAGGAGTAGGCAAGCCACTGGCTATAGCTGCTTCTGACATCTCTTTGTAAAGCAAAATCCAGTTGGCCTGATTAGTTTATTTAAAAAAAAAAACAAAACCCACTAAAGTCTTATCTATTCAATGCTTGCAGAGAATAAATATTTTTTTACAGTGATTACAATGCATATCCTTTAAAAGCAGTTTGTTAGTTGATTGCAGCCATTCATAGACATTGATTGGATTCTTTTAGAAGTACTATAAAATAGCTAAGTACAGGAAACTAGTTTTCAGAAATCCTGCGTCAGTAATTTCCATTAACAATACTGAAACCTGTTGATGGGGACTAGATGTGAGATACCGAACTGCCAGTTTTTCTGCTGGTTATCATGGCTGACAATCTTCATTCTCTTATTTTGACTTTGTGTGCTCCATATATTATTTACAAAAGAAATACTTTTTTGTTTCTGAAAAAAAGATATTGACCATAGTTAGCTTCTCCAAAAGCTGATGGAGAGATGGGTATTGATAAGAGGACTTTCATAGTGAAGCAAATTAAGCGAGCATTGTAAATGTATTTGTTACTGTACAAGAAATGTTTTTTGCTGAATGTGCATGGTTGGTTGTTCATTAGTAAAAACTTACAAATATGTGTGTATACCATACAACTTAGATAGGTCTGTCCTGGTTTAAATGAAATTGCAGCATGTTTATGATAAAATAACAAAGGCATAAAATATTTGTAGATATTTTGTTCCTGAAACATGTCAGTGGCACATAATTTTTGTGGGTATCCTGTTTTCAACAGTATCTGATTATTCAAAATTGATAAATTAATAACTTAAAAAAAAGATGAATGCAAAATATTACCATACTAGAAAATGGCATACTGTATTCGAGTAGCTTTGGCTTATTTAAGGCCTATCCTAAGCCTCCTTTAGTCAGCTGAAAGCTCCCCTGACTTTTGAGGGCTTTGGATCAGAAGCTTAGGTGTCAGAAGAGCACACGAAAGAAGAATGACCTGGACAGAGGACCCCAAAGAAGCAAATTTATCAGAGAAGCAGAGATTCCTATTCTGCCTGCTCCTGGAAGTGGACTCATAGAAAACATGGAGTTCTCAAAGTGGATGAGGCGAGTCACTTAGCAGCTAAAATGCGTAACACTGAACGTGTTCCTCAGATCACTGTTTAAATAGGTTGTGCTCACAGTCATTCTGTACTCCCTTGACTTTTAGGCTTGAAAAATCTCACTGAGGGCGATTCTGACTGGGTGAACATACATTCAAAATAAATACCAGATAACATTGCAAACCAGTCAGTACTAGAACAGAAATTATTAGGAATTAAGTCCTAAGTGATAGAGGTACCACTGAGCTACTTGTGCCATATAAAATAAACCCCTATATCTGGTGCCGCTTTCAGTTATATTTGAATTTAAATGTATTCCCATCAAAGTCTGTAAGAATTGTATAATTCACTCCAGTAAAACAGGATTAGGTCCCTCATCAATATTTGATTTAGCTATTAAGTAAAGGTGCATTGTCATGTCCAATATTTTCCCGTGTTTTAGTTTTGTTGTGATTCTTTCAAACTATTTTTAACCTTTGGTTCACAGGCTTTTTTTTTTTTCCTTTGAATTATAGAAGATAGTTGGTTTGCTTGGATTCAGTGCTTCTTCTGTAGTAACTGATGCTGCATGAGATGGGAAAAGTGGCAATGACTGAAAGGGAAGACAATCACATACTGAGCACTGAGCTCAATATGTAGAATTAAAAAAAATCAACATAATGGTGTCAGAAGTCTCAGTCATAGAAAAATGGCTAAAGGTTTTGGAAATCTGAATTTTAACAAATAGTTTTCCCCTTAAAATGTACTATTATGGTGTTCTTGGGTAAAACTGAAGCATCTTTGTTTAATGAAACTATTTAGAAAGAGTCAGTAACTCCTCAAGAAAATGCCTCTGTTTTTTAATTTCAGCTCAGTAACTAGGCAAATCAATGGGAGCCACTGAATCTTAGGGTAATAGCTGAAATTAAACATGTATTTCTAAACTAAACATATTGTTGTATAGTTAGAAGGGAGCTCTAGGGTCATCTGGTCCAATGCCTGCATGAATACAAGGATGCTACTCTTAAAACTTTAGGTTAATTGAAGGCTCTGACACGTATGTTATATAATAACATAAAAGATTTAAAATTACTAGAAAACCATTACATTTTAGATTTTGGGTTTTTGAATAATCATCTTGTATATCCATGTGTAGAATCAGTAGAGCGTTTCTGTGTCTCAGCTTTGTACTGTCAACCATAATTGTAATTTTCCTTCACCAAAAGTTGAAAAACAAACAGAAACCCCGCAGACAGTTTTGACAGTATCCTGCAAACTCGCTGCAACTATATGAGCTGCTGCTTTCTATTATGTGAGACACTAATTAATTAACAGATACTTTACCAGGTCTATACTGCTGTTTATATTTGATTATGTGCAACACCCACACTGCAGGTGTATTGGTAAGTTAAAGGATGACAACAGTTGTCATTGTTCTGTTGTTATTCAATTCTGTTCAACATGTGAATCTTGGAGAACATTGTATAAAAAAAAAAAAAGCTCATTTGTATGCCAGCTCTATTCAAAATAGTTTAGTTCTGCACTATTTGAAGGCATTCATTTTTTTTCAGTGTCCTCCTAGTTTACAGCTGAACCTTCCACTGCGTTTCCACCCCAGACTGCTGAAATGAAATAAAATATTTAAAAATCTGTTTGTTACAAAACAATGCTGGTAGCATTTCTTAGAGTGTTTCTTGGATTGAAGTTAACATGTTTCATATCTATGGAAGAATTCCACTTTATTTTCCTAGGTGGAATACCAATATTTACATGCTTATTTTACTTTTGAAAATGTGTAATAAAAGTATCAGTAAGTAGACATAGCTGGAATTGAATGAGACGAGAATATCTTGGTTACAAAATGAATGTTCTGACTCACTTTGTACTTAACCGTAGCCTTATTTTGTATTTGGGTACCATCTGTACGCTACAGTGACAACAGAATTAAGTGACCAGGTTGCAACATAGCCAAAAGTTTTAGCTGTAGACGTGTGACCAAACTGTTCCTTTAACTGGATTACATTACATGTCGGTAGATGCTGCCATATTTATCTGTTATAGCAGAATCATCTGATGTGTTTGTCATAATGTAAACTGGGTTTTGCATGTAGCATTTTAAAATTTGTAAAATTTTTTATTTTTCAGGTGCAGTGGAAAAAAATGTAGGATTAAAGAAAGGTGTCTTTAAGATTATTAGTATAAGAAATGCAATTTACTAAGCATAAGGAACCATATAAAATTAAAGTACTTCTGATTGAAGTTAAAACTTTTTACTTGATGTTAGATTTGTTTGTGCAGTTGCTGGTTTGTAAGTTTTCTAAGCTTTTCACTGTCTTTTTGCATGAAACAAACTCTTTGGTGTCTTCATACACCATTGGAATAGTAGCCCTGAGGCACATACATGGAAAATATTGATTCTATTTAAATGCACATAAAAATACTATAAAATAGTCTGCCTAGGACAGGGACGGGCAATTATTACGAGCAGAGGGCCGCTTGATGCGTTTTGGTGAGCTGTTGAGGGCCGCATGTGTAGTCCTGTCCCTTCAGTTGCCCCACCCCCTGGTTGCCATCATGGGACTGGAAGTCCCTCCCCTTGCCTCTGGAAGTACTCCTTTTGGAGAAGTGGCCTTGGAACTGAAAGTTACACCCTGTCATATGGTCTGTGTCATAAGGCTCACCCCCCCCCCCCCACAAAACACCAAACTGCCCCACTTGTCATTTCTCCCAGAATCTGTCCTGACCCATCCCAGCCCGGCCCCTTCCCCCTGTGGCACAACAAGAGCCAGCCTAGGTGCAGGTCCCCTCACCAGCACAGTCCCCTCCAGTGCTGTGGGACCCCTCCCATCCCAAACTGCAGGGAGCTCAGCAACAGCTTTCCACTCTGGTGTGGCCTGGCCAGCCCATACTGTCCCTTATCAAGTGGCAGCTTCCCCACGTGCTGCTGCACTTTCCCCTTACCTGTGCCAGCTGGTCCCAAAAGGCTCCACCGCCGCTTCTGCTGGCCCGTGCCAACCCAGCTGGGCTCACTCTGTCCACAGCAGCATGTGGGAAGCTGGCTTCAGCCGCATGCTGCTTTGGATGGGATGGGCCCAACCAGGTCTGCACTGGCCAGCAGAAGTGGTGGCGGAGCCGTGGGCTGCTCAGGACTGACCGTCGCGGGTAGGGGGAAAGTGCAGCTGAGCCCCTGCTACTCCGGCCAAGCTTGTCCTGTCCCATCCCGAGCAGCACACGGCTCTGCTGCCACCTCTCCTTCCTGGTGCTGACTGGGCCGGAGCTGTGGCCCAGCTGCTGCTGCTTCCCCTCCCCACTGCTGGCCCAGCCTGACCCCGCACAGGCCAGGCAGCACGGCACATGGAAAGCCTGTCCAGCACCTGCTTTCCTGGGCTTACCTGCAGGGCAGGGCCCTTTCCAGTCCCATGCAATAAAGCAGAAGCTGGCCTGGACACTTTCCCCTCATCGGCGCCACTGGTTCTGGCCCAGCTGCACCCCCTTCTCTCAAGCTGCAAACATGGCCTGAGACGGGGTGGGGTGAGGCCAGCTGGGGCAGGCTGAGGTCCGGGTTGGTTGCCTTGCAACCAAAACCCAAGGAAACAGTCTGAGGTGCTGCAGCCAGCAGCTGGTGCCACCAGAGGCTTTTAGAGAGGCAGCCGCCATTACCTGGGTTTTGAAGGGGCTCTGCGGGCTGGAGGGAAGTGCTTGGTGGGCCGGATCCGGCCTGCAGGCCATATTTTGCACGCCCCTGGCCTAGGATCAGGTCTGTTACTGGAGGACTTTGGGATTATAGGCCCCAGAGTCTTGCCACATATAGAAGACAGCTTTTCTTTGCAGACAAGTGCTTGAAATGGTGTAGTACAGTATAATGCTGCTAATGATTGGAGTTCCCCAAAACAAGTCTCAGCACTGCTTTATTCTGGGCCGGGTTAGTGCCTAGGATAAAGTGCTGCTTTAGGAGAAAAGTGCTGAAAATGCATGCCCAGTACTGTGGTTGGTCTGCCAGGCACAAGTCCCACAGTGTTTCCCCTAAGTGAATGTAGTGTGCTGTGGCTTTTATGCTCCGGATGACTTCCTTGTTTTGAGCTACAAAAGTTCTGCAATTATGCGTATGGGAGTTGATCAGCTGTCCTAAGGCTTTTGTTGTTTCTAAAAACATGCAGTACTGTTGTAATTTGAATTTAGCAAAATTTCTTGCTGTTTCATACTTTGAAAAATACTATCCTATGTGGTTTGCATCCTGTAAAAGTTTTGGTACGCACTGTTCCAGTAAGTCCCTGTGTGGGAACTGGAATAGAAGTTCATAGTCCCCTGAAATCACAGGACTGATAGTTAATGTGTATGTACAGTATGTTGAAAGGCTCAAGAGCTAGGCTAAGTGGCTACAGTGGATGCACTGCCCTCTTATAAATTAGTGGTTCACTTGAAAGCGTTTGTGTTCCTGGAGAAGCATGGCAGACTTCCCTAGTGTAGAGGAAGTGCATCTGTTCCCTCTTTCAAATTGTACCTGTGTTCTTCCGCACTTTGGATTTGTTAACCACTGACCAAAGACATTGCTATATATAGTACCTTACCAAGCGTGCTTTAAACGTGGTTAATTCTAGAAAGTTATTAATGTAGTTTTCTAGGTCAGTATGCATAAATCCTTAGCAACAGGGAAGATTTTTGAATATGTTAGGATATTATTGGATTTCATCCCAAAACCTGCATTCGTAAATGATGTCTTTGGGGTGATTAAGGGGTGGGTGTCTGTGTTGGTGTACATAAAGTCAGGCACAGGAAGTTAGACACGAGCGCTGGCCACTTTTTAAATCAATTTCACTTCGGGTCTATTGGAAATGTATCGATGACTCCTCTTAATTTTGCACCTTCTAATGTGCTGTATACACTTTGTATATGATTGTATCTATATGAATGGCTCACCTTTTAATAGATGCAAAGTAACTTTCTTGTTGTTTTTCTTTTTCTCCAGGTTTTTTGTGCAGCATGTTGCAGTTTGAAATGCAAGTTGCTGTACATGGACCGAAAAGAAGCCAGAGTGTGTGTAATCTGCCATTCAGTACTAATGAATGGTAAGTAGAAAGAGGGTCTAAATGTAAAAGCTCCCCTGGCTTTGTTGGCCAGCAGCCTCTCTGTGTATGGGCATGGCTTGCCCTAGTCCAGGAGACAGCAGCATTTTTCTGGTGGGGACCGGAATGACCCAGCTCAGGTCCAAGGAAGACAGGCACTAGGACCTAGCTGCCACAACTGCCTCTCCCTGTGGCACAGCTGAATGCAGCCAAAGCCCCCCACTGGTGAATGCTGCCTGATGCCACCAGAGCCTCCTGGCTCAGGACTGGATCCAGTGGCTTGGCCCATGGGCAATAGATTGCTGACCCCTGTCCTAGCCAGTTCAAAACGTTGTGTGTGTATGGGCAGACACTTAAAAATGGCAGATTCTAGAGACTGACTTAGAATCCCTTTGGGAGCCGGGGACTCTCATACCAGATGCGTTTAGTGAAAGCTATGGGCTGATAAAGTTGCCACAAGACTCAAAGTTTATTTCACGAAGCACCATACCTAGCTTGCAAAAACCTCACTTTGCATGGAGGAGAATGATGGTAGCTGTACTCTTGTTTTCTTAACAGTGGGTTAACTATGATACACATGCAAGAGACCAAAGGGAAGAAACCCACATTTGTCTCTCCTCCCAGACTATGTATGATAAGGAAACTATTAAAGTAATCTTCTTTTATAAGAGGATGCTGCTTCATTTCTCACAAGCTGGCCCTTTAAAATAGATTTGTTATTGTTAACCCCTTGGTTTCAGAGGCACATGTTCTAAAGGACAGAGCGCTGGCACCTTGAGTTGTGATCCTACCTTTGGGCATATTACTGCATGATAAATTGAACGTGAACTCTCTGTGACTCTGTGGCCAAGAAGCTAATGCAGCCCTCAGATGTGTAAACTATTCTGTAGGAGCAGAGAGGTTAGATCTGTATCTGGCATCAGTACAGCTTTTACTGGAATACTTTGTCCAGTTCTAGTATACACAATACAGAAGAAATATTGAAAAATTGGCAAGACTTCAAAAAAGGGCAGTGTGACTGATTAAATGATTGGAAAACTTGCCTTTAGAATGAGGGAGTCAAGGAGCTCTGTCTGTTTAGGTTATTGAGGAGACAGCTGAGAATTTATCTGTCTATAAGGTCCTATATGGGAAATAGAAGTTCTAGTGATTAGAAGTTAAAGGTAGACATGTTCAGAATGTAAGTGCAGATTTTTAACACGGAGGTTAATTAACCAGTGTAACAACTTAGTGGGTTGCAGTGGGTTTACTGTTACAGGGGACATTTAAATCAAGATTGGATCAAAAAAAAGCCAGAATGCTGTAAGAACTTAAAAAATGCCATACTGAGTCAGACCAGTGGTTCATCTAGTTCAGTATTGTATCTTTGAGATGGTGTGGAGAGAGGGAGAGTATATTAACAAGACACATCTCACGTTACCCATCCCGTCACACCCTTCCTGGCATCCACCGTGATTTTAGGGATACACGCCTGATTGTTCTGTTTAATAGCTATGAGTGAACCCGTTCTCCATAAATGTGTCTAGTCCCTTTCTGAATCTGGCTATACCATCTGCTTCTACAACCCCCTGTGGCAAGAAGTTCTACAAGTTAACTACATACTACATAAAAAGGACTTCCTCATTTGCCTCCTGTTAATATTAGTGTCCCTTAATTCTGGGATTCAGTGAATAACAGTTCCCTATGCATTTTATCCATACTCTGCATGCTTTTATAGACTCTTTTCATATCCCTCCTTAGCTTTAGTTCAACCAAGGACATCTTGGAGTTCTGAACTTGGATGATCAGAGTGATCTTTTTTGCCATTGAAATCTATGATGGTATTTAGCCCAGGTTCTTAAACATGTCCACTAATTTTGGATGCCTCTATGTTGTGGCTTGGTAACACTTTCTCAAGTGCTTGATTCTCCCTTGGAGGTGCTGAGAACGGCTGCATAAATCGGCTTCCTACATTCAGCATTCCGATTTAGTGCACAGATTCCACAGCTGTTAAATAGGATTTTTTTTAAATCTCTTTCAGGGCTATGAAAGATTAATTAGTCAGTGTTTGTGCAGCAATTTGAAGAAAGTGCTAAGTATTAAATATTAACATTTTCCACTGTAGGCTGTACCATGATAGGAAACAGATAATTGTAGATAATAGTATCTAGGAATTAAAGCATGTCCGTGGTATTAAGGGTGCTTAGGTGTGAAAGTAAAGGTGCTTAGGAGTTTGGGCCGTGGAGGTAGAAAATTTGTCATATTTCAAAATGTATAAGAACAATGAAGTGTGTAAGTTTTTGGCCAAAAAGTTCTGGTTATGGTTGCTGGTAGGTAAGATTTGTTTCTAGCTGGGGGAAGGGAGGAACCTGAAAGTATTTCAGTTGAAACCAAAAATGTTCTTGTAAAGAGGCATAGTAAAATTGATCATGTTATAATGATTTCCTTTTAAAAGCCTTTCTGTCTTGTTGCCAGCATGGATACACATTAGTGGTAGAGAACAGTGACACACTGCTGGGATTATTATAGCTGGAGCACTGGTAGTATGCTAGTTGTGTATTTGCCCCTGGACCAACTCAGCCTCTGCTTTTGTCCTTTCTCTGGAGTATTTTATAGTGATGTTTGGCCATTGCTGGTATGTTAAGCTTTGTCTGTCATCATTCTTCAAACTTGAGATGTCATTATTTTTCTTAGTTGTTCAGTTGATTTGAATTTCACTAGTGTTTGGTTTGCTGACATTCATCCCTATATAGAGTCTGTGTTTAATTGTGATTCTTAACATTTGCTTTGTCTGGAAAGGCATTTTCAATTGATAGCTATTTCTGAATTGGCACAGACTGCAGTGGGTAAAACAGAGGATTCAAACAGAACAAGGAATTTATCCTGCAGCGGACATCATCACAAATGAATGCCAGAGAGAGAGAGAGAGATGTATGTATGTATGTATGTATGTATGTGTCTCTTCTCTCAAAGCCCATATTGTATATGGATAATTAATCACTTTTTAGAGAGAAACTGCCTCACTTTTCTTCTCAAATTGAAATACCTGAAAAGGCCCCAAGGCCCTTTGCTGACTTTGTATAGGCTTGGGGAATCAATGTGATAAAGAATTACAGTATTTTTGATGTTCTATTTCTTTTTTTTTTTTTTTTTTTTTTTTTTGCAGTTAAAGATTTTGCATATACTCTAGTTTCTTTAGCACCTTTTCCCTCAGAGGACTCCAAAACATTTTAGAAGTGTGAGCTTGAATATTGGATTGGTTCAGGTACTTATGGTGGTTCTTTGGAGAGCCTTCAGATGTTTGGGTACATATGTGTGATTATTTGACCATGATGTTATTGGTAATGCTTGTGCACTCACTCGAAGATGTAGGGTGCATAACTGCACATTCGGATCACCTGGTACCGTGTACAGCTGAGCTCCCTGTTGAATTCTCCTTCCCTCTGTACACCCCAAAATAAGTAGTGCCATGGAAATGTCGTTCTGCCTGTTCTGTTCTGAGCAGAGAAGAGCCTGTTCTGCTCCTGACATTGTTGACATTGAAGTTGTGTGTGTTGCATAATCATGGATTTGTTTTGAGTTGAAGCTCAGGCCCCATTGTTAAAAATTCATAGCATAAACCTGTTCATGGTTTAGAAAAGATGATGTTAATGTAGACCAGAATATTCTGAATATAAGGAAGTACAATATGCTTCATTTGTTTGCAAAAGAAGAATATCTTTGGTGTCTGGGGGTTGTGTAGGTTGTAAAATCTTTGGGGCAGGGAGTAAGCCTTTGTTTGTCTATAGAGCCTCATGCAACTCAGTAGGGTTGTAGAGATTGGAATTGTTTTTTTTTTTCTTTTCTGTTTTTTAAATAACCTTTGAAGAAGTTATAAAATTGAGGAATCAAGAACTAGGCAGCTCTGACCAAACCATGCGACTAGCCTGCCATGGAACTGAAATTCATATCACAGGATACGAGTACACTTTTTTTATGCATTTTGTTCCTTAGTTACAGTTTCAGTATGGAGGCATGTTTTTAAATAGTGGCTGGGGGGTGGTGGGGAATAAACATGGCAGGTGGAAAAGCCTAGAGATGGTATAGAGTATTCAGCATCATGGAAAGGGCATTGCACTTCAAGAGGGATGTGGATAACCTTGAGAGGGTCCAGAGGAGGGCTACTCATGGTTATGGGCCTACAAGTAAGATCTTGCGAGGAGAGATGGAGGGACATGAATCTCTTCAGCCTCCACAAAAGAAGGCTGAGAGGGGATCTTGTAGCTGTCTACAAATTCACCGGTGGGGGCAGCAAGGAATAGGGGATGTTCTGTTTATCAGGGCACCCCTTAGCGTTGCTAGGAACAATGACCATAAACTGGCGGAGATCAGATGTATATTAGACATTGGGAAAAATTTCTTTATGATTAGGTTTGCCAAAATCTGGAATGGACTTCCAAGGAAGGTGGTTCTCTCCCCTGCCTTGGGGGTCTTCAAGACGAGACTAGACAAGCACCAAGCTGAGGTCATTTGACCGCAGCGCTCTTTTCTGCCCAGGGCAGAGGGTCGGACTCAATCTACTGAGGTCCCTTCCAACCCTAAAAATCTATGACAGTCACGAATTTTACCGTATGATCACATTTCTGCTTTTCTGTTTACTGTAGCTCAAGCCTGGGAGAACATGATGAATGCCTCAAGCCAGAGTCCTAACCCTAACAATCCTGCTGAATACTGTTCCACTATCCCTCCCTTGCAGCAAGCTCAGGCCTCAGGAGCACTGAGCTCTCCACCTCCCACGGTGATGGTTCCTGTGGGAGTTTTAAAACACCCTGGCACAGAAGGTAAGAACATTCTCCCCCCTCTCCCCATCTCAGTTTTCTTGTGAACAAGCTGTGATGAGATGTTAATATGAGTGCATGAATGATGCCCTTTTGAAACTTAACCACGCGTCTTGTGGGGATGAGGCAAAAAGGAGTCAGGAAATGTGTGTGAGAATGGGATTTCCAAACACATGGAGATGGATACTCCTAATTATACTGATGATGTTCCTGCCAAGTGCTATACGTGTAGAAATTGCCTTACCGAGGCCAATAGATAATAAAATATCTATTTTTCTTTTATTGGTTAGATAGTTGTCTTGTTTTCATAGTCTCTGGTTATAAAGAATTTTGCACAGGTGCTATCTTTCTACCTCCTCCTCTCACCTGTGCTCTGGGTAAGAGTTCCCATGTGCCGATCTAGTGCCTGCCCACCTCTCTCTTTGTGTTAAATATTTACACTGTTCTGTTGAAAGTATCTATGATATATCCCAGCTATTATTTCTACATTTGACATTAGAACAAATCAGCTTCACTTTGCTTGAGGCAAAGCATTGCTCACATGTTGTCATGAGACTGTGAACTCTGTGTTTCTCTCTAGTGGCACAACCTAGAGAACAAAGGCGTGTCTGGTTCGCTGATGGCATATTACCTAATGGGGAAGTGGCTGATGCAACAAAATTGACGGTGGCTGGGACAGCTCCTGCAGGAACCTTAGCAGTGTCACATGATCCATCCAAGCCTGTGACCAACAACAGTTCATCTGCAGAAGTAAGGACACATTATGCTGTTTGCTGTTCAAGAATGTCATGGTTTCTGTGGCTCTGAATGATGTAATGCATATTGGGGCAATTTAAATTAAATCACTATGGGAAGTCTGTTGAGCTTGTGGTTTTATTTTAGTCATGTATGTGGCAGATGTCCGTGTTTGCAAAGGGCCGAATCTAGGCATCTATTTTTGAAAGTGGCTGTGAATGTATGAGCTGTTATGCAGTAGTAACTAAGTGCACAAGTCAAAGTTCAGGGCCTTGCTAGCCAAGGTGGTTTCCAAGCTTTTGGCATGCATCTATGTATGTGCAAAGTGTGTTTTGTGTAATATGGATCTTTAATAAAGCTGAGTCACAAGAGAGATGGGGCTTGAAACAACGAGCTTGTCATAGCATTAAGGCAGAAGAATGTTTCTGTTTGATGCATTTTCTCATTAAAAAGAGATTTATGCTTGAAAACTCGGATGCAGTCTGCCAGTGCTATAAGTGCTACAGCACCTGAGTGGAATTGAGAGATTTTTCCAAAAAGGTCAGAAATGCTGGTAGAACTGTAATTGCTTTATTTCTGTGTTACGAGGAAATGGGTTCCATATGTTGACAGTGAGAGGAACTGCAGGATCTTTCCAAGCATACTGTGTATCTGGAAGGAGTCTGCCAGTGTAATGTATATATGGAAGCCAGGCAGTCCTGGGGATGACATTTGCCCAGCTCTTGTGTATTGTTCTGTAATGCTGTGTCCATTCTGATTGTTTTTTGCTTTTTGTAGACTGATAACACATCTGTGTTCTCGGGAAGTATAACTCAGGTTGGCAGTCCAGTTGGCAGTGCGATGAATCTAATCCCTGAAGATGGTCTTCCTCCAATTCTCATTTCCACTGGAGTAAAAGGAGGTGAGGGCTGTAGTGATAAATGACCAGCTGCTTGTGACTGTTGGCTGTATCTGCATGGTATAGTGCAGTGCCATGGAGAAAAACCTGGTCAGCTCAGGTGTTGGAAGCAGTATAAAAACATAAGCACAGGGCTCTGTCTGGGCTGATATGCCCTGCTTCTTGGCATGACTGATTTGCATGGATAGAGTGCCCTGCCAGTTTTTCTGTTCCCTGAGTTTGCTTGGGTTTCTGTTCATAACACAGCAGCATACCATGCAGAAATAGGGTTACTGATAGCAATTTTACAATTCGGGATATCACACCTGGTTAGAAAATCGGATGCATGCTATATGCAGAAGTGACTAATGATGGATACTTCTGTCATGATCTGAGCCCTCATCTGCACTAAAACTCTGTTAGCAGAGTGGTGTTGCCTTGGGATGTGAGCTGAGCACACCTCTAGGCCACATTGCTTTGCCAGCAAAACCTCAGTTTGGACTAGCTCTGGCAGCAGAACTTCTGTTCCTCCAGGTGGCTGGCATAGCTCTGGCAGCAGAAAATTTTAAGCTAGCAGCGCTGCATCCATGCCAGGAAGCCCAGGCACCTTGGTTCTCTTGCTGTTCTTAAAGCACCAGCAGTCCCCACAGTGAAGGTGTAGGCTGACATGACCTTAAAGTGGGTGCCCCTTTTCCATATTAGCATCCTTGGAAAAACAACTTCTGATGATGAAAATACTATGAGAAGTAAAATGCAGAGCAAGAAAGAAAATGAAGCTGCACCTAGAAATGTGTGCTCAATTCCTCAGTAATCAGACTGCAGGAAATGTTCAACATAGAGATGTATTTTAATTAGTTTTATAAATATTCATGTTTTCCTCCATGAAATTCTCTTGGAGCTTCTTCTTTATTGAAGGTATCCCAGAATACAGAATTTGGTGACTTCACAAGTACCATGGGTTGCAGTGAAACTTTGGGTATTTGCTGTCACATTCAGGAATTCAGTATCTTAGTGGAAAGCTTGAGGGAGAATTCAGAGAGGAAAAAATAAAACATGTCTTTGCTGCATGTCCCCTCTACCCCTGGTTTGATTTATAAGAGTACTTCTTGTATACTTTTAGGCTTAGCTCATTTTTTAAATATTTTTTTTTCATAATCCCTCTTTAAAATTTCAGCTTGTTCAGCATATTTGATATTTAAACAGGAAGAATCTTTATCCACAATATTGTTAAAAATAAGAAAGCAAGCAACACTTTCATGACATAAACAGATTTCCCCATCCTGTTTTTTAGCTAGTCCAATTATTAAACCTTCTGAATAAATAGGGAAACAAGTAACTTTACTTAAATGCAGCATACAAGCCAAATCTCACAGGCTCAGCAATTTAATGCGGATATCTTTCCACAGGTCTTATTTTGTGTGTGCATAAACTTATTCTGTTTATCATGTCTTCACATTCCTACTCCTTTGCAATGTTTTACTGCCAACTGGACATTTCATGTAATCATGTTTATGTTTCAAATATACTCTTTATGTTAGCAGTTGTGGTGAACCTTCTGGGTAGATATTTATATCAGGCAGGATAACATAATTTGCTTCATATTTTGCTTTTCTTCAATATATCCCTGATTTCTATGTGATGCTGCATTGCTTAGATATAGGCTGGAACAAGTTTACATTCCCTCTAGGAATAACTCACTGCATTTAAGAATGTAAATCTTTTGCCCTGTTACGTTCTTTTTGTCACATGCTTCTGCATCACCTTGTGCAAATGGGGATTTGGTCTGTGAACAGAGGTCCAAGGACTCTTGCCAAATAAATAATGGTATTAACATTTCTTAGTATTTGAATGAAATACTAATATGTTCATCTACAGTACACCCACTTTTAAAAAGAAGTGAAATGCTTGCTTTTCCAGGTTTCTGCTGTAGTTTTGGTACCATTTATTAGATAGGTGGGAATTTTTTAAGGGGCCCACAGGGATTAGGTGCCTGGATTCTACTGAAATGCTAAAATCCTGCCCAAAAAGAAAGCAACCCAGTAAAATGTTAGCAAATTGAACTATGCATCAGAACAATGAGTCATTACTTAGCTGATGACATTTCTGAGCGAGTTACCAGCAAGCGAATGACTTAACCATGTATTTCTTTCTTACAGATTATGCTGTAGAAGAAAGACCTTCTCAGATATCTGTAATGCAGCAGCTGGAGGATGGTGGCCCTGACCCTCTTGTGTTTGTTTTAAATGCAAATTTGCTGTCGATGGTTAAGATTGTAAATTGTAAGTTATTTGTTGTTTAATTTGGGTGAAGGGTTTATAAAGAGAGTATGCACTTACCACTGGTTGAAGACACAAAACATCCTATTTTCTACTGACAGTCTGAATTGCTGCATGGAACTAACATATCCTATGTATTTTATTTGTATTAAAATGTAAAATACACCTATTCCATGCTTCAGGCATGGAATAGAAATACTTTTCTATAGAAATACAAAGAGATTAATGTCAGTTCAAAGATTTTAAGACATACTAAGAGATTAATGTCAGCTCCCTGATTCTACCCATTGAAGCCAAGAGGGCTGACTGTTACTCCCTCTGTGTTCTCCTCATCGTTTACGCGTGTGACCCTTCCTCAGATTCTGGCAAAAGAGAGAAAACTTTGGAGAACGTGCTGCAATTAGTTGGACTCCAAGTAAACATATGTATATTCAGTTCAAAATGACCTTCACTAAGAACAACTGCACCTCATTGTCATTGTTAGTACTGTCTTGATGGGGGTGAGGTTTTTCGTTGACAGATCACTGTTAATTTCCATTGGTTAAGGTGGTTGTGTGTCAAAATAAATGAAGGGTAGTTTGTAGCAAGATTTATTTTGTGTTAGAAAATACTTACAACTAGATAAAAACAAACTTCAAAAATACATGCTGGTGCTGCTACATCTGACTCAGTATCAATGCTTATATATTTCCTAGAATCAAGGAGTTTTCTGGAAATTTAATTTTCTGAGTGGGTTGATCGTGAAGGATAAAACAAATGTTGTTAATATTCACTTTGAGCGCAAGATCAGCTTTGGTAATAGTGTCTACATTTTATTCGACTCCAGCACCATTCATTAGACTGGATGCTGACTATATCACTAAACATGAAACAAATTCTTTTTAGGATGGCAACATGTCCAGTGCAAAAACTTTAAAACAGAAGGGTTTGAGTTGAAAATCTGGGACATCACAGGAAAAACTAGATATATTCTCCATGACACCTATAGACAAAGTTGCCTGTTTCATCCAGAGCAGAGAGTTGGTCAGTGGTTCGTGCTGTGTACCAGCCCTCTGCCTGCATCTCTGCATCTTCCAGCTCTATTCACATTCTATTCCTTTTTTTTATGTTGTGCACAGACATTTCCAGTACAGGGGTCTGCTCTCTGGTAGCCTTTAGTTCTCCCTATATTGCAGACCACAGTCTTATAATTTGCTTTTAATCCTCATGTGCTTGCCTGTAGGATTTAGAATGTAGTGCCTTACTTGTCTTGATGACAAATATCAGGACTTGTGCATGTTTCTGTAATTGATTCTTCAGCTGGCTCTCTGTAGGGCAATTTGGGCAGGGCAGGACAGATGGATGTTGAATAGATTGCCACTTTTCCTGAGTTACGCTTTTTCCCTCTGCAGACGTGAACCGGAAATGCTGGTGTTTCACTACAAAAGGAATGCATGCAGTGGGGCAGTCTGAGATCGTGATTCTCCTGCAGTGCTTGCCTGATGAAAAGTGTTTGCCCAAGGATATTTTTAATCACTTTGTACAGCTTTATCGGGATGCCTTGGCAGGTGGGAATACTTTCTGTTTAAAATCTGTGATAGGAGACAACTTTGATTGATGGGATCGATGACTTAATGAGCTAGAGAATCATATTTGCATTGTAAAAAACATGGCAATTTTCTGTTTGTTTTAAACAGGTGAAAACATGATGCTCAAAAATGATTGTGTCCTGAGTTCACATCCACTGTTAGTATTTTATTCAGTAATGCAAATGGGAATATAGTAAGTAAAAATATCCAAGCTCTAATTGGCAAGAATAGTTGCACCTGTCATAACATTCCCTTGTAATAAAGGGATATGCTTTCATTTTCAGCCTGTATGGCTATCTGTCTGTAACTTCTGAAAATACTATCTTTTAGACTGAAACTGCTCTTGTGTTTCTCAGCCTGAAAATGACTCTGCTAGGCAAAATTATTTCCGCTTATGTTGATTTGTCAGATCATGAAAGCATGTAAGGCAGAGGGTTAGGGAAATGCTGTGGTGGGCATAGAGGGGGCCTTCTGAATCTCCCTAGGCATGTTCATCTGGGGGCAGGGGAAGTATAAAAGGGCCCAGCCTAGGCAGTTACAGGTTGAAGGCTGGAGTTGTCTCCATGGACTAGTTCTGAGTGGGAGTGGTAACTTTTCCATGGATCTCCCTAGTATCTCATCTGTTTTTTCATGTTGGGTGTTGAACTCTGAATTTGAACAAAGTGGTGCTGAAATGAGTACTTGCTTCAGAGGTTTGTTCAACATCTAGCAAAATGGAGCCCTTGCTAGAGATCCTAGGGGCTAAGGTGGTATTAATACAACCAATATGTTCAGTTTGCAGACAGGTCAGGATGTTTTTAACACATGGCGATAAAATGCAAGAAAAAACCTTTTAATGAAACATTAAGTTTACAATATTAAATCCACACAAATTGGGTAGCTGAATGTTTTTCCCTAGAATGCCTGGAAATAGGCCATGTTATGGCAGAAAAGTTAGCTTCAATAAAGTCATACCTATATGCAAGTGAGATGAATTGCAATTGCAGCAGAACCATACCTGAATTCTCTCCTTGTTATATTCAGACTGTCAGTCATCAAGTTGTACATTGGTTTTTCCACCTAACTGGACTGGAAGAGTGGAGTTGCTCTTTCAAGCAGTGCCAGATCAAAAAATTAAACCAAAAACAAAAAGATTGGCCTTGTAAATAAAAAAGCTGTACTGAAAGATATGAATGTGTTTATTTTGTACTTCAGGTTAGTTCTCCAGAGGTGAAATTGCACTGCACATACGACTGTCTGTTATAAATTCATCTCTCTCAGATAACCTATTGCACATTTTGTACAAAGCGCTGTGAATAATCATCCAAAATGCTCTTTGGATGATTGAATCCAAAGTGAAATAATGAAAAAGAATTTCCTTCCTAAAACGTCTTGGTACAAGAAAGGTCGGCTTGTCCAGTGAAGAGTGCTGGATACAAAGTGTACTATTATCACATGGTATAATTGATTTCAGATGCATTGGAAACGAATGCGTTCCCAACCCTGATTTAACCAACAGTACATCGTAATCTTCAGATTATGATGATTCTAGGTTGATGTGTATATTGCAGTGCAGTTCTGCACGGAGATTACACTATGGAGATGCATAATTTATAACTCCTACATAATGTATTCTGAATCCTATTTTTAGCACTCCACTGGTAGTAATTTGATATACTACGTTGCAATGCAGTTAGGGAAGTAGTGCTTGCTGTTTTACAATTTGTAATCAGAAACCAAACTTCATCACTTACAGTGCTCAATCTTTGATGTCCTTTGGATAATACTTTCTGTGCGCTATATTTCAGACGTGGTGCAAAGTAAATTGCATCTTGAGTTGCTGTAGGATATAAAATGCTCCACCATCAGGCTTACACAACTCATGGCAGTCAGGATAAATTCAGGCAGAAGCCCATAATGCGTTCACTACGTATCCATCCCTCTCTCTCCTAATGTTAAGTGTGCTTGTGTACAGGCACACCTCCAAGCATACATACAGAGTACTTGTATGCTTAACTTGCCTCTAGCGACATTTTCTTTTATTCATAGAGGAGGAAAAAACTTTCAGGTGCGAGGGGAAATTTCCTTTGGATGTTATAAGTATGCATATTCTAGGCAGGCCTAATCTTCCAGATTTGCCCATTTTTCAGAGGTGCCGTACTCCTTGTGGGTATCAGGCAGCGAGCATGGATTTGCAGTGAACTGTAGAAATTAGAGACTGTTTGAAACCTTGACTAACAATTTTATTTCTTGATTATAATAGTATTTGAATTTATTTTGCAGCCAAGAAACAGAAGTCCTTTAAAAATATTTTTGAGAGCTATTTTTTTTGTTTTTTGGCTCCAGAATGTAAATAGGGAGAAATGAAAAAAGTAAGTAACTAGCCCTTGTTAATTATTGATTTAAGAGTGCTGAACAGCCAGGATGCAGGAATTGGTTACTGCTTTTTTTTACTGATATATTTAATTATTATTTTATTTATTTATTTATTTATTGCCAGACTGTTTAGGTAAGTAACAATAAGCAGCATGAGTATCTCTGGAATGTTTTCTAGGAAATTAAGTTTAGTGCATTTTCTAGCTTTTTCCCTCTTAACTCGTCACTTGTTAGCTCCACACTCACCATAGTAAAATCTTTAAGTGTCTGTTACAAGTATGCCTTAGCTTGAGGTCTCTGTAGATAATCTTGCTCTCTGCAGTTTCCTGCTAATGCAGACAGGGCCTGTTTTGTCCCCACGTGCACATGTTGAGTAGAGCTGTCCTTCGCTGGCTGCTTAGTTGGGATCATGATTCTTCTTAGTCAAAGTAGCCTGCAACACTTGGAGGGAAAGGTAGGGTTTCCGTATGGACGGTAGCCATGTAAGAGGGAATGCATTCTGGCTTTTTGATTAAGACAAATATTAATTGCTATTCCATGATTCCCCTCTGGCCCTAGAAAGCTTGGTTTATTGTCAAGCTCCCTGCTGTTTGGCTTTTCGTTTTTTGAAATTGGAGGCTAATGCTTTCTGTTGCAGTGGTAATCCCACGATTATCCTTGTATGTTGGCAATAAGCCCAGCAGGAGGTCCAGCAAGTTGAAAAATGAGAACTTTGCCCATATAAATGGGTACTTCGGTGCAGTCAGGCATGCCAGTGGAGAGCTGCTAGCTGTGCCTTAATGCGCTGGCCTTTCTTTTGATGTAACGTAATAAAAAATATTTCCTTTTTTCTAGTGAAAATGCAACACTGGCAGCAGGGGGTTATTTCTACTGCCTACTCACTCTTGAGGGTCTCCCTCAATGTTTGTTGCAGTTTTGATCAGGGTGCACTGATTTCAGTAGATGTGATGTAAATTACTAATTTAATCAGTAAGCAAGAAAACGTAGGTTTTAATCTTGCTTTGCATTTGTGCTTTTTAATTTTCATTGGCTGGTAACCATTTAAACATGTTGATGTGCGACTAAATCGTTTTTACACTTTCAGTTTGGTACCTTTTTATGTAAGCAATTAGATAGCTTACCTTAAATTTTTGTCTTTTTTTTTAACATTTTATGAAAACAGTGAATGCTAGTTCTTATTTATTTGTGATGATTTTTTTGTTGGTGATTAGATTGAGCTACTTTTGTCTGGAAACTGGACTTCAATTTAAAATGCATAATAATTTAATTATTTTTTGAAATACAGTTGCTTATGTTAACATCTTGCATTTTAATAGGTCTCTGTCAGAAAGGTTGGTTGTCAGGATAAACTGTTGAACCAAAGTGAAGAAAGCAAACATTGCCAGCATGTTAATCACACAGCAGTGTTTGCCCAACCAGTAATTTACTAAACATGCATATTGGGATCTCAAAACAGTTTAAATTGTATTTTTGGCCATCCAAGCTTGTATACACTTGCACTTGCAACAGAAACTATTTTCTCTAAAGTATTTGATAGCTAATATTTTAATCTATTGTTTTTCCATTATTTAATAGTAACATAACTTAATCAAATCATATTACAGGTGCACTTTAGAGACCAACTAATCAGAAAAAGCAAACCAGTCAGCAAAGAAATCGTCAGGAATGTCTGAACAGTACTAGCTTTTTAAAATTACTGCGGCATTGGCAGTTTTATATGGAAAGCTGTTCTTTTCCAATAAGTAATTGTAAGCTATCCAACTAATTAGCTGCTTCCTCCATAATTTGAGGTGACTCGCATTAGGCAGGAAATCTAATCCTTCACAAGTACCAATGGCCTTCTAGCAAGATGGAGGTATTTTCTTCTTCGCAGAACCATCCTCCTTCCCATTGCTCTGATGTTCTCAGCTTCCTGACACTTACCTTGGTACGTTTGTACTTAGACAGTGATATCCTCATCTGTTAGGGCTAGTGTGTGCATTGTTCATCAGCTCAATATATTAATAGCAAAGTCAGCCAACTCTTCCTTTTCCAAACACAGAACTTCAAACAGAACCGCGTCATGTTCAGCCTCCTGGATATCGTCAGGGGAGGCTGCATGGAAGTCTTGTTGTTTGAATAACTGAAAACGGTGCTTAAAATGTTTGAGTGGTCTCTTGTCTCACCAGTGCCCATGCCTTTTTCAGATTGTGCAAAGCCCTGGGTAGGTTTTCTGTGAGCGCCTCACTGGCATCAGTAGCTGCCAACTTTTTATGGGCAAGAAGTTTCCTGTAATTTCACTTAATATTCTATATTATACCTTGGTTCATTGGCTGGATCCAGCCTTCTGATCCATTTAGTGAAAATGTTGTGTGTCATGTATACTTTGCTGCTGTACACGTGATTGTTAGGTAATATCTGTTGTTTTAAAAGTGTCAGTTCCTTTGACATCAATGAAAGCTAGTATGGAAACCACAGTCATTGCACTGTTTCCTCCAACATATGGTTGCCTGGTGGGGTAGTAGGTCTTAGCTGAGATACACTTACAAAGCCACTACTGTTTTGTCAGCATTCCTGTCAGTAGCTGTATATTTCCCCCAGAATTTCCTGGAGCTTAATCTTTCATCAGTCAAGCTGGGAAAAGGTCAGCAAAGTTTCCTTTACGACATACTCTTCTGTAGGTGAGACTGGCAAGTTTTAAATTGGCTTAAACCCTCTATTGCGCCCAGTGAAATTCTCTACCCTGGGGGTGTCCAAGTGGTGGCCCAAGGGTTACATGTGCTGGTTAAACTTCAGCATATGGGGCTTGTCAGTGCATCTGCCTGAGCCGCTGCATTGGTACGGCTCTGGAGCCCAGGGGGCAAATGCTGCCACTCCTTCCCACCTCGCTTTCTTGCCTACTGCCCCAGATCGAGTCCAGCTCCCTGCCCCAGGGGCAAGAAGTCAGCTAGGGTCAAAGGATCCCAGCAGGATAAGCATCCAAATGTTTCTTAAAAGAGTCCAGAGTTAAGTGCTTGCACCATCTCTGGAGGCAGTTTATTCCAGGCCTTGGGGACTCAGTCAGTAAAGAAACTTTTCCTTATTTCCAGCCTGAAATAGTCTTGGAGGAATTTATGACTGTTGGACCTTGTCATCCCATGGGGTGCTCTGGTGAACAGGCACTTCCCCAGATGTACTTATAGGCAGGCACCAGATTGCCCCTGAGCCCGTGCTTTTCTGGGCTGAAGAGTACCATGGCTCTCAGCCTGTCATCATAAGGTCTGTTATCCTGACCTGATCGTGCGCGTGACTCTCCTCAGCACTCTCTCAAGCCTCTCCACATCCCTCTTGAATTGTGGAGCCCAGAATTGGATGCAGTACTCCAGCTGCAGCCTCACCAAGGCCGAGCACAGCGGGAGGATGACATCCTGGCATTTGCTAGAGAAGCATCTATGGATGCAAGCCAGCGTTTTGTTTGCTTTACCAGTTGTGACATCGCATTGGTGGCTTATGTTCATCTTGTGGTCAATCACGATCCCCAAGTCCCTTTCGGCTGTGGTACTAGCAAGCGTAGCACTGCTGAGTCTGTAAGCCTGCTGCAGGGTCGTGTCGTGTGTCGTCGTCCCGCCCCCCCCCCAGGTGAAGCACCTTGCGTTTGTCAGTATTGAATGTCATCAGGTTTATATCCGCTCACTTTTTAAGCCTATCCAGGTCAGCCTGGATCCACCAACTTGTCCTCAGGTGTGGACGCTCTAGTCCAAAGTTTAGTGTCATTGGTGAACTTGGCCAGTCCACTTCTGACACCAGTGCCCGCATTGTTAATAAAGACATTAAAGAGACTTAAAGGACAGACCGTGGGCAGCACCACTGGTCACAAAGCGCCGTGATGATTGACTTCTGTTGACTACCACTTTCTGGGTCTGGCCTTGGAGCCAATTCCCCAGCCATTGGACTGTGATGTAGCCAAGGCCACAGTTGGCCAATTTTTCTATGAGGACATTATAGGATACCAGATCAAAGGCTTTTTTAAAGTCCAGATACATGATGTCAATCTCTTCTCCCTTGTCCAGGTGATATGTTACCTGGTCATAGAAGGAGATGAGATTGATCAGGCAAGACCTACCTGCAACAAAGCTGTGCTGACTGTCCCTCAGGATGCATGACTGTCCCACAGCCAGCTTGTCAAGAATTGTTTCTTTAATGATTTTTCCCAGAATCGTTCCAGGGATTGAGGTCAAGCTGACTGGCTTGTAGTTCCCCGGACCTACTTTCCTCCCTTTCTTGAAGATGGGCACCACATTAGCCTTCTTCTATTCTTCAGGTACTTCACCTGAGCGCCACGAATTTTTGCAAACCTTTGCCAGTGGCTGGGCTATGATGCCTGCCATCTCCTTAAGTACCTTGGGGTGCAAGCTGTCAGCACCCGCTGACTTGGTGTCCAGCCTCTCATTGTGATCCTTTACAAGGTCTACATCAATGCTGGGGTCTCCAGTTGACTAGAGTCAATGGCAGAGGGAAAAGGGTGTGAGTAGGGACAGCATTCACCCCCTGGGCTGTTAAGCTGGTAACCTGTCACCAGGATTGAATCATCTGGCTTGTGAGAAGCCCTGTGGGCCAGATCTGGACTGTGGATGAAATGAGTTGGACACCCCTGTTCCACACCAAGCTGATCAGCAAAAGCCTTGTTTTTTTCAATTAAACGCATCTCGATCAATGGTGATACCAGAGTTTTCAGCATTTTCTTCATCAAACCACACAGCTAATGCAACATCACCATCCTTGTGCTCTGCTGCTTCCCTGGGACCAGTGTATTCCTTCTTCACATTCAGGCTTTGTGTCTGACAGCTTCTCAGGGTGTTTTGCTTCACAAAACATTCCAGGTGGTTGTCTTTTCTCAATTTTTACCTGTTTTCTGTTGCTTGGATGGAATGATTTTTTTGTTCCGGTTATTTTTCGGTACAAATTTTGTTTGAATCCAGTCTTTATTGCAAGACCAGTATAGGACATAGTAAGAGGCTTCTTTTCAGTTGCAAATCTCAAATAAAGTGCGCACAAGATAGTATGTGTGCACTGAATGTGTGTTAGTTTTGCTCCCCTTCCTGCATCAAGCTGGACCAGGATTGGACCTTGTCATGGGAGCTGGGACTGGTCTCGCAGGAAGCATGCTGGCACGCACAACCTTAACGACCAGTCAGTGTTTGTCAAGCTGTTTGTTACTGTAAATGGAGGACTTTCAGTTCAGCTAGATGTTTATAATTTGTGCTGGAATAACGGGAAAAGTAATCTGGACAACAGTGTACAGGATAAAGATTTGATAACATTGAATACAGAAGTGACTATGATTTCAGTTTTGTTGATAGCTGTGGACTGTCGACATACATGGGTCTGACATACTTGGAGAAACAGGTTTGCCTGCTTTTTCAATCATTACTTTGGATGAACTGGTTACTTGGCTGAACTGAAACAATCTTCTGGTTTTGTTAAACTTGACTACGTTTGCTTGATTAAAATTAGGTGTATAGTAAGTTTAGGTCTTGGTTGTAGTTTATGACCATTTCAATTAAATTAGAAATAAGGTATATTTTTAGCAAGAAACATATTCAATTGAAATATAATCCTTTTTTTTTTTAGTTTGGAAAATCAATTTTGGTTTTAATTAATTGAGCATGCAGCAAAATAGAGGGTGGATATATGGACGGCTGACTGAGAAGTTGCATAAATAAAATACCCTTCTTTTCCTGGGTATAATCCATCAAAATGAAGTAAAAACATACATTACTTAAGGTACATTGCATACTTGTAGACAAGCCTAGGAAAGATTGCCACACACTAGTTTTGGCAAAGAAAGGGACATGTATAAATTTGTCACTGAAACGTACCCCTGCCAGCCTTACTGAAATATGCTGGTAGGTAGGTGAAATACTGATTTCATCCAGACCACGTGTATCCTTCATTCTGAATTACTTGCTGTTGATACGCGTCTCAGTACCAGGCTGCTGGACGTGGGTTTTTTGTGTAGCGTTTTGCTCATGTGGCTGTTTTGTCAAACGGGGCCTTGTAAAAACACGCGGCACCAGTGTGTTCCCTCCCTGGCATTGTTACTTGTCCTCGGTACCATAGTGTCCAGTTCTCACTTTCCCCAGCCACGTGTGGCCTTTTTTCAGGAAAAACCAGCAACAGACCTGATCATCCTCACGTGTTGTTGACTCGGGTCTTTGGCTGCAAGACTAACTTGCATGGCCTTTACAGCTTTGGGGACGGATGGTTATCTTTGTCAGTCTTAGATGATTGCTGATTTTAATGTAATGCAGAGCTCGCTGGAGAGTGGATGCTGCTCCTGCTCCATCAAACCTGATGTTAATGTCTTCCATAAGGAACGATACCGCTGCTGGTTCTCTGACATGGAATTAGTCAAATAATGTTGAGGGTAACATCAAGAATCAAAAAACGCTGAAAGCAGACTGATTCTGCTCTGTATATCGGAATGAATAAGGGTAGATAAAGATGTGCTTGAAAATAACGAAGTATGGGTGTTGCTTAAATGTAAGGTTAAATCTAGCCTATTGTCAGATATCGCATGGAAATGAATGATATGGAAAAAGGAACAGAGAAGCAACAGGTTCTTCTTCCTTTGTCTTTCAGAAGGATCATCAAATATGTGTGTAGTATCTTGCTGATTATAGAAAGAAATCTCACTGGAGAGTTAAGGGCAGTTGGGGAACAGGAGGAAGGTCATGCTGAAGTGTTGAAGCATGATTTAAAACAAATCTGGAGAGCTGCTTTGGATTTAAGTTCAAGGGTAATCCAGTATAACTGCACGTGCTAGGTATTGAAACTCATGCAAAGCTGCTTTAAACGTATCCTGCATGCCTTTGGCACTTAACAAATAATAATACTAGTTTTCACCATACCCCTGATACAATAAGATTGGTGGGAGCAAAGGACCTTTCTTTTTGCAGTTTTGGACACCTTATGAGTTGTTTTGAAGGAAGTCATAAGGGTGTCTTGGTTTAAAGTGTACCCTCTTGAGAAGGATAACTTTTTGTTGTGGTTCCTTTTTTATGGCTGCATTGTGGCTACAAGTTTCTTGACATATCTATCCATTGTGCTCAGAGTATTGTGGCTTGGGTTGAAACAATACTTTTAAGTGCTGCCTGGCCTTCATTTAGGAAAGTTGTACAACACAATCAAACAATCCAAAACAGAGACAAATGCAAGCCTGCTTGGAAATTTGAATGGCCTGGGGAGAGAGCTTATTGGCAGAATATTGTTGGGAAATGTTGTGTATGAGCAAGAGGGGGAAGACAATATGCAGGAGCAGACTGCATGTGACACCTGAACTGCACAATGGGTGATCCTGGGAGAAGTGAGGACAGCAGATTTTTGGTTTGGGAGTGCAAGCTAAAAAAAGATTTGGAGCTGTGAGCAGGGAGAATGTCTCAGGTGGTTTAATTCATCTTGTGTTCAAGAAAGTAGGGCTTTGTACGTTCTTGCAAATGGCATCAGACACATTTGACTCCAGCACCAATTTCTTCTAATTGGAATCACCTATAAGACCCCAACTCTTGCCCAGCTGCTCAGGTGAGAGCTGAGGATAAGAATAGCTGTGGTGCGTGCAGCAGGGTGTTGGGTAGCTGAGCTGCAGTTGCCATTCGTAAGGGTTTTATAACCTGTTTCAGTTTGCTTTGGGCAGAAAATCGTCTCATTAGGCAGCCCAAGTGTGCTTCCCTTGAGCTCCCACCTTTCGAATCCTAGCATAAATAGCCAGCCTTTCAGTTTGGTTCGATATTTGGCTACAGTCACAAGTGAAATGTTCGATCTCTGTTATCCCTGTTGTACAATAGTCCAGATTGCAAAGCAGGACAGTGCGACACAGCTTTATTTTGCCTTGCATCTTTCATACAAACAAGACTCCAGAGAAATCTAAATTAAATACAGGTATGGTGAAAATTAATTTAATGCTTTATACATTGTAAGGCCAGAAGGGACTATTATTATGATGTAGTGTGACCCGGTGATTTTGCATTATGCTCATGACTTGTATTTGCAGAATAGTAGAGGAAGAGAGATACAGAAGTGAAGAAGATACGTCTCCTGAGATTTGCATAGGGCCAGAGGAGGTCCCACAAGGACCTTTGGACAAAAGCACACATGATGGGCTTTGTGCTTGCCTGGGAGAGGTATGGGGGCAAGACCTGATGGGGGCATGAGCCCCTCACATGTCCAGCCTTGGCTGCAAGGGACTTGCACAGCAGATTTATCCAGAAAACGCACCCTGGAACAGCTGTTCAGGTTGGCTAACCCTTCCCTTGCCAAATGAAATATTTTTCATGTGTGTTTTTTAAAGTTGTTTTTGCTTAAACAATGGAATCAGGCTGATATGTAAAGTAAAAATGAGGAAGCTGTATAATTGTCCAGGCCATGCATTGTTCAGAGTGCTGATATAGTTAGCGTGGCTCTGATTTTATAAACTTTCACTCCTGTGCTGGAGCATGTGTTGCGGAGAGGAGCAAAACTGCAGCATATGCCTTGCAGTGGATTTGCAGGGGCTAGAGGACAGGGGAGGGACGTACAAGTCCTGAAGGAGAGTCATGACTAACCCACCAAGGCATCTGTGCTAACATGGGAAGAGAAGCCCTGGCACTGCAGAGGAGTGCCCTTGCATGTGCACATGCCTCACGCCCCAGGTGTTCAGGTTCAAGATTCCTTGTGGATCAATGGCAACAGTGCCAGCTCTCGTGAAAACGACTCTTTCCTAATGGTGTGCACGTCCTAGACCATAAAGTTGAGCCAGGCACGGAAGGCATTTCCTTGCTCTGTTACAGTCCTTGCTGTCTTTGCTTTGTGAGGATGATCAGCTTGGCACCTTGCACCACACTCCCTTTACTCTCTATTCAGAGGGAGGAAATGCAGCAGCCTGTATAGTTAAATTTAAAAGAAGAATTTTGTGTCCAAAATGAATGACCAGGGGGCATCTCTTGTGGGACTGATTTGCTAACTGCACTTCTATGAGATCAAGGCCAGTTCAAGGAATATTTCCAGCAGTAACATTTTTGCTTATCTGGGGAGGAGCAAAAGAATAGAATTTTGTTTAAGAATGAGAGATACTTCCCCCTGTGCCCGAGTCCCAGCTGCGATGTACAAAATAGGCTAATTAAATAAATGCTCCTTTGTGCAGTTGCTTAGCTGACCCAGATCTTCAGCGGTTCTGTAAGTGTTTGTGTAAAGGAAATCTAAAGCAGGCATTACCAATTTGGTGGTACGTTTGTATTATTTGCCCCAATGCTTTGTTCCTATCACTAGTACTGATACCTGAAGGACGTAGTTTCTTAAACAAACCTGTCCAGTTTCTGCATTGGAGAGTCCAGGAAAGGTCTTGGAAGTACTACACACAATTACATTTTGTGGTAAGCTTCATTGGCATGAGACATTGTGGAAGACAGACTTCCTATGAGTGCATGTCGGGGTCTCACCTAGAAAACTATTTTTTTTCTAGGTGAGACTGGTTAGGCATAGTAAACAGTAGCACATTACTTTATCTCTGGTGCCTTCATTCGGTAGCGTCTCCCAGTTAATGGAATATAAATTAAGACAGTATGAGCCAGAGCTTCAAAAGCAAGTGCACATTTAGCTGCACGTAATCTAAGTATGTATATACCCTGACACACGCATACAAATTGAGGGGAAAGGGAAGGTATTTATAAGCCTGTTTCATTTGTGTGTATGCACAGTCTCTGTATCAAGCAAGTGCTGAAACGGGTAAGAGTGTCCTTTTGTGCATGTTTCTCTGTAATCTGGCTTGATAAGCATCAAAAGCCCCATGGTACGCATACCCCCAGCGCTTGTGCAGTGGAGTAGAATCAGTCTTTCTTTTTCTTAGTTTCAAGCTTCAGGATAATTTTTCAAAATGAGGAGCAGCACTGATGTAGCAGCAGCTCGTGAAGCTTTCCAATATGGGGGCAATCTGCTCCTGGACCTGTAAAATGGCTCTAAACTCGGGTTCAAGGAACGAAATAACTTGGAGGGGTTGAATGACCCTTTGTCATGTACTGGGGGCTAATGCCAGCTCAGATATGTAACTATAGCAATCGCTATAGCTATCTATCTGAGCTGGCATTAGCAGCTCAGATACATATATAAACATTTTTATATATATTGTTATGTGTATGTATGTGTGCGTGTATATATAATGTTTTATATAAGTGTTTTTATATATATATTATCTGAGCTGCTAACGTGTGTGTATGTTTTGCCCTCCAAAAAAAAAAATTATACACACACACACACACACACACACACACACACACACACACACACACACATATTTATTTATTTATACATATATAATTTATTTATATATATAATCTATCTATATACGTTTTTGGAGGGCACGTATACTCCTCCCATAAAGTGATCAATAAGAATCAGTTAAGGATGTTGTTCTGGAAGAAAAAAATGTACTTAAATTCACTTTCCTTTTCTAAAAGAAGCTGGTTTAATTTTTGATGCAGGCTTCAGTCCAGCAAATGATGAACTTCTTGGTTCCTAGGTAATGTCGTGGGCAACTTGGGGCACTCCTTTTTCAGCCAGAGTTTCCTTGGCAGTAAAGAACATGGCGGATTCTTATACGTGACAGCTACGTATCAGTCACTGCAGGACCTGGTGCTCCCTACGCCACCCTACTTGTTTGGGATTCTCATTCAGAAATGGGAGACTCCCTGGGCTAAGGTATTCCCCATCCGACTGATGCTGAGGCTTGGAGCTGAATACAGACGTAAGTAATGTGTTCTCTTGACTGTAGCAGGGTTATTTGTTGACTCTGTTCAGCAACACGTGCATCCTCTGGATGATCGTTTTCAAATGTCGTGGCTGCATATGTTGCATGTGCAGAAGAGTACAGTGAAAATGCAAACACGTAGAAGATAGTGGGACCAGAACAAAGGCTGGGTTAGTCCTCTTTGCTTGGCCATGTAGCAGGAACAGATGAATAAAAAGCTATGGGGAAACTTGTGCTGCTACTAGAGCCTTGCCCATTAAGTACAATACAGAAGTCATGTCACCTAGATCCTTTGCCATGTAGTTGTTGTAATTGGTCAGTAACATCTTTCAATTAAAAGCTATTAAACAGGTGATAACTACCATGTTGAAAACACCACTGGGACCTGAAGGAGAACAACCTGATAGGGCACATCCCCACGAGTGGGAACGTGTTTTTCCCTGGGGCAAGAAGCAGTGGCACACCTTGTGCCGCTGGTGATTTGTTCCTGGGGAATGCCTACGCCACACGCTCTGGCGCACAGGTGGGGTAGAGGAGGCTGGGGCCAGTAGCTGTGCTAGCCCCGGCAACCTTACTTGGGGGCCTGGGGACTTCTGGGAGCTGCAGCTGCGGCGCTCCTGCAGCTGAAGCGTGATTCTGGCCAGCCAGGCTCCGGTTTTGGGTGGTGCACACTGCTGCCATGTGTCCTGCCCCACTCTTTTTAGGTGTGGGTATTTTTTTTTTGACCCCAGGATCTCGGGAGAATGCCTGTGTGCGTGGCGTGCGCAGCATGTGTCGCTGCAGACGGGTTTATGGTGCCACATACTGCATGTCCCTGCTAGTCTGAACACTTATAGAGTCAGTGTGCTGCAGTGTTATAGCTGAGGCAAAAGGGTTATTTTACCTTTAAATTCAGTGCCCCATTAGTGAAAGGTGGGGGACATGTGTGGGCTCCTATGTGGTTTTTAGATTCCCTGGCCTAACGCAGGAAATGGTGATGTACATGCAGGTGCAGCTACCTTGGCAGCGCTTTGTGAAGCAGCAATAGTTGCACGTAATAGATAATGGGGCTGGAAAGAGTCCTTAACCTGAAATGAATCTAGCACCAGTATATACTTTTCCTAAAAGGCACTGACCCTACTGGGATTAAAGAAAGGTTGGGACCCTACTGGGATTAAATCCTGGCTGACTCAGAAACAGCAACGTGTTTAGTGTACCATTTGTTTGCTGCCTAATTGGCAGGTTGGTTTAATTCTTGACTTACTGTGAAAACATTGTGCTTTTGATTTTTCTTTATGCTGTTATCATAAATCTGTCCATAGCTTTAATAAAATGTTTTACAGACCGGCCTTAGAGAGATTTCTAAATTTAGATCAGTGATGCAGAGTCAGGTGATACCAATGAGGAGTTTATATATAGGCTTTGTAGATCAAACTTTTGCCTACAAAATATGTATTATAGAGTTACAGTAGGAAAATACACTACAGAATTTAGATTAAAATGTTGAAGGCCGTAGGTGACGGTTAAAACCTCAGCATTAACTTGGTCATGGTTTGATCAAGGCATGTGTGCACGTCTGAGTAGTTAACTTACCTGTCTCTCCATCTCACGGTCTGTTTTGGGGTGCTCAGGCAGGTGGTCTGATACCAAAGCTGCGGAGCCCCTTGCAGCTCTCACTGATATCACCGAGAACTGGAGGTGTGGAGCAGATTAGAAAGTCAGGCCTCTTCCATGCCGAAATGCAAATGTAAAAGCTTCACATTAGACATCCTTCTGGAAACTGTCAGCATATTAGTTTGGTTAATTTTAGTTCATATGATGTTTTATGCCTTGCTTGGGATTCTGTTGCAACGTGACTGAACTTGCCCAGAAATATCCCTGTGCTTGTTGAGTTGCAGCAGAGGCCAGGTAGACCAAGGCGTGCAGATGTTTTGCTCTCGGCACAGCGGAGCGTGCTTTTAACCTGCGCTAGGCACGTTTCTCCATGTTTCTATGAAGGGAGGTTCAGTTTGGGTGGTTTTGCCTCGCTTTGCTGCAAGTGAATTTGAAACTCATTACTCTTCCCCCCCACCTCCAGTTTATCCCTGCCCACTTTTCAGCGTGAGATTTCGTAAGCCATTGTTTGGGGAAACTGGACACACCATTATGAATCTTCTGGCGGTAAGTGATGAGCGGGGTCTTTTGCTTTGTGTGTGTGTGCGCGCGCGAAAGGAGAGAACGAACTTTTGAGACAGTTTTGGCCTAACTGCAGTAGGAAGTGAAACCTTTTGGCAGGCATCCCACAAAATAGCCCTGCGCCCTCCTGGGATGCCACGCTGATGCCCTTTCCCTGCCTGATCTGTTGCTCTGCTTTCTGTTTCCTGTCCTGTCTGCTGCTGTGCTGCCTGTCCTCTTCCTGGTCTGCCACGTGTCTACACAGAGGCTGCTTGTGGCACGCAGGTTGGCCACCCCTGCGCTTACTGCATGAATAGTGAGATTCATAGGGAGGGAGTACTGGTGGATGGTAGTTGGGTACCTGGCCTCCTGACTAACGCTGGCATCGCATAGCAAATTCTGACTGTGGAATAACAATGGACCAAAGTCAGCACTTGGAGTTTGACCACCTGGGGGGTCTTGCATTTGGAATTAAATTTTGGTTCAGACCCCGTCCTCTCAATATCAGATTGTCCTGGAATCCAGTTATAATTCTGTGACTATCCAGGGTTACGGACGGAGCTAACTTTTCAGTTATTTCCACTGAACTGTTATTTTTAAATGTAGAAAACTCTCCCTTTGGTGCATGACTTAATTACAGTGCCTGTGAAAATGAAATCTCTATCCAGTAGTGTAACCGAGCGTGGAGAGAGGTCAGATTTTCCTGTATGGAGCGGTAATGCATGAAGCAGAAGAGTAATGTTTCTGTGTTAGAATTCTTTAAAGTTCCCATATCCTTTAGCATAAGTTTCTCTATAAAAGCAGCCCATGTTTCTAATGGCCATATTGTTTTCCTTTGTTCCTTGAATCACAAGGACTTCAGAAACTACCAGTATACGTTGCCGGTGGTCCAAGGCCTAGTGGTTGATATGGAAGTGAGGAAGACCAGCATCAAAATTCCCAGCAACAGATATAATGAGGTAAAAAATATTGTGTAGCTTTAGCATTTCAGGGTTTGGGTCTAAAGGAACTTACTCTTCCTATAACTGTCCATGAAAATGACCTCAAAATCAAGCTGGAAAGTAGATTTGATGCACGAATTGCTTATGAGAAATGGGTTATGTATAGCTCAGTTTAATATAGCATGTTAAAAATAATGAATAGTTTCTCTTCCTTCTGGTTTTTACTGCTTATCACTAAATTTAACTGTAATTAATTGGAAAAAGGAAGTGGGAAGTTGCAGATACTGTTCTGATTTCAGTAAATGCATCAGTGAAATAGTGGACATTGTAAATTTGTTTAAGCTAGAAAAAAGACACTTGAACTTTCTCCATGTCCGTGTTGTGCTTGTGAAGGGATTTGATGGATTCTTTAATATTTTAATGTTAAATATGCTAGTATATTTTGCGTAAGTGTTTGACTTTGCATGAAAAAAGCGTCAGACCTCTCAAGATACAGCTGATGTTGACAGCCAGGCCTCTCGAGCGTCAGTCATTGCTCAGATTGGAGCTATATTGGGAACAAAGCAAGAGAGGGCGGAGGTAATTCAGTCGCATGCCTGGAGACCGGCGGACAAAAAGATCCGCTTGATATTTTGAAATAAATCATGGTAGGGACAAGTGTGTCTGCCTTTCCACTGCAGTTGAACACCGGAGCTGTGACATGCACAGAATAGGAGAGCAGTTTTTGGGATATGAAATGCATCTTGTCAAAAATCGATGCAGCCTCAACCAGAGATAAGGATTCATTTGTACTAATTACTTCAAGAAAAAATGGTATGTTTAGCTGGAAGCTTGCATGCCCGAAAGGAGGTGATGAACAGAGAATTTCCGATAGGTGCTATACAGGGATCTTGGCATCGGACTAGGGAGCCCCTTAATATCTCGCAGATTAGCTGCTTGAGAAGTGACTGAATAGTCCATGGGTCACGTGTATGAGGGTTGCCAGACTTTGAATCAAGTTTCTTGGGAGAAAACTAGTTTAAAATCTGAAGGGATTGCACGACTGCAGTAGATCTGCAGTTGGGTTTGAGAGAGTCCCATGAAGGTTCAGGATACACAGTGGGACTGATCAGATTCATCGCACTCCATCCTTCACATGATTTTAGAGGCGAACTAAAGTTCGTCCACTTCTCGGAGGAGGAAGGAACAAATGAAGGGAAGAGCTTAGTCTAGGTATTAGTCTGAAAGCACCCCTCCTTACTTTGAAAGGACACCCAGCAGTGGATGAAGTATGACTTGGTCTGAAAGGAGAGATCTGCAGTGTTGTTCGAACGCGGAGGTCCAGTAACACAGGCAAGTCAGCACCAGAAAGGAGAGAGAAACTCTAAAAAGAGTAAATTTGAACATGCAAGTTGAGAACTGTAAGGGATCATGCTTTCGAAAGAGTATTAACTGGCTCAGACATGTTAAATTAGGTCTAATTAGTAATGAAAAATGCTACTGTTGCTACAAGAATGTTAAGGATTAGTGTTTTCTGTTCTCCTGCGTTTAAATCCACAACGTTGCTGTTGTCAGCGGTGTGTTGGCCATTTTCTCGTTGAGAACCGCGGGTGACGGCCACCCGAGTTCTTCCAGCTTCTGGAGGAGGAGGATCTCTTAGTTTCTTACCTTGGACATACATTGATGTACCAAGGAAAGCCTCAATGAATGGAGAAGATGCGCTGAATGTAAACTCTTGCCCCCACAGAGTGCTTGGGGGAGAGGAGGGAAGGGGCACGTGAGCGTGGATTTATGTTATGCCAGTGAGGGGCACACAGTGTTGTTCTTGTTTTACGTGTTGGGGGACTGATGTAACAATGAGGTGACTTGTCGGATGCCACTTCAAGGCGCCAGTGGTGTAAATCACCTACCAAAATCATGGCGGAAGCACGCTGCACAGCGACTCCTTTAATCTTGCTGTTTCCCCATGCATGCCCCCGCTATTACTGGTGGATGGGCCGCACTGTTCGCTGCTCGCCCCTCGGGCCTGATCGGCGGGGAGGTGAAAACTTCAGTTGTAAACACGCGGTGGTTTTTGCCTCCCAGCTCAGGTCAGGAGCGAGCGATGGAGCTGCTGAGGCTCCTCACTCCATCTGTGGTGGGAGACACAAATGGTGCAATATTTGAAACGGTGATTTCTGCCTCCCTGCTGATCAGGAGCGAGCGGCGGGGTACACGTGGGGAAAAAACGGCAAGATAAAAGGAGCCGCTACGCGGCGCAATTCTGCTGCCATTTCAGTAGGTCCCTACTAACAAAAGAGATCTCAGGAGATGGAGTTGATGAAGCAGATACAGGAAGGCTAGTAATTGAATTACAAGCTGTATTAATTTTTGAATGGCATTGTAGACACAAAAAGCTCATTCAGCCTGGTCAGATTTGAAGCTGCTGTACTTGGAGCAGGCACGAATTAAATTCAGTTTGTGCGCAGGAGGCAATCAGTATGTCTCCTCCGTCCCCACTGTCTACAGATTTGTTTTTCTCAGTTTTGGTGCTGGCTAAGTGCAGGCACTGCGCGCCGCTGAACCTCGGGGAAGTTTCTGTAATATTCAGCCATGGCAGCATCTCTCTTAGTTTTCTGCGTGAAGCAAGGATTCAGCGTAAGTGAGGAAAGCACCGGGCTTCATGTCACCTGGGAGGGAAAAATGGAATCTTCTGGAGATTCTCAGCTACATTTTTAAATTATTTTAAAGTAAGATTAATTGAGCACAAGCCCTCTATGACTTTTTTCTCATAATCCACATTTAGATGCACAAGTGGATGTACATAAAGTTAACACTCATGGAAATCTCATGCTTGGGTTATATTTGAGGAAATAAAGTTTGTTAGGCAAACCTCTTAATAGACAGATGCCTGCGTTTCTCATCACATGCATGATCCTCCATTGTTCAAATTGATTCTGTTCTCCTATAACTTTATATTTAAGTTACCTCTTTGGATTAAAGCTGGAGAGGCTGTCAGTAAAGAGAGTGCCTTCAATAATGCCTCCTCTCGCCAAAGCGTGACTTTTGTGTCCTGTTGTCTTTGGTTCGACTGAGGGCCAGCACTGCCCTCTGCGAAGGTGGCTCTCATTTCACTGCTGCCTGGCCTTGGGAGTCTGCAGTGATGGGCCAGGTAGTGAAACATGCTGCAGTGAAATGCAAAATCATGCTTAGACCCTTGTTTCCTCCCCACCACCTACCTCACCAACCTACCAAAACACACCACACATTTAACTTGCGTTGCTGATGTCATTAAAGTTTTGCACAGAGTGGCTAGAAATTTGGCCTTGGTCAAACAACAGGATAATGTTGGGATCCAGCAGGGCCACTGCTGGATCCCGACTGAGCTCAGATGCTCTAAACTCTGAATCTCATTTGTACTCTGGGGCAGTAGATTTTGATCGCTCTAGTGATCACAGCTACAGCTAACACAAGGAAACTTGGGCGTTTTGTCAGCCAAAGGGAGTGAATGTGTGCTGCATCTGTCTGTTCCAATGATGGCAAGGCTAATTTTTTTTAAATATTCTAGGTGATGTAAGAGCCTGGATCCCCTTTTTAAAAGTGATGCAATTTCCCAATTGCTGAAGTAAGGTTTGGACAGGGGATATTGATGCTTGCAAGGACTTGACTCTGGTGGTTGCTGTGAAGTTAGTTTCTGCAAAGGGATCCCAGTCTCATACAATCTAGCAGAAGATTTCTTAGCCTAACCGCACGGTTCTGGGAAGCTCTGGTTTGTGCTAGTGAACGACGAGCAGATTTTGAACCTGAAATAAAGCGCTAACCTCCTTGTTCTCGCAGATGATGAAAGCCATGAACAAGTCCAACGAGCACGTTCTAGCCGGGGGAGCTTGCTTCAATGAGAAAGCAGACTCGCACCTCGTGTGTGTCCAGAACGATGACGGGAACTACCAGACGCAGGCCATTAGTATTCACAATCAGCCGAGAAAGGGTGAGCCTGGGGCGGAGGTTTCGGCACACACGATGATTTGAATGGCTTGTGTCCCTTGCGCTGCCGTAAGGACCGACTGTGCTGCGAATGTGCTGAAACCAGTTTTGTCTTAACGTCTCACAACCTCTGAAACCAGCATTTAACTGCAGTGATAGTTAGAGAGCTCCTAGCATGGATGGGACCAGAACTTCCTGACACGCAAGCGGGATGGGAATAATAATCAGGTGTCCCATCTGCAGTGGCATTCAGCAGTCTTCAGGCTCCCTTCCCTGGCTCTAACTTGTCTGATGTCTGGGGTGCCACATGCTGTTTTGACATAGGTGCTTCCCTGCAGCTCACCCCACACCTCCCTCAGTTAGTGGTCAGAATCTGGCTACCCAAGAGATGTTTGGCAGCAGCTTGCCAGGAAATCAAGGGCCACGTGCAAGTGGTTAAAATGGAGTTGGCCATATTAAATACCATAGCGGGCAAGGTGCAGCCTGCTAAAGCTATGGGTCCGGAGGCACAGTGCTCCAGACACCCCCCTTTAGCCTCCATGCTGCTGAGGAGGGCAGCTGCGGGCTGTGTTGCAGACCTGGTCTGATCGTAGGGTTTCTGTGCTCAGCCTGCGTGTTTTAGGGGCAACCAGCAGTCCTCTTTCCCAAGAATCCTCGGAAACTTTCCACACGCGTCTTGCGTAGACTGTAGAAGTTTTCCGACTAGTTGAGTTGGTCTAATAAAGGATACCAGATTCACCCAGAGAACCTGGTCTCCCTAGTAGCTGCTGGAAGGTTTCTTATCTTTTAAGCTGCCTCACAGCTAGGTTTAGGAATCTGATCGAGCAGTGGGACCTAATCGTCAGCCGACAGCTCAGGTCAAATTGCTCCCAACCACGAGGGACCTTTTTGAAAGGGAGCGATGCACAGGTTTATTCTGAAGTGGAGCCTTTAATATGAGTGAAAAAGCTGCTTTTTTAAAGGTTGGTAATTAGAAAATAAGGCGAGAGCACTTTTTCTGCTCAGGCCTCTGAGACACGCTGGTAACATCATCATAACTGCCTACTTCCTGATTCAAGATTATTTGCCTCTCTGGCAAATACCCAATTCTTGCATTAGGCATTGCTTTGACAAGAGCTTTTCTTAATCATTCCTATTGTTGCAGTGACTGGTGCCAGCTTTTTCGTGTTCAGTGGAGCTTTAAAATCCTCTTCAGGCTACCTTGCCAAGTCCAGTATTGTCGAAGGTAAGAAGCAAGTCACTTGCCTAAAGTACCGTGCTTCCCTAATGAGAGCTGTGTAGTTGAGCTACCTCTGGGGCTTTACTACTGTGCCTCGGGCACTTGAGAATCGCTCTGCTTCCTCAGCATGACTTCACTCTTTAGCTAAACACAGATTTCCATTGGGGTAGAACTGAGAAAATAAGGCCCAGTCTAGATAGCCTGGCACACTACCACAAAAATCTTGGTGAAAGGAACGTCTTGGTTCTGTGCTTGGAGTCAGGCACTTGCTGAAGTAAACAACTGCAAGCATGAATGTTTTACGCTCCGTGCCAAGAGCTGAATCCCCAGCCGTGCTGCATCCCCTTCACTTAATAGCTTTGAAGCATGTGAGCCAACCTCTCCGTGGTTTGCATCTTGCAAATGGGCGGGTGACAATGTAAAAGGCCAAGCTTGTCTAAACTGGGTAATGTTACGTTAGTCAACTCCTCCTTTTGCTTGGATGATCACGTGGTAGAAATGAAGCTCAAGGGAGGGTGGCGGTGGCTTATGAAGACGCCACATTTAAAAAAAACCGCATAGCCGCTGTAATTTATGGCACGTTCTTTATCTCAGCTACTCGGTGCTGTAGTTCAAGATGCTGAACTGGAAACTGGCTCAGGTGGGGGAATTAGCAGCACATGGGACCTTTCCTTACTGCAGCAGCTGTGCAGCCACAATTCCTCCAGGCTGGCAGGATCCAAGTCCTGTAGCTTGCTTTTGCCAGTGACCATTAAAAGTCTGTCAGGCAGCCCATGTAATATGGGTTGTTGGTTTTGATGTAGCTCTCAGAGGACAAGCACCCACTTTGCATAAAATACGGCTATCAATCTTGGCAGAGTCCAGGTATGTGATCATATACCTGTGTCTCCTGAGCTGGCCTGTCCAAAGCTGGTGTGCAATACAGTGGCAGACTAGCCGTGCCACTGCTGTGGTTAAATTTACTTTGTCAACTGACTTCATTGTCCACTGATTTGTTCTCTGGGCAGCTCTCCTGAATGCTCTGTGGGATAAGCAGTGTGTCGGGGATCGGACAGTTAGCTTTCCACAGTATTACATACAGCGCTTCAAATATGTATTGAGCTGTTACATCACCCGCAGGAGAACAATGGTTTTACCTCCATTTATGCTTTGCTAAATGAGGCTGTGGTGTATTTTGAGGATAGTAAATTCTTGGTTCCCTAGATGGTGTAATGGTCCAGATCACTGCCGAGAACATGGACTCCCTGAGGCAGGCTCTGAGAGAGATGAAAGACTTCACTATCACTTGTGGCAAAGCAGATGCTGAAGAGCCTCAGGAACATGTTCATATTCAGTGGGTAGAAGATGACAAAAACTTTAACAAGGGGTAAGTCGATGAGCAGTTCTCTGATCACTTTGCAGCGTTTGAATGTTTAGTGCCCTTCCACTACTCTGCCTTGCAGAGGTCTTGGGAGTCAAGTTATTGCATGTGGAGTGGCAGCATTAAATCTGTAACGAGTAGCAGAAGGTGTCACGATCTGGAACCGTGATGATCAATACGAGATTGAAAGTGCACAGCATTGTAGGCATTGGTGTGTGTAAAATCGTTTGGTGGGTGCCATCTATACTAAATAAACAGGCAGCAGTAGCAGTCCAGAAAAGACAACCATTATGTAGGTGAGGATATTTGGGGTTTTTTTGAAGTCGTACAAAAATGGAAGAAAATGGGCGTTACAGGGCACCGTGGAGTCACTTGATGGGGGGTGTGAAAATCAGTACAAGGAGAATTTTAGGCACGACTGTATTACCCTGAGTTAGTAAATTAATAAGTAGATTGGCATACTATAATCTATGCGTGTCTCTGTAGTTGGCATGCGGAGAGAGATCGCTAACACCTTGTGAGGTCAAAGCTGTGTTGCAACCCAGGGAAAGCTGTCTTCCTAGTCCTCAGCTGCTGCTACTCAAGGAGGACTTCAGGTCTTGGCATTACAGCTGATCGCTTCCTGTGGCAAGCACCCAGCCACCATCATAATTAGCGGGGGTGTCTGAGATTGTTGTGCACGGCACTGAGGGAAGTCTTCCTTGGGTGCGCTCCTTTCTGAGGATTGTTAATGACCCTGCCCCACTTAGCTAATGTTGCCAGGTTGCTGCATGGTAGCTGAAATGGCAGGACACTCGCCGACGACACAACCTGCCACGGGGCCCTTTGAGAGTGCATGCGAGTCAGAGCAGGTGCCTTCACAGTGACTGCTCTCTTTCCCATGGCATCAGATACCAATGTCCAAATCTACGAACCCCTGTCTGGTAGTATCTGCGACTGCTGAAGGTTATTTCCATTGTAACACACCCCGTTCTGCACATCTGCCTAATGGGCTGAACTTGAAATCAGGTATGTGATGGCATTTGGAGGCTTTCTGTCAACTTCTTAACCTTTTCCCTTCCCCTTTCTAGTGTTGTAAGCCCCATTGATGGCAAATCCATGGAGTCTATAACAAGTGTGAAGATATTTCATGGCTCAGAGTATAAAGCAAATGGCAAAGTCATCAGGTGGACGGAGGTAAGGAAACCAGCTCCCTTGCATATACGGCAGGGGCACGGTGCTTTGTGACTGCCTCAGACCAGAAACCAGCAAGGTCTTGATGGGCAGTCGGCAGTGACCTGTTCACCTACCTGGAAGGCGTTCACTGACTGCAGAACGGCCATGCCCTGCAGCGGAAATGTAGGTAGTACAGAGCCTGTGCTGCCACGTCTAGCCATGTTGCTGTGGAGTCGGGGAGAGTCTGCAGTTGAATCTGTGACCGGGGGATGCTGCCTGACTGCTTTTACGCGAAGCTGCCTGCAAAGCAGAAACCTTTGTTTGTACTGAATGGCCTGAGCTCCCTTTGGGTGGTGTGCCTTGTCCTTTAACGAACTCGCAATCCTAGTACCGGTTTTAAGTAGCACTTCTTCTGAGCTATGAGTCTTTTCCCAGAATAAATCTGTTCCCTGCAGTAAACTCAAACTGCCAGTGCCAAAGAGCTGAAGTAAATCTGCTTTTATAGGGAATCCTTGCTGAAGTACTCACGCTTCCTTTTCTTTTTATCAACCTATTAACACTTCAGCCTGGAAACTGCTGCATCCTCAGAGTGGCAGCAAGAACAGAACAGGAAGAGATAGCGGTTAGTGGGCTTCATTGCAAAGGGAGAGCTAAAAATGAGGTGCCCTGGCGTGGCTGACTTGTGGCGTTTAACGTCACGGGATTCACGCAAGGGCAGGCAGGTACAAGACTTTCGGGACTGCTGCAGACCTAGTGGTCTTCCAGCACGGAGGTGTTAACACAAAGGGCTCTTTGCAAAATGTTTCAGCTGGCTCGCGAGCGTTAGCCGCAGGGAAGCTGGGCCAGGCTTAGTTCTGCACCTTGTTGCATGTACGTTCTCTTTCTTCAAATCCAGGTAATAAGAGTTAATGTTGCCAAGTTTGAACCTGTTCAACAAAATTGTTGGTGCTCCTTCAGGCTGAGACGGGTTCTACTGTAACGGGATTTTCATTCTGTAATCACTTAAACAGGAGCATGCTTAAAAAAATTATACCTTTAATTTCCTGACGTGATGTTTAACTTCAGAAGTTTGTTAACTCTTTTTATTAGAGAGTGTGGAAATGAATGCAAGATGTGCAGAAGACTTCAAACTGCTGGGGAATAGTGTGACTTTCTGTCATTAGGATTTTATACTCAGTTGGAACGAGCCCTTTTAGATGGGGCTTGTTTGGAATCGTTGCCCTAAGGAGGGAGACTAAAAGATCAGAAAAAACATCACCTTTCAATGGTTACTTTAAGTACTTCTAAGGAATATCTATTTTTCAGCTCTTAGATTAACCATATTAGCCTCCCGGCCTACAAAAATCCTCTTGGAGTCTCTACAGGATCTGATCAAACACCACATGCTTGCTTGGTGTGTTTTTTCCCCTAAGACTGCATGATGCTGGCATTTCAGTAATCGTTCTTAGGTTGATTCTTTTGTGCACAGATGGATGCATTTTCTCTTGTATAATCTGATTGGCAGGGCTTGCACGGATCAATCCCCATTTCTTTTGTTCAGGTGTTTTTTCTGGAGAACGATGAACAGCATAATGGTCTAAGTGACCCAGCAGATCACAGCAGATTGACCGAGAACGTAGCCAAGGCTTTCTGCTTAGCACTCTGTCCTCACCTGAAGTTACTGAAGGAGGATGGGATGACTAAGCTCGGTCTGCGTGTCACACTTGACTCGGATCAAGTAAGTTGTAAACCAGCTCTGCTAGATTCATTGTTGGCCCTGGCGGTGGTGTGGGCAAAGTGAGTGGAAAAGCACAGGCCATGACTTGGCAACACTTAATACCAAGCTGTCAGTACTTTGTGTCATCAGTTGCTGAGGAGGGGAATTTCCTTTCTTCCCTGTGCTCGCAGGACTGCTCTGCGCAGTTTGGAGACCTTTTAGCTAGTTTACGTGAATTGCAGGCCAGCACAGGTGTCACTAGCCCAGTAGTAACGCTCCTCTCATCCCTGCTGACCCGGCATTGCGTAGCCAGGGTCTTCGGCCTCCTCCTGGAGCGTTCTCTTCCCAGCCCTGTCAAGGGATGGTTTTTAAACCCAGCCCTTCTCCACGCCAGGCTCCTGGCAGACTGCAGAGCTGGACTTGTGCACACATGTAGAAAAGCAAAGGAAATGGTGGTGTAAGTAGTATTAAAGCTGACACGCCAGCGCTCTGCACATCCTGGAAGCAGCACGTGATATCTTTAAGTATGAGAAGCTTGTACCCTGTCAAGATCTGATCCGTAGGAGAGCTCTGTGCCTTTACCACAACAGAGCAAGGTCTGTTGCTTTGCAGTTTCATGTTTAGCTGCATTTAAATACGGACAGATTGGAACGGAGGTGTGGCCCAGGAGCAGAGGAGAGGAGAGCGCCAGGCAGGTATTGCCAGGGTTCAGACTACAATGCCTTACAAGCAGGGCCCCCCCTTGTACAGCTTTTAGATGGTGTGAAGGCGTCCGCTCCCCTTCACAGAGCAATCCAGCCCGTAGGTGACCAACATCTCGCAGCTCTCTCTAAATCCTCATAGCTACCTTTGATCCTACCATTGATCGGCCAAGTAGTTTCCAGACAGCTGCCACCGTTTCTAGCCAGCTGAGTGTTAGTTTTGTGTGCTTACAGAGCCTGAAGCCTTCCGTGCCTTTCTCCATTAAACCCACTTTTACTTTGTATCTTGTAGGTTGGTTATCAAGCTGGGAGTAATGGACAGCCACTGCCCTCTCAATACATGAATGATCTGGACAGTGCCTTAGTGCCAGTGATTCATGGAGGGGCATGTCAGCTGAGTGAGGGGCCAGTCATAATGGAGCTCATCTTTTATATTCTGGAAAACATCTCATAAGAGGACTTCATTTTCTGTTCAGACCTGTTCCAGCAGCAGTTGTATCTGAATCATTTGCACTTTAAAACTGGAAGATTAAGCTTTTGTTAACACTATTATTAAGGGGAGGGGGCGGGAGGCGGGTGGGCGGGGACGGTTGTTCCATACTTCTGAATCTTCTATGCATTGTCAACAAACAGAGGATCAGGGCAGCTTCTATACTACAAAATGGCTACGCTCTCCTTGCAGCTAATATACTTCTGTTACTGTTTAGAAAAATAATGCTCATGTTTAAAGACTTAATGACAGTTATGTACTCCAGATGCTCGGATGGGTGCAGAGATCACTGGGGCAAAAATAAAAGATGAAACCTGTACTGTTTGTAGATGGACATATGAGAAGAAACAATCAAGACCTCCATTCTGACCTCATCACAATGCCGTTTGTGGTTGTTCTGTAGACATTAAAAAGTAACGTTTACATTGTTTTGATCAGATTATTGGTTGAAATATGTTTGAGATGCTTGAGATATTCCTAAAGAAAGAGATGCCCAAGAAAGTTATCTAGCCATCAGGTACATCTGTATATGAGCAAAAGAAGTGGCGTCTCCAAAAGCAGTAGGTTATTTAAATTGGAGTTGTGTGTATACAATATGCAACCATACTTATCTGTTCCCCTAGTTCCTAGAAGGACTTGTCACCTCAGCAGATTTCTCGAACCTCTAAAAGAATCGTGCATTTTGTTTACAAAGCTGTGCAAACTGCAAAGATCTGCAAGTGCTGGGCTGTAGCGTTCCTGTTTCCTAGTAGGTCCTGCTTTTTTAAAGAAGAGTAATGCCCAGGGCTCCTCCCTGCTCTGATGCTAGTGTTATACTACAGCATATGTAATACAATCCAGCCTGCACTCCAGAGTGGTAGTACCACGTAAAGCTAACCCACGACAAAAGCATAGAGTGGCTGTTGCATGTTCTGCTGAAAAAAGGCTTTTGGTTCAAGCTCAGAGGACCTGCACTGGGCTCTTGGTCTCGCATGTGGGGAGCAGGTGCTCCTCCTGCCTACAGCATCATCAAGCTGGAACCAAGGGTCACAAAATACGGGGCCAGATCCTTACCAAATCAAACTCTGCAGTCACAGAAAGTGGCCAGGCACCAGGAAGAGCTGAAAGCAGGAGGAAGGGGCTTAGTTTAGCCTTGACCCCCTCCCCCCAGCTGCTGTCTGTATGCCTGAGTCCAAGTCCCAGCGAAGCAGGGGAGGGCTAGACTCTGGTTGGCAGCTGTTGAGGTGGTGACAAAGGCACAAAGTCAAAGACTGATTGTGCTCCATCACCATTTGGAAGTAGGGTGCAGCAGGGAGCACTTGCCTTCTTCCACTGTGTAAACAGGGCAAGAGCTCTCAGCACAGGCTGGCGTGCAGGGCCAGTGGTGGGCTGATTCTGTGCTTTAAGCAGGCAAATGTGTATAGCAGCAGCTGGGAGAAGGGAACTGTAACCACCCCGTAGCAATCTCTCTTCCCTAAAGACACCCTGTGCATGTGCCTCGTACAGAGTAAATGGCTATTCCTTTTTTGCAAAATGGCAAACCCAGTATAAGATGGTATCCTGAGCCCTGGTTCCAGGGCAGGGCTGCAGAACTGGAGCCCAAGTGGATTAGGGAGAGCATTCTGGTCCCTTTTCTTTGAGTTCACAGTAAGATGAGAGCTCACCTTTGTCCCTGGGGAATGGACGGCAAGATGCTGCTTTCAAGGTTTCAGGCTGCTCAACCGTCATGCTCCTGCACAACTTCCTTCCCCTTTGTCTGCTACAGAGATGCACGATTATGTTGCTGCTGCTGTCGGTGTCATTAGCTGGGCTTGAGTTCCCTAAAAATTCCCTTCCTCCATTTGGTTTTTCCACCTTCAGTCGTGTGAGCAAGCCGCTGTGGCCAAAAGCTGTTTTAATAAACTACAATAAAACCCTGATCCAGGAGCCAGCGTTCCAGCTTTGCCACAGGACATGCTTTCCAGTTGCATCAAGTTGTGCTTAGTGATGCAGAAAGAGAGGCTACAAAAAAACTCTTTGCTTCCTTATCCCCAAGAAAGTCATTTAGGTTTGGATTACATTTGTGCAAAACACTATTGACTGGTGACTGATTTGTTTGCTTCAACCATAGCCTTTCAAATGACCTTAATTACCATATTGTTAAGAAAATGAGTAATTGTTTTAGGAAAAAAAAAATGTACTTTTAAAATTCAGTTAGTTAACACTGCAAAAAAAACTGCATATTATATTTTTATTTTCAACATGTAGTTTTGTATATTAAATTTATTGAAATTAAAAACTAAACACTGTATTGTCTCCATCCATTCAGGAAGACAGATGCAGAAGTGCTGCCCTGCTCTGGGTGCGTTCCCATTACAGCCTTGCTCTCACTGAACAGCGGGGGCAGCAGCATTCTGCGCCGGCTCCCCACAGTAGGGACAGCCTTCCTCTTTACACCAGGTTTGCCACGTTCATTTTAAAAAAAGCACATCAAACAGCTTTGGTACCACCTGCTTTTATGTACATCGTCCATAAAAAAAAATTTCTGCAAACAGCCATGGTCCAGTTTTCTATATAAATAAGAGTGGCTATTTTTCCATCACTCAAGGGGCTTCAGCAGCCCCGTGAAATAAGAGCCATCTAATGTTTCAGAAAACCCTGTGTTCTTTCAACTTTGTGAATTACTGAAGCAGTAAAGCCTTATGTGGCCTGTTTAAAAGGATGAAGGCACAACATGCAGGCCACGTGGGAATGAGCAGTACAGGGAACATGGCAGACAGCCGGTACCAACTCTAAATGCAGACCTGTGGCCCTACTGTTAAAACGGGCAGTGATCCTTTCATTGCTGTAGCCATGTCTTTTAAAGGCACGTCCGTAAGAGTGCTGCAGCGGCATGCAGAGATGGAGGCAGGGCATTTGCTGGGGCTATAGCTCTGCTTTAAGTTCCCTCCATCCCAGGAGGTTAACAAGCAGAACACCCTGACCTTCACAAGGGCCTGAGGGTGATGGTCAGAAGCGTTTGAAGGTTGTGTTCACTGCACTGCTTGGGAGCACGAGAGCTCGTCTGCCTAAGAGCATGGAGTCGAGTGCAGGATAAATGGTGGAAGCACAAGGCCTTGCTTGTGCATTAACTGAACTTTTTTTGCATGGCTGCAGTGACTTTGTGAAGAGCAAACCATCGCTATTTCTCCCACCGCTGGGAAACAAGACCTGCATAGGAAGGTGTAACGAGTTCATTTAACATTAGTCCTACCTTAAGGCAACTTAGTCTAGTTTGTGTAGATCAGTACCATCTCTCCACTAGTAGCGAGTTTCCACAGCCTCGCAATGCTTGCCTTATAAAAGCGTTAACCAACACGTACTATAGGAGTTATGAAAATAAAGACTTGTTATGTTCAGTAGTGCATTCATTAACATCTTTGGTGCTTGCGTGTAGCAGCTTCTTCCTATGTACAAACTTGTTCTCCGGTTCTTACCATTCTCGGACCTGAAGGAAAAGAGATTGTGAACTGAGGTGGTGCCAGGCAGGTATTGCACATCTGTACGCCAGTACAATACTGCTGCCATCAGCCTAACTGGAGGCTAGACAGCAGCCTTCACACAAAATCCTTTAAGCTGCAGTGCTGCAGAGGACAGCGCGGAGAGCCGAGGTGCGGGGAGTTTGCTGAGCCAACTCACTAGACAAAGTCTGCTAGTCCCAAAGCTCCGGAAGGAGCTCGGAAACTTTTGAAGCTCCTTGACACTCCAGCTGACCTCTTCAGAGCTCTGAAAATCCTGAGCTCAGCATTTAATCACTTCTCAAATGGGCTTCTCGCTGCTCCAAGTCTGACTCATGCACTAGCCTTCAAGATCTTTCAAATAATAAGCTTTTAAAGCCTCACGCAAGCTGGCTGGCAGCTACCGATCTGGCTAATAGATCGGAAGAGATTCACCAGCTTCACACGGGTGTTTCAGCCTCATTTCTGTTGGTAAAAGAAAAGCGTGGGTTCAGCCAGAGATGCTCTCTGATGGCTGGTGAGAGAGGAAGCCCAAGAGAAGCGAGACCATGTAATATTATTAAATACTGTCATTTAAATAAAAGTAGCAACTGTTTGCTGTAACCAAGGAGATGCCCAAAGCTTCTTAAAAAGGTCACAAGCATCTTTTATGAATGACAGTGTTCAGCAGCCTAGGTGAACAACCAACCCCCCCCCCCCCAAATGATACTCAGCCCTACCATCTGGTCGACTTGTGATGGGATTGCTTGGGTATAAAAATTGTGAGAAGGCTCTGGAGAGAAATGCTGTAAGACTGAAGGAAAAAAAGCCAGGGCACCACTAGAAAGACAAACAAGTGCCAGGCAGGAGCCCGAGCCACCCAGGCAGGTTGCCGAAGCACGGACAGTCAGGAGCCCCTCCTGTTCTCACCAGAAGCGCATTCAAGAAGAAACGAGTCGTCATACCTAGTGTTCGAGGACCAGCCAGTTCTCAGTAACTGTCTGAAGATCTTGACCACTGAGTGGCTCCCTGAGTCTCACTTTTACCTCTAGTTTCCCACCAGTGGGCTTCCTGCCGTCCAGAATCTGAAAGTACCAGAGAATACACACGCTGAACAGGACCTGCCAGGCCACCAATCCTTTGGCAGCTGTTGGCTTGGTCTCCCGTACTGTTAAGCAATCATCCAGTACCGCTCATCCTTCTGTTCAGTAGATGAAGGGCCTGGGCATACTGGTAACAAAGAAAGGACTTCCATAATGAGTAGAGGTCTTTATGAAATCAAAGGAGTGGGTTCTGCCACGTTGCTTACCAGCGTACATCAGGGGAATGAGCTATCAAACCCCACAGGGTAAAGCTGCAGGTGAAGACTGGAGGGGGGAGTTACAAACAGCATTTACAATCACAAGTTTCTAAGGTTAGAGACCACGAGGAGCGTCGAGTCTGAGCTGAACAACATGGATCACAGGATCCAAGACACTTATTTCTGCCTCAACCCCGTGACTCCTGTTGGAATAGGTCTTTTAGAAAACTGCTCTTTCAGAAAATTGTTAGTCTTGATATCCAACAGAGAATCACCATCTACCCAAGCACCCTGCTTCACTGGTCAACAGCTCTTACTGCTCAGCAGTGAACCCTTGTATCCGTGTCCCACCAGGGGTTATAACTGCATAAGAACACCAGGCCATCCCAGGGCAAACTGGTTTAATGCAGGGGTGCTCAACCCCAACCTGCACAGCCATGCCACCTGGCCTGCGGGGCTCCCTGTGGCTTGGGGAGCAGTGGCAATGCTTCCAAATCCCCACCCTGCCCCTGAGAGGCAGGAAAGAGCTGAGCCATGCCTTCCCCCTCCCCTGCACCACGGGGCTGGGCCATGCCTCTCCCTTCCCCCAGCCTGGCCGGGCTGGGCCATGCCCCGCCATCTCCCTCCTGTGCACAGCTGGATGGGCCCGGGACCGCCCAGAGCATCAGACTGGAAACACCAGCCGGATCTGGCCTGCAGACAGAACAGAGGCTGCCCATTCGGCCTACCAGGCAGAAAGGGTGGGCGCCACTGGTCTAATGAAACAATTATTTATAACAACTTGGAGAGAGGTCACAAATTATTCTTCTCAGCACATGTCTCTCTCAGAACACACCCTCTATCTTCACACATTTCTCTCTCTACACCTCTTGTTGAGATAAGTAGCAATAAAGAGCTGCAGCACGCAGGGAACGTACCTCAATGATCTCTCGAATTTCACATTCCGTTTCCAATTTGTCCAGCTTCAAGTGCGCTGTTCCTACTTGCTTGTCGCTTCTGAAAAAGGACCTGTTTCACAGAAAGCTTCCTTAGTGGACTTTCTTAACACAATAAAAGAAGAAACATTATCATTTGTATTACTCTATCATCTAGCAGCCCTAGTCAGGTCATGCCTGCTTTCATTTAGGTTACAGGATACAAGCAAGGACCGTCTGCAACTGAAATGGAGAGATAGTAGATGCAGGTCTTTCATCAAATGGAAGCAGAAAATTAGAAAAAAAGTATAAAACTGGAGCAAGCTCAGAAAAGAAGAGACGACGGAGCAATGGGGACAGAGACCTGGCTGGGCACCATACGTAGCAGCCACCTATCATTGCTCAGGACAGCTTCCTCGCCTCCAGACTATTGATCAAGACCTTTGAGAAAGGGTCAGCTGGAAGGAAGGATATGCCCTACCGCACAGGAGATGCCCAGGAAGCTCCTGCGAGATGCTGCCTAGCTGAGCTGAATGAAAACGTTTCAGAAAGAGTTCAGCAGCAGCGGCAATCTCAGGGAGACCGAAGCGTTTCATAGGAACGTGTTGATTCTGACAACATTTTTGACGGGAGGAAGTTGAATTGTTTTGAGTATTTCGTTCTGATAAATGTCAAAGCACTTCATTTTAATCAGGGGAAGTGTTTTATTTCAGCTTTATCCTTCCGATTAACTTCTTTCATCTCCCCCTTCTAGCAACTCAGAGTCCCCATTTTGCAGAACATTTTGGCATTTCATTTGAATTTGGAAGAAAAGTGAAGTCAGTCTCATGAGTTCTGTCCTTCTCTGTTTCCAACAGTTTTTTTCAGGGAGGCAACCCCTTTTCCTTAGCAGTTGGACTGAATCGCGTGATGGCAGTCCAGGTAAAAGACCCCACCTCCTAGCAGATGAGCTCTTCTAAATGACAAATTTCTAAAACACAAGTGCCGTTCGAGGCAAAGCCGTGGGCAGAGAATCTGGGGAGTGGGGGGGGGGAAATCAGGCTATTTCCTTACAAACACCCCTTAACAAAAAAACAACAGGCAGGAAGTCTGGAGGGAACGCAGCCAGCCAAGGACCAAACTCGGAAGTGAAGAGTGCTAGACAGGACACATTTTTGGTGTCCTACAGACTTCCTTCTTCCGCGCCATTCCCTTTGCTTGGGGTGTTGTGGGTTCTGCAAGAACAAGGACAATGCTGATGCCCATTACTTGGGCAAGGCTGCATTAGCTCGGGAGCGTAAACCTGCTCAACTCCAAGGACAGCCAGGCCCAGCTGGAATACGTGCAGCGAGGCTCCGAGAGTGCAACGAGATACTGTGAGCACAGATGCAAGTGCCAATGATAAAAGCCAGAAAAGGCCATTGCAGCACAGTTCAGGAGCCTGAATGGCTTTCTTGGAGGCTTGATAAAGTGGGATGGTTTGGACTTGGAGGTTAGATGCATTTCTCAGTGTCTTTTAGGCGATACCCCTGCTGTTAGAGCCGGGGTGGGCAACAACCGGCCCACCAGGCCGTTCTATCCAGCCCGCGGGGCCCCTAAAAATTTAAAAAATTAATACTTATCTGCCCCTGGCTGCCTGCCATGCGGCCCTTGATGCCTTGCCAAAACTCAGTAAGCGGCCCTCCGCCCAAAATAATTGCTCGCCCTGTGTTAGAGAGTCGTCTTTTCACGAGAGTAGCTGTGAGCCCCAGGAGCCAGTTACCCTGTCCGAGTGCTAGGACGGCCCTAACTTTACCTGTCTCCAAGCTTTTTGCTCAACACCTGGGCAATGGCCAAGCAAGGCTGTGGGCAAAGGCTCCTGCAGGGGGTTGGGAGCATATGTAGCAGTTTCTCTAGAAATAACCCTGGCACCTTCCTCCCCCTTTCCAGGCCAACAGGTTAAAGCCTGCCTGATACAGCCTTGTAAGCACATCCTTAAGTGGGGGGAAGAGCCACATTCAGAGGTATTCAGGCAGGAGGGTGACATGCCCGGGGGCAGGGGGGGTCTTCGAGAGCCCCCCGGCCTGCATATTCCAATCTTCTCAATGTTTACTTCCATCTTTTGCAAATGTTCAACATCAATGCTGCTGCCTGGAATAAGAGCAGCTTTAAAAGGAGCCACAGCTGAAATTGCAAGGAGTGAGATTTGACTGGAAAAATAAGGCTTTTTTTTCCTGTCTCATCTACAAGGTCTAGATCTGCTTTGCTCACGTGCCCCCTAAAGCGTGTCAGTGTAACCAGATGTATGAAAGGTGTCTCCCTTATGCCCCTGAGCAAGTAGTCTGAAGCAGGGACCAGTGGCTCATAAGGGACAAACCACTGCTGCTCAAAGCAAAGTGCTCCAGGTTTGCTAGCCAAGGCTGCAGCAGGCATAGCCCAGCCATGACCACGGCAACCAAGATAACCACGGTCACTGCACTGGAGACCTTGCACCACACAGCAACTTGCAATCAGCTTAGGCACCAGTGATGAAGTCTTTGCTCCAGCTGCCTCCCACTTCCATCACGAGTCCATCCGAGGATGGAGCAGGAACATGGAGCTGGTGCTCCCAGAACTGGAGACAAGCGACAGGAAGCGATGATCCAGTTCCCCTGCCCGAAGCTCTGCCTACGGTGCTACAGGCTACAGCAAGAGGCTGCAGAAGTCCTGCAGAGACATGCAGCACAATGAATTCATCTAGCCGTGTGTTTCTGCTAAGTCAGGTCTTTGGCATTTTCTTCTGTTCACAACCTCCCCGAAGCGAAGCGAAGCAGAAATTCCTCTTTCTTTAATGCAGGAGCTTGCAGAGACAGGCCCTGAAGCTGCATTAATTCTGGAGCCCACAGAAAGGAGGAAGCACCTTACTTCAGAAGTTTCACCCGGGATCTCCCCTTCTCTGAGGGGAAGCGTTTGGCTTGGAAAGGTTTTTAAGACTTTGAAGGCAATGAGGCAGATTGATACGCAGGACAGCTTCGCACTGCTCCTCGGAGGGGGGGCAGGAGCAAAAGGCTCTGGTGCAGATCCCTGGGTCATGTCTTTGCAAGCAGGAGGTACTTTTAAGGAGCAGGAAAGTGTTGCTAGAAAGGCTGAAAGGACCGACTCTTTCTGAAGAAAGGAGGTAACCTCCTTTCCTGGGAAGGAAAGGGGGGTGGGCTCAGGCTGTCCCATCTGTGTTGCTGGGTCACAGCTGAATAGGAAGCAGGAACAGCCAAGCTTTTCGTCTGCCAGGGGTCAGAGGAGGGTCTGGCACGTTTCTGGTGGCTCAGGCATTGTGGGGAAACCCTCCGCAGGCAGGGCTGCTCCACGGCATTGCTAAGTTGGGCAAGGGGCTTTCTTCTCCCTTTCCTTCCCCTTGCTGCCTGGTTCCTAGGGAAGGTCTTGCGCCCCATACAGATTTTGAGGGTGACTATCCTGAGGGGAGGGAAGCTAGAAGCCAACCAAGAAAACCAGAGGTTTCCAGTTTCAAATCTTTCAACAAAACTTGGGAAAGGCCCTGCTCCAAAGGGTGACCTGGAGCCCATCGACAGCACAGAGCTGAAAGGGGGAATTTCCCCAGCAGCAGCCCGAAGCCTGGCTCACAATCAAACTGCCAGGGGGAAAGGACAGGCCTCTATGAAGCCTTTCAGATCACTGAGGATGGAGAAGTGTTAGAGTTAAACCAAACCGATGCGACTACTGCCAAGCCACCTGGGTAAGGAGGAGACAGGAAGGTAGCAGCACAGTCTGATGATGGAGGAAAGGGAAAAAGCATTCAGGAGAGGAGAATCTTCTCCAGGGATGTAAATGCAAGATTTAGATTTAACAAGACAAAGGCTCTTCCTTTATAAATGGCTCAGTAATGCTGCGCATAGTCATCAATTAACCTTTATATAAATTGAGAGCCATTTCTCAGCGGCTACAGAGCATTTCTACATTCCAGAGTCAGGAAGCAAGACAGACACGTTATCCAACTTGTCATCCTAATAATGGGTCATAATTAATCTTGGGATTAACAAATCTAGGGCGCTCTAGTACAAATAGATTCAAAACGAGCCCAGATGCAGACCCATGCCCTAAACGTTTCCCATTGTTAACCGCCTTTGTCTGCTCTGTCTAGGAGCTCGTACACCCCCATTGCTATAGCATCGAAGCATACAGCGAGGAGGCAGGCACCACTGCATTCCCTGCTGAGAAACACAGCCCTGGGGTTTTGCTGGGACCTTAGGAAAAGCATTAGGTCCTTCTGTGTCTTTTAGATGTCTCCATCTCCAAGATGGTAGCAGTGGACGTAGTCTTTCTGGACTTCAGGAAGGCCGACACTGTCTCCCATCCCATTCTCATTAAAAAACTAGGGGACTGTGGCGTCGACACCTACAGTCAGATACATCACTAACTGGCTGGAAGGCAGCAACCAGAGAGTAGTGGGGACGGGTCATTTTCAACGTGGAGGGATGTGGGCAGTGGCTACACTGGTCAACATCTTCACTGGCAACTTGGACAAGTGGGTAGAAAGCATCCTGTTCAAATTTGCAGACAACACTAAGATGTGGGGGGAAGTGGGCACGCTAGATGGGAAGAATAGGCTGCTATTGGACCTAGACAGGTTCCAGGGGTGGGCGGATGAGAACAGGATGGGTTTCAACACTGACAAGTGCAAGGTGCTGCACCTGGAGGGGAAGAGCCAGCAGCAGACCTACAGCCTGGGGAACTCCCTTCTCGTCAGTGCAGAGGCAGAAAAGGATCTTGGAGTCATTATTGATGCCAAAAAGAACATGGGCCGACAGTGTGGGGGCGTGATCAGGAAGGCCAACCACACCTTGTCATGCATCCACAGATGCATCTCGCGCAGGTCCAAGGAGGTGACACTGGTCACAGACCGCAGGTGCGACACTGGTCAGACCGCAGGTGGAGTATTGCATCCAGTTCTGGGCGCCGCACTTCAGGAGGGATGTGGACAGACAGCATGGAGAGGGGCCAGAGGAGGCCACTCGCATGATCGGGGCAGCAGGGCAGGCCCTACGAGGAGAAGCTACGGGACCTGAACCTGTTCAGCCTCCACAAGAGAGGGCTGAGGGGGATCTAGTGGCCGTTTGCAAGCTAGTCAGGGGGGGCCAGCAGGCATTGGGGGAGTCCCTGTTCCCCCAAGCACTACCAGGAGTGACTAGAAATAATGGTCACAAGCTGGCAGAGGGTAGATTAGATATCAGGAGGCGCTACTTCACTATCAGGGCGGCAGTAAGAAGTGGTGCTGGCTCCTACCCTGGGGGTCTTTAAGAGGAGGTTGGATGAACAGCTTGCTGGGGTCATTTGACCCCAGCACTTCTTCCTGCCACGGCAGTGGGTCAGACGATGACCTATCAAGGTCCCTTCCGACCCTACAAACTATGAGGGACAGTCTACATGCCAACTTATATACTGTAAGGCTGAAAGATCCTTAAACAGAGGCAATAAAGAAGGGCAAAATATTATTACAGTTGGCATTTAATTATCACCCTGTTTATTATTACCAGTGGTTTGCCAACAGACATGCAGATATTTGGGTGTGGATGAAAGCTGATCTTCAGGGCCCAGGTTGAGAGTCTGCACCTCAATATGCACCCCAAGATTGAGCAGCAAAAGCTGCAGTGACAAGAGGCATCGGGCAGCCTTCATTACTTCCCCCATTTCCACCACACTCAATAACGTGTCCCAAACAATCCCAAGTGATTCATACACAGTGGCACTTGTTAGAGGAAAAGGAACAAAGCAGATTATGCTAAAATTTCCCAAACTGGATAATACCACTGAAACAGTGCTGAAATACAAATCACCCACAACTGACCCTGCAGGGGCAAGTGTCTATTACCAAGTTTTTCCAGCATTTTATAAGGGAAGTCGTGAAGATCAGAAATGGTTGGAAGGCAGCATGGAACCAGACAGCTCTTTACTGCTCGACTAAAAAGCAGGGTAATCCCTAAACTGCAGCCAAAGTCAATTCTGACATTTTCTTGTCCAATAAGCCCATTATTACCAAGCAAATAAGGGGACTAAAAACCCCTCATCTTACCCCTTGTGAAATATTTCAAATTTAATTCCTTTAGTCTGAATCACTCTTCGGAAACCTCTGTGATTCCGGTTAATATTCAGCTTGAACAGCTGATTATATTCTGGAAGGAAGAAGGAGAAAAATGAGAAAATTGTGAAAATCAAATTTGAGCAGTCAGATCTTTTTCCGAGATAGACACGTCGCATTCCAAACTCTAATTCTACCCGGTTTCGCTCATCTGTAATTCAATTTCACACCTGTATTGTCAATCAACTTTAGTACCCTCGCTGAATTGATGGGGGAAATGAAGTACAGAAAAGTAAAGTGACTTTTCTGTAAGGTGACACTGTTGGCAAGCCCAGCTCCACAAAACGGTGTCTGTCTGAGAGACAAAGACCAAAAAGAAGCAAGAAAAAAAAAGATAATATTGCAGGAAAGTAAGAACGATAGGGAACATTTTATTAGCCATGAAGTTAAGAACGGCTGCTAATAAAAATAACATGACACCTTTTCATCAGGAAAAAGGGTCTCCAAGCAGCTTACAATTCAGCTTCTCAGCACAGTATCATCCTCATTTTGGAAGCTAAGCACAGATGGTGAGAGACTTGCCCAAAGTCCCAGAATAAGACAGTGGAAGAGCTGAGATGTTCAGTTTTCTAAGCTCCTGCTCTAGCCATAAAGCACCACTCCCTGATATAAGCACACCAGGGTATAAGTTTCACCACAAGACATCTGGGCCATGCCTAGGTGCTATGGGGGGATTTGAAAAAGGACAGATGAAAGAAGACTAGCTGTATTCAGTTTTTATTTTTTAGAAACAACAAATGTGTTGCTCCATCATACTTCCTGTAACTTCATTACTAAGATCTTCAGTTGAATACTGTGTCTACTGTTGTTAATCAGAGCTTCACAACTCATTCCAGACACCAAGTTCAGACCATGAAGTATACCAGCTGATTGTTGATGAACTGGAAAAGACAATACATACTTTCACCGCACTAACGTAACCAAAAGGAACCAGATAAGATTCCTCAAACATAACATTCGCTCACTGCTGAGGACAACTGATCCCTGATGAAGCAAAAAGAAATAATTCACTCATTCTTTAACTTCTTGTTTCACTAGCCTATTGCTTACCAAGGTTGCTATAACAGCCCAGACTGGCTGGACAGTAGCAAAGGCTTGGCAGTATTGAGGAGAGAGATCACATCATTAAGTGACCTGCACAGCGCCTGGGAGAGTGGGGAAGAAACCTGTAGAGCAGCTGGCTGTAACCTGTGACTACACGTCTTGTCACTGAAGACAGGAGCACAGTTTACTCCTCAGCCTGGCTCTTGTCCCAGCTGTGAAGCAAGCGGCTTTTTACGGTGCAGTTTCATGCCTCCCCCCCAAAGGAGATACAAACCTGGAGAATTGGTATTCTTAATTACTGCCGTTTTACTTTTCTGAGCTTGTTCCTATTACAAAAAGAAAAGGACAAATCTTTACATGAAATCATCAACCCTGGCTGCAAAACACTGTTAATACTAACTGGTGTTAGATCTGTATACTGAAGAAGTTTGACTTGGGAGGGGAAGAGAGGAGGGAAGGTTATCCAGGGTAAAATGGGCATGGATCCATTTAAGATTAAAATATTTGTACTTCATTGTGGTGACAAAATACAACACCAGATACAGAACAAGCTAAATGAAATATTAAATACAAATCCAGAGATAAGTTTTGTGGCCATGCTCAGTTCAGAACAATCACCATAAAACTACCAAATACTACCACTATGCTGCATGATAAACTACGCACGTCCACCAGGCAATAATACCTCTCCTTCTGTATGAGCTGGAATAACAAGCTTCTGGTGCTGCACAAGGAGCCCACTGCAGATCATTCAGGGAATTGTCCAACTATTACTTTCCCTGACAATCAATCTGCCACCAAAATGAATTAACTTTTAACCCAAAGCAGAGTACAAACTAAATCTTTGGGGACTGAACAAGGACAATGTGACCCAATTACTGTCGCTACTTTGAAAAAACCAATTTCAGGTATGAAGGAGAAAGCAGCATATTTCATGTTTTTTGGCTACATCGTGAGGATCTGGCTTGTGAATACTGAAAAATAAAGATTAAAGCCTGCCATGATGATTTTCTGTGGATTCCTCATCATGTTTCACAGCCAAGCCCTGATCCCTGTTACATCAAAGTCAAGCCAATGGAGTGACTCCAGACCGAAGTCCATGCAACTTAAGATGAGAACACAGACATGCCCTTTTCTCCTCTCACATTTTTCCCACTGGAAATTCAGTGGGCTTCAATGCAATGACTTGATGTTTCTCAAGGGACATGAATCAGGCCCTGAATGTTTTAAAAAAAATCCTAGAGTCTATTACCACATGGCTCCATGCTGTTATGAGACTAGGCACGTGGTGACAGGAGGTGCAAAACCCACTCGGACAGGAGGTCAGACTTAACACCCACACTTTAGAGGCCCCTCTAGTGCAGGCACCTGGATCCAGGGCTTGGAGGAGCGCTGCTGCAGCCAGCATTTAGGACAAGGGGAGAATCGCACTTTTCATTCCCTGGCTTGGCCTGTATGTGTTAAGGTGGATAACTGACTCGCGCCTGCATCACATTCTTTGTCCTACACTGATTTGCAGCAGGATGGTCACCTGTATCAACCCATAATGCCCACACACTGGTGATAGTCACATACACACAAACACTAATGTTCCAAAAAAGTGATCCCGAATACACAGGGTAGCCAGTGCACAAGGAAACGGCATGCCTAAGAGTGTCTAAGGTCTCTTGGACAGATGGGCTAGCAACAGCAGTCTCCCAAAGCAGGAAGACAAAACTTGTTCCAGACCCAGTGGGGCTGACAGCCATCGCAGCTCCATGTGCGAGGAGGGAGGAGCCCAACACATGGTTGGAATGACAAAGCCTCAGAAGGGCCAAACCTTCACAGTGACAAAGCACAATGAATTCTTTAGCAGCAGATGGTGAGAGTTTACACAGATGCAGACCAGCCATCAATGCTGGGAAATTTGGCAAGGCCAGGCCCTTTCTACTGCCAACCAAGTAAAAAAGATCTGTGTGCATTTCTATGAGGCCAGAGTTTGGGCTTTTTTTTTTTGTCTACTTCTCAGACTTAAATCTCAAATGCCTGCATCTCCTTCCTCTCCCCAAATTTTAGAAAACTCATCCAAACGGTCTCGCTCTTAGGTCTACAGCTCAGTTGCAACGAACACCTGGTGACGGTTCCAACTAACTGATCACCGTGCTGCAAAACAGAGACCTATGGCTCCTCAAAGTTAGCTTCATGTCGCGTTGCTAGAGCCACATCCAACACACCGGTAGGTAATGCAGCATCTTGGATTGAGGAATGGCAAAGGCCTGGACGTGCACTCACCACATTCGGGTAATGAAATTCAAATCTCACAAATGCATCTAAGTCATCTGGTGCCACACCTGTGCAAGACAAAAGTTGGTCAGTCAAGTCAGTCCAAAGAGCCTCAGGGACCCGGTGTGGCCATTGTAGCACATTCTTAATAGACAGGAAGATTTTCAAAAGCATCTCGTTGACTCTGTGGCATTTGTGTTCCAAATGTCAAAGGCAGTTGTGAAAAACTGATCCGTTAACTCTAAACCCCATTAGACATGCAGCCACAGGAAAACCTTCAGGCAGTGCTCCTGCCTGATCATTTCAGAACTGCCCCAAATGCCATTTAAAGCACCATAAACAAAGGATCAAGAAGAGACTGGCTGCCACATTCTAGAGAGCAATCCCTGCTGCTTGGCTCTGAGAGCACAAGCGACCGACGTCCGCCCAAGAGCTGTGGCAAATATTTATGACAAAACTTGAAGCCATATGGAGCTCGAATGGAGACCCACTTTTGAGTAACACCCTGGGAATCCAAGAATCTCTGCTCAAAGATGACAAAACTCTGCAGCGTTAACTTGAGTTTTGCCTCAGGTTTGTTGTTTGGATTTGAACGCGAAACGCACAGGTTTGTGTCAATGTGGATAGAAAATGGTTTTGTTTCACGGGATTCAAAATTCCCATTTACCTCCAAGGTGAATAAATCTGATTCACCACCACTGACTCCCTTGCGGTCTGATAAAGAGAGGCAAAAGTATCAGCTCAATATCCTGCATATTACCTGGAGGAGCTGGCAGGTTTATTCCCCTGACAATGATGAGATGCATTTCTGTGCTGTTGAGTTCAGAAAATATCCTGTGAAGAGACAAAAAACAGTTTCAGTCCCGTTCAGTCCCCAGCACACGGCCAGGCCAGGATTCCAGTGCTGTTGTACAGACACACTTGCCAAACAAAGGTGAACGAGAGGCCTGCAGAAAAGCTTATTTCTACACAAATCACAGTTTAAACACTGGAGAAGTAAAGTACCTAGACAAGCTGCTTTCTGTTTTGTATCTCCAGTGTTACAAGTGATAATGTCAAAGATGCCAAGAACAAACCTCAAAGACACCAGCTATGGGGCATTTATGATTAGATTAACCTGTCCTGGCAATAACAGAACCTCGAGTGGAAGCTGTGAAATGGCTACTTCATAAATTGGGCGAATCCTTAAATATATGGGAGTCTCTCTCAGGAATGTGGGACAGTTTTGGGGGTTTAACTCTTGTCAATTCTGACTGGAGGGAAAACTATCAATGCCTCAATTCCCCTGGCACACTGCCTCAGTCTGCTTACCGGCACACTCGTACCTTATCATTTTAAAGGTTCTCTCCTCAAAGTGATGGATTGGAGGATCCATCCCCTGGGCTTGGGCGAGCTGTAGGATCTCCAGGTCCTTCTTACAACCTTGTGCCAGCTTTTCAAACCTGTAACCAGAACTCAACCAGTGACATGAAGGAACAGTGCAGAGAGCCCTTCACTTGGTTCGGAACACCGACTGATCTACGCTGAGCTCCACCAGGCTGCAAAGGTACCAAGTCATTCGGTGACCAAGGGCCCACAATCACTGACACCCTTACAGGCTGGAACGGCTTCCCAGCCCCTGCCAGGGCAGACCAAGTGCTGAAGGAACCACAGGAGAATAAATGCAGGTGGTGGCCTCCCATCTTACCGTGTCGTTTCTGTGACATTTCCCAGATGCGTGAACTGCTTGGAATACTGCAAACATTTCTGTTAACAGAAAAGAAATGACAAACTATCCAAAGGGAGCCTTTGAAAAAAAAGACAACAGATGAGACGCTCCCTGTAACACTGGCTTTTTCTAATGGAAGATGATAACCCTGCTTATAAAAATGCAAAGCCAACATCACCTTGACACTACCAGAGCTAAGTTGAACACTTGCTCTGTCTTTTTTCCTCGACTGACACATTTTTCTCTTGGTTCCCTGACCTGGCAAAACACCCCAGGCTTTGCACTGCCCTAAAAGCAAAGGTTAATGTTTTAAACTCAGGCACCCAAAGCTGGACACTCAAGCTAATGGCTTGATTAAAACAGGTGCTGAGCTTCATGGGGCTCCCACAGACTTCAAATAGGAGCACCCTTGAAAACTAGGTCATTGATTTAAAGCGTCTAACTCAGGCACTTGTGGTTGAAAATGCTGTCCTAAGGACTTAAAAATTCATCAATATTTTTTAATAGGAGCTGAAAATCCTATAGACACAAAGACAGGATCATGACCACAGCAGCAATGCAAGCCAAAGTGCTACCGGGACTGCAAAGCATCTCTCCCACCAAAGGATGCTCAGTGAACAATGGAGCCCTGTCAGGGAAAGGCAGTTACCTCGTGCTGGTCCTTTAGCAGCTTTATGAGCTGTGTGTACACCTCGTCTGCCTTCTGAGAGAGCCTGATGTCCTCGTGGTGTATGAAGATAAAGTCTCCTTCATCGTCGGTGGGAGACCTGAGCAGATCATCAAGTCCGACCCCCTGCCATGGGCAGGAAAGGATGCTGGGGTCAAACGAGCCGAGCTACATGGTTGCCTAGCCTCCTTTTGAAGACCCCCAGGGTAGGGGCGAGCACCACTTCCCTTGGAAGTTGGTCCCAGCCCTTAGCTGCCCTGACTGTGAAGTAGTGCTTCCTGATGTCTAGCCTGAACCTACTCTGTCAACTTGTGGCCATTATTTCTTGTTACTCCCAGCAGTGCTTGGGGGAACAGGGACTCTCCCATTGCCTGCTGGTCCCCTTTGGCCAGTTTATAGATGGCCACCAGGTCCCCTCTCAGTCTTCTCTTGTGGAGGCTGAACAGGTTCAGGTCCTGTAGCTTCTCCTTGTAAGGACTACCCTGCTGCCCCCAGATTATGCGAGTGGCCCTCCTCAGGACCCTCTTGATGCTGGCCACATCCCTCCTGAAGTGCGGCACCCAGAACTGGACGCAGTACTCCAACTGCGGCCTGACCGGTACCACATGAAGGGGGAGGATCACCTCCTTGGACTTGCTTGTGATGCATCTGTGGATGCATGACAAGGTGTGGTTGGCCTTCCTGATTGCGTCCCCACACTGGTAGCCCACGTTCATTTTGGCATCAATAATGACTCCAAGATCCTTTTCTGCCTCTGTGCTGATGAGAAGCGAGTTCCCCAGCCTGTAGGTGTGCTGCTGGTTCTTCCTCCCCAGGTGCAGCACCTTGCACTTGTCCATATTAAAACCCATCCTATTCTCATCTGCCCACCTCTGTTACCTGTCGAGTTCTAGTTGTAGCCTGTCCTTTTCTTCTAGCTTGCCCACTTCTCCCCACATCTTAGTGTCATCTGCGAATCTGAACAAGGTGCTTTTCATCCCCTTGTCCAAACTGCTGATGAAGATGTTGAACACTGTGGGCCTGAAGACTGAGCCTTGGGGGACCCCACCGCCCACATCCCTCCAAGTCGAAAATGACCCATCCACCACCACTCTGGGCGTGACCCTCCAGACAATTTGCAACCCATCTATCTGACTGTGTAGGCATTGATGCCACAGTTGCCTAAATTTCTTAATGAGAATGGGGTGAGAGACAGAGTCGAAGGCCTTCCTGAAGTCCAGAAAGACTACGTCCACTGTGACACCTACGTCCAAGGATTTTGGGACCTGGTCGTCACAAAACACTGTCCCTTGGAAAAACAGTGAAGTAGAATTAAAGCAACAAGAAAGGGAGGTAAAAGCATGAGCAGGTATGGGACGGTAGGTACAGAGGCTGGTAGAGAGACAGAGAATTCAGAATTGCTGGTTCCAGTCCATCTGTTAGTTGCCACCATGTGATGGTTACTTATGTGGGAAACTAATGGTCCCAACCCAGCTGTTCAGAGTGCAGCTATTAGTTACAAATTGGTGCTTTGGAGGCTAGAAAGCAAAAGGGTTCTGGGGATTGAACCCACTTGCACACTTTCAGCTGCTTCTTCCACAGCAGGCACATCTGGATTGCGTGTCGGGGTGGGGACGACAGGAAGAGTAGGAACAGTACCCCTGTGGTAGGAAAGGGCATTCCCACTGCCCGCTTAGCGAGTCCACAGATGCCTCTAGTCCCTGGAGCGGTTATCAGACTGCTTTGCCTAGTACTGGGTTTGCTCCAAAATGTGTTTGAAAGCAGTGGGGGACTTCCAAGACAACCACACATTTGAGATGCCTAAGGGGCAAAGCAGAACATGTTATTTATAGATTCTACTAACCTTGGAAATATCAACAGATTTGCCGCATTTTGCCTGCTCGATCTTTGGGTCAAAGCTTTTTGCTGTCCGCAGAAACAGCTTGGCCTGTTCAAGGTCGTTTGCCTGTTTTGCTTTGATTGCTGCCTTCATGTACTGCTTCTTCCTGTTCTCCAGAAATTCCAGCTGTTCCCTAGCTGACAAGGGACAGCCATGTAAGAACAGCCACCTGGCATCACCCCCCACCCCGAAGTGTGTTCACTCCGTTCGACTGATGGCAAAGAAAATGTCATTAGCTGACAGCTGGTTTTGACTGATACCTCCCAGGCAGTTTGAGATGCAACCACTACACAATGGATGATTTCATTTTCACACTAGTCCCAAAACTTAATACTACCTCTTCCACCATGGCACCACACACCCAGGAACCTCAAAGAACACAAACCTACAACCCTTCATGTACAACTTTCACAACACACCTGGGAGATGTCATCACTACTTTACAGATGGGGAAACACAGGTTACTGCTGAGCTGAATTAAAAATTTAAGCCCAATTTCCAATTCCAAAAAAACAACTGATGATCCTGAGCCAGGGGTTTTCCTGCACATGTGCACACACAAACCCTGTAGGCACAATGGATACTCACATTTTTCTTTTATACCCTAATGTAACTTTCTTTTGGGTCACTCTCTCCACACTTCAACAGTTGGGACAGCTGTTATATTTAGGATGGATCTCTTGAAAATCATGATCCAAAGAACCTGGCTTTTTCCATACTTTTGTTGGCTTAGAAAAAAATGTGCGGTGATTATGTGTCTATTTCCCTGGATTCTTTTACTGCACTCACTACTTCAGTACATGAGTGTGATTACCCAAGTGATGCACTTGCAAAAGATGGCATTCCTGTTATACAAACACACCGAGCGGGCTGGTGAAGCTATTAATGGCAGCAAGAATATAGGTCAACTGACTAGCACTTATTCCCTCTCTCAGAGAGAAGCCAGCAGCACTGTTGCTGTGTGCGCAAGCTGCCCAGCTGGCCAAATACAAACTGATTAGATAAGGTTGTTTGCCCAGGTTTTAATTCAGTCCAAACAGGCAGAAGCCCGCATGGTCCTAGAAACAGAGCCATAGGTATCTTCAAGAATGCTCTGCAGACAGCTGCTTGAGCAAGGCCTTGCTTTCCTTCTCAGCCTCTGCAGCCGCACTGTCACAGTACAGGCCTAAAACCAGTAGTTCTCAATCATTTGAATCAGGGCACTCTTCACAACTTCTCTCGACTTGACAACACTCTTGGCTGAGAACCACTGTTGTGCTGCCTCCGCCTACCTCAGTTGTTCTCAACCAGGTGCTGCCGCACGCTCTGGCCTGTATTAGTTTTCTGATATACCTCAAACAGGCAGGAGCAGAGGCATAAGTAAAGCGTTTCACATCTTTGGCAAAGCTCCTCTGTGCCCCTGGGGTGGGAAGGGAGGTCTTACCCACCTTGGTTTCCCCACACTCAACTCCTCCAGCCAGGTGATGCACATGACTGCTCCAGCCCAGCCCAGCCCAACCCCTCTGGCCAGGCAGTGCAAAGGGCTGCAGCCAAAGAACATGCTTTTGCCATAGCCCTTCCTGGTCTGAGCCTGCATACTCCCCTGGTAACACAGGGACACAAGACAGTCCCACCTGTCTGGTGCACCTCCGTATCCGGAAGCATGTGGGGTCAGACCGAGAAGGGTGGTGGAAGAGCATGTGCTCGTCACTGTTGCTTCCTCACCTGCCTGCAAGGAAGCATGCAGGGCACACCAGTTGAGAACCACTGCCTTAAACTGAGCTGCCTTTTCTGGATGCATCTCACTAGTCTATCCTGAGAGTGAGTGGAAGAGAATCATGGATGCCTATTTTTTGCCACTTAAGGGACAAGAGAGCACACAAGTCAATAAAGTGCACCTAGTTCATGAAAGAGTGAGGCACAATGTAACATGGTGACTGTTGCCTCTGCTGCACGTCCCTATATGTTACCTCTGAATAGCAGAGGGCGATGCTATTGAAGGGTGGGGTCTAGGGTTGGCTTATGCAGGCACACTGACTGCCCAACCTAGTTTAACCAAGGCAAAACATTGGCACTGACTGAAAATCCTGAGACGCTTACAACAAGAACCAGAGTGGACGAGTCCAGGTTCATGCTGTTCTTCCCTATTTGAGAGTATGTCATGCCTAGACCATAAACTTACCAAGACCATCAGTGATGCCCTCAAATGTGACACAGCACTGCACACATACTGCTTCCCAGACCAGCAGCAGTACAGCAGAGTCCACTTGGTGCTACGGGCAGAAACCGGCATTGAAGCTTGGGAATGATAATTAGCCTGCCCTTGACACCACGGTGGGCTCAGCTCCACTTCTTCCAGTCCAAGAGTTAGCAATTGTGGGGTGCGTATGAGGGTGCCTCTGCTGGGCTGGCAGCCTGAGGTCTAGATATCCATGAGTAAGGCCTGGTCAAATCACAAACAGCTTCTTCCTAATAGCAAAGTAACACAGGCTCTGTAAGTGACAAAAGGCTTCTGCTGTCACTTAACAGCTGAGACGATGTGTGCCCAGACCCATCCATGGTTTCTGGTGGCTGCTGTGGCCCCCTCAGATTCATGTTACATCCTGCCAGCACAGGAACCACAGACATCTTGCAGGAGCCAGGCAGGCTGGCAGCTTCTTAGGGTAGCTGCTGACTGGTGTCCCAACTTCTGGTGGCAGAAGCAGCATTCTTGTGCAGACAAGACCCAGCACTTGTGGAAAGACCAGGTATCACTTTTTTTTTTTTTTTTTTAAATAAAAGGGGAGGGAGAATCATTCCTTAATAGACAGATTAGGTCTGGGGAGCTCCATCTATAGATTTAAATCAAGGCAGCAAAAACAGGGCAAAACACAGCTCATGGAGGCTTAAAGATTTATGTTTCTCCAGCCTGACTTGCTTTCTGACACAGGCCACAGGATTTCACCTATGGAGAGGGAGTGCGAGCTGGTCAGTGCGGCACTCAGGAACATCTCCCTGCTCCCCAGAAGTCCTGCACTGCACAGCTGGCCAGAGGGGCTTTGTGAATGTTTTCCTTTGGTCTGGAGAATCTATCAGAGGCAGAATGAAAAAAGGAGAATGAACTTAGGGTAAGGCACAGACACAGCACAGACAAGCAAGGAGTTTTGGTCCTAATCACACCTCAGCCACAACCTGGCCGAGTCGTTTGTGCCTGGCACTTCATCTCCGAGCCTCTAGATCTCCACCTGTAACACGAGTATTCTGCAGGGAGGTATTTGGCAACCTGGCAGGAAGGTTATGGGGATGAATTCAATACTGTTTGTAGGACACTGAGATCCTCAGTGGAAAGAAGTAGGGAAACAGCCACTCCTGGGGGAAGAATCTTATGTCAGCTCAGCCAATGGTCTGGACCGGCAAGCCACTGACATGAGAATATATTTTTAGTTCAGAAGCTATTGGATGCCCAAGTGAAACTTTATGTATTCAGCCTTATTACACAAATGTGAAAGAACTCATCATCCTATAGTCACCCCTGAAAGCAGAGCCACACAGCTGGCCTGCACCTGCTCTCCATCAAGCACATGGAGAGCAGTTCCTATTGAAAAGACCCAAAGCGGCACATTCCAGCCCAACAGCAGTACTTCTCTCTAGACCAGTAAGGGAACATTAAGCACGTCTAATCTGAAAGACATGGCATGTGCACTGCTGGAAGTGACCAGCCCTTTGTTCTTACCTGATTGGGAGAGATGCTCAACTGATCCGTCTTTGCCCAGTGCTTTGGCAGGGGTGGATGGCGACATGGCTCTTTTCATGTGCTCAGGAGAGCTTTCTCGGGCTCCAGCAAATGGCACCATAATTGGTTTAACAATCTGCGTTGGCTTCTCAGGCAGCTGAGCAGGCTTTTTGGCAACTGGGGCCTGTGTGGGAGGTTCGCGCTAGCATGGCAAAAAAAAAAAAAAAAAAAAAAAAAAATTAATGTTAAATGCATAAAACCCAAGGCAAAGCTTAGAACAGCGACTCAAACATTCATGGACACATTCCACAACATCAGCCTCCCGCTGTTCCACAGAGGAACACAACACCCCAGTTGGCAAGTTGAATTCACAGAGCCTAAGTGTCGACTTGCAGCTGACGTGCACTGAGAGGCTTGGATGCTTGCAAGGAACAAGAGAGAGATTGGGCATGGAGCTGCCTCCAGAGAAAGGCAGATGAGGATGGGAAGAAAGGTAAAGATATTTTTCATCTGAAAATTAGGAACATGAGACAAGCCAGCCAGCCACAAGATGTGTGGAAAGAACCAACCCAAAGCCTTATGGTATAATGCAGCTTGCCAGGCAGTGTGTAAGCACTAGACACCCTGGTGAGCTCACAGAGCTGAGAGCTCCCTGGAGGCAGATGGTGAGTGAGGGGAGGAACTGGCCCACAGCAAGGCACTCATTTTGAAGGCAAAACCCACATAAGAACAGATGCAACACAAATCACAGCTCCAGAGACTCTGAAAATATCCCTTTGAGATCTCCCCACCACTATATCCCAAGGCCTATTCTTACTGTCCCCCCAGAGACCTGGATCCTGCATTCCTCAGAGCTGGAAATCCAATTGTTTCTTCCCCAACCTCTGGAAGATACAGTATGTTAATGATAAAATACTAATAAGAACTTCAAACCTCCTCCCCCTCATCCTCTTCGTTTTCCTTCTCTTCCATGTTGGCCAGTTGGTTGGCAGTTTCCAGCACTGCAGCTATTGTGCCACTGCCTTCAGTGGGTGCCATACCGGGAATAGGGGGAAATCCTGGAGGAGAAGGGAACAGAACTCAAAACAGTTGACTAAACAAACCCTTAGTCTTCTCTTCACGCTGCTCTTTCCCTTCCTAGACAGGTTACTACTAGCTTGGCAAGTAAGTGTTCCTTTTTCTCTCATCATCATTTCAGGACTAGAACTTAGACAAAGTTAGCTACTTTTGAAAGCATCTGTGCTCATCCAACAACTTAACACCCACATAATTTCACTGCGCAACACCTGCTGAATCACTGAAGGCAGAGAAAAACCCACTGCACCATTCAAAAGCCAACATTTCCATCTTCTCACTGGCACTAAATGCTCCTAGCCACGGCTTAAATTGCAAGCTACCAGACTGTTAGACCTGCACTGCCTCTTCAATTCAGGAGAGCTTTTTGTTGCATGCAAGGTCTGAACAGCAGGTCTTGACCAAAGCAATTTGTAATCCTTGATACCCCCTTGTTTCTCTGGTAACCACTACCGGTTATCACTGGTATTAACGTTTAAAAGATGTTTGTAGCAGTTTTGTTAAACACAACTATATCCATTAGCACGAATAAACTGCCCTCATTACAGATTTCCAAAGCTACAATTTCAGGGACTCAATGGACTTGAAGGTCTAGGACTTTGTTCTAGAAAAAAAAAAAAAAAAGGTTGGACAAAGCCTGGGTAAACAAAAGGATCACTGATGGCTTGAAATCAAACCACCTTGCCTAGAATGAATGCCTTTTAGTTTAAGAAACCCCAGATTTTCAGATTGAATAAAAGCATTAATTGCTAATCACAGAGAGGTTCAGAGCTGAAGTGAAGAAGGATCCTCTGAATATAAAGCTGTGCTCAAGTAAGAAATTAGCCCCTCTGGTATTTTTATATTGTTGGGTAGGTACAAAAAGCACTGCCACCAGCACAGTACATCCTATACAGGTTTTTGTTATCCACTCCTGCTGAGCCACTTACGTGATGTAATGCAAGTCACAGTTACTGCTGCCCCACACGTTAACAGAGGTTAACATGTTAACGGAGGTCTTGATGTTTCACTGGACCACCAGCACTTAAAGAGCAATGCTACATCCCACTGGAGCTCAGAGGTTACGGCCCAGCAAAACTCTTACATTTACTTACAGTTCTTTGAACTATTTTCCATTGTTTTGAGGGAGGCTTTGAAAATGGGAGGTGAAGACTTGAATCTCTAGGCTGCTAGCTGAAATCCAGTTCAGATCAGCAGTGACCTAAAGTTACTACTATTAATTGGCTGGTGGGTAGCATCCATGTCACTAAAAAGGTAGTTATAGCCAGGTCTCACCAGAGGTACCATGGACTGACTGGGTATGAAACTAACCCAAGAGATGGCCATTCCAAGGAAACGGAAAGGGTTGAAGCATTCTGGTGGGGCAGCATGAAGAAAACTGCTTTTGCTGCTTATATTGCACCTGATCCATGACTAAATTAAGGCCTGTCACCTCTTATCAGTGCATCTATCTGTTGCAGCACAATCTCACCGAGGGCTTCAGTGTCTGGTATTTATCTTACTCTTTGTAAGCCACGTACTCTTAAGGGTGGTTTGAAAAGACTTAGGCAGCCAAGAAACATAAGGAATCTGAGGAATTATGTCATGCTCCCACGGGTTTACACACACACACGAACTCCCCCTCAGAGGCACTGACATTTAAAGGCAACAGGCAACGTTCCACAAGCGCTGTTCTTTAAACATTAAAACATCATTGCTACTAAAAAGCTTGTCACAGGGATGAAAAGAGATTACTGGGCTCTGTGATCCACAGGGGTATGTGCTGCCCAGGCGGGGCAGTGCATGGGATCCGGGGCTGGGAGGACAGAGCTGCAGGCAGTTTGTTGGGGGGGGGGCAGGTCCCTGCCAGTGCACACACCCCAGGGGAGGCATGGGGGGCATGTGCCCCCCCAGATTTATGTACAGGGTGGAGGTGGGCTGCCTGCTGTGGGCTCGGGGCCAGAACTTATGCCAGCTTCTTCCTGGCAGGGGACCTGGGCCAGTGCTGGGAGTGGGGTGGGCACTGCTGCCCAGGGTGGGGTGGGAGGCAGCGGCAATGCTGGGAGGGGGGCTATAGCCCGCCCTAGCGCCATCCCTGCTTGGGGTACTCCACTCTGTCGCCTTTCCCTCGGGAGCCCCCTGCTGAGGGGCAGGCAGGGGACGCGTGGCCAGCACAGGGCTCCCGAGGGAAAGGTAGTAAAGCAGAATGCCCCCAGCATGGGCAGCACCAAAAAGGAGCTCAAGGGCTATAGCAACCCAAAAATTTCCCATAGCCCCTGCCCTGTAGCAACCCCTCCCAGTGCAATGGCCACTCCCCACCCTGTGCAGCAGAGCCTCCCTCACTCCCAGCCTCAGCCTAGCCTCCTTGCTGGGAAGAGACTGGCACAGCACCTGGCCCCAAACCTGCAGTGGGCAACCCATCCTCTGCCTCATCTGGGGGGGGAGGGGGGGCACATGTCCCCCCATGCCCTCTGTGTACATGCTAGGGGGGCACACAGTGGTGAGAGCCCTCCATCCTCACTCTAGACAAGCCACCCGTGGTTCCATCCCACTCCCAGCCCCAGAGTCCCATTCACTGCCATGGCTGGGCAGCACTTGTCCCTGCCCCACTCCTTCCCTCACCGTGGGGGCTTTGATCTGCCTCCCCATACCCCTTCCTGTCTCCATGCTCCTTGCGCTTCAGACACACCAGCAGGACACTGCTCTCCAAGTCGCTGGGCTGCATTTCTGGCCATGTGCATGCATACACGTAACATTTATCAGTGACATTGTCAGCTACACCAGCCAAAAAGAAAAAGCTGAAATTGTTCATTTTCCTTTTAATCGGTTCCAATCCGAGTTGTGACTGATATATTGGTGCACCTCTCACACATGTTAAATGCTCTGAGACAAAAAAGTGCTAAAAGACTTGTAGCTCCTCTGGAACTGGAAAGATCTGACAGTGTTTCCACAGGTTTCAAAATTCCTTTCAAATAAAACGAAGAACAAGTATTTCCACTGTTCAACCTTCCCCAAGCAGGGCTGGCACAGACGGATAGTGGGTGAACCCTCAAGCCCTTGCATTTTGATAAACTGATCTCCTTTGTCTTCCCGAGTCCGGCTGGGCAGGAGCACCATTCAAATACTTGCACTGCCTAACAAGCAAGGTTAACTGCCAGCAGTATGCCCCCACTTGAAAGTTAACAAGCATAGCGATGAGCAATCCCACAGTGTATTTTCAGTGCTGTCATACAGCCAGGCTGGCCTCCCTGTGACCCAGGAGTAGGGACTGGTGAAGCAATACCAACAGGAGTGCCCAAGCACTTAGCTAATAGGCAGGTGTCAGTGCTAGGACATTTCAAGTACTCACTTACCAGGGGGAACAGGTAATTCAGCAAAATTCACTTTTCTCCCTGCTTTATGGGCCCTTATAGCATCTTGGTATTGCTGTAATCAGAGATGTTAGTTAGGATGCAGGCTGGCTTTGGCTATTGTAAATCAGCAAATCATTTTACACTCAAGCTAAAACAAACAGTGGCAGAACATAAGGTCCTCTGCACCGCGTGGACTGCACAGCAGCATATGTGGCAAGCAGATAAAAGAAAAGCCTTTAAGGAGAATGACTGCTCCTGCCCACTGAGCAGCACACATGATAAAAGACACCCAAACAGTTAAAAAGCTTCAGAACTCTAGGGACTGGAAAATTAAAGCTGCCTATTCCAGCCCAGTCTTGTTTCAGTGAGCCTCTGATTTTGCACCAACAATTATTTGTACCCACAACAGGTCACTTAGATGTCTATGCTCCTGCATTCAGGCACACAGAAATGGAGGCTTGTGTCCTGAAGATGCTCACATAGCTAGCTCAACATGTCTAACACTACATCACAGATACCACTTAGAAGCACTAAGGCTGCCACCTTCAAAGCAGCATCATTGCCTTCTGGCACAGAGACCAAAGTTGTCAAAAGTTAAGCGGACTGGATCTTGTATTACACGGCCAGAAAAATGGCATAAGGGTTCGAAGACCTAATTTCCCCTAGAATCTCAGCATCCGGTCAACAGTTACCTCAGTCCTACATTTATGCAGAGGCAATGTACAGAACATTTTTCCTCCCTAAGCTTGAATTCCTACCAGTGTCTGGATAAAGGGTCTCCTCCTCGAGCTGTACACTACATTTCAGAGAAGCCCACCTTCTTGGTCTGTAAAACATTCCACCAAGGTAGAGGTGCCACACAAAGCGAAGCACAGCACTTACTTTGGCTATCCTCTCGTGCATCCTGCCTTTCCGATCATCCCCATTGGCCTTTGCCTGTGCTGCTGCAGACTGGTATTTCTCCAGCCTCTGCTGCAAAGCTTCCAATATGGTTTTCGGCTGCTGTGGGGAAACTGAAATAACGAAGATAATGAAACAATCAAAATTTCAGAACCTGCACTGGCTGTCTGTGTTCTTTCCATGCCTCACCTTTCAACACAGCCATTAATTCAGAACCAAAACCCTACTAGTGGCCACTCAATAAAGCAGCACAAAGTTTCATCGTCAACTAATTATTAAAGCTTTCTTTAGAAGCAAGAGCTTATTCATTCCTAATTATTGTCCCCAAACATCACGCAAGAATGTGATCAGCTAGGGATGATCTCATTCTACCTCAGTGCGGGGGAATGGGTTCTTGAGGTCCCCATCAGCCCTATGATTTCTGTAATCCCGTACAGAGAAATCCTGCATTACAAATCCTACCTGAAGCTTCAGACATTACAAGACTTTCGGAACTTTTTTCAGGAACAGGTACCACTCGTTTAGACAGAGCCTGTGTCTTTTCAGGGCCTCCAATGTCTGCGAGGGGAGGAAAGAAGAGCGTGAGACCTTTCAGAGCACGTTCCACAGAGAGCGAGTCAGTTTGCATTCAGCAGGAAATCTTGTTTAAGCACAACACCTCTCAGGCAGCTGTTCAGCTTCAAAGCAACCTCTGGGTAGCTGGAACAGCCTAAAGCTGCTGTTATTAACTGCTGATGCTTTAATGGAAACTAAGCCTGTGTCTAGTAGAGTGCTTCATAAAACTTTTAGCCAAAACAGTAAGAAATAAACCCTTCTAGGTAGCATCCCTCACAAAATATAACTTGATATATCAACGTATAGGAGATAGAGCAAACAACCTTGTTAACTTACTAAGGAGCTCAGTATCCCAAAAATGACCAAACGAGGACAGACAATAAGACTATCTACTCAGATAATCTTTTGCCTGGCAACATTTAATAATCTAGAAAAAAGAAACACTCCCTCCAAATCTATGCTGAATTTACTCGTGTGCTACAATGGGGAAGTCTCTCTCTGCCCCTGCCGTTGATCAGTTTATACCCTAAGGAGTCATAAACCTTATCTTAGCTGGTAAAACTACAGATCCTTTTCATTTAAATTGAAAACAAACATCTCATTATTTTTACTGAATGAAAAAGCAGGGTATTTTACAGATTGAGCATTGTCTGGTAGTGATGATTTTAATACATTTGCATTTGTGTATTTAAGTTTGATAGCTTTCGAGGATCAGAACATTTTACGTCCTGAAAACACATTTATGGTCGATCTACATGTCTGCGATATTGTCGGAATTGAAGACGCTATTCTGGTGAAGTGCCTATCTTCTGTCTTTCTCTTTCGATTTACAGCTTTAGCTGCTGCTACTTCATTCATTTCGTTTCTGAATTATACCTGATATCTGCTGGAACCTCTCATTTCTAGCAGCTTGCAAACAGTTTATGAACCAGCCACATCTGTTTTCTAGGAAGTAGCCATTAAGTCAAATCAGAAAGCAAGTAGGGCAGGGTGGTAGAGGAAATCAGGATGAAATAAAGTTTGAAAAAAATTGTGACAGATCAAAGGTACCCGACTACACAATCTGTCACTTAAATTAGATTTTTTCTGACTGGCTCATGGATCAACTCCTACTAAAATGGAACATTTCTCATTGTGCATGGAGTAATGTTCCCTGTTCCTTGCAAGCAAGTCAAACCACCCCAATTTTTAAAGATTTTATTGAGCATCGAAAAGACATTTCACAATGAACACCCTTGAACCCTGGACTGTGGGTCTCATTTCTGCACCTAGGGTAAACCAGTGATCAATTTTCCTGATAACACCAACACTGGACATGTACACTGGCAGAACACCAAACTGCAAAGTGACATAGGTAGACTGAGGTGGGGAGCAAACCAAGATGGCTGGGGGTAACAAGTTCTTTAGTTTTATTCCCACAAAAGTGAAATACAGGGACAAAATAGGAAGAGACATAATCAAGCACCCCCCCTTGCACTAAATCAAGGTCACCATTTCATTTCTTAATCCAATCCTAATATTGCTATTTCTTATAACTAGAAACTGGAAATGCAGTGCACAATTAAGACTGGGAGGAAGATGCACACAAGGGATGCTGACAGATGTGGGAAAAAAACAAAACAAAACAAAACAGTGCTTTAGCAGAAGAGGAATCGCATCAGTTTGACCTGGCTCCTCAGCATCTATATAGCTTGTGTGCTTCAGCAGGGCTTTTTGGCACTTTTTTCATTTAATAGCTGATTCAATTAGTTATTAGATAAGAGCATCCAACAACCCTGCTAAAACACACAAGCTATACAGATGCTAGGCAAGCTAGGTCAAACTCATGTAATTCCTCTTCTGGGCATGCTCTGCACTCAGAACAGGAATGCACCAAGCTTGAAGTGCTGGGTTTTTTCCCCCCACGTATGTAAGGACCCAAGAAGATTTGTGGTCCACAATACAGAGGAATCTAAGTAGTACTACTAGAAACTAGGTTCGTTTCTACCCAGGATGGCTCCAGATGATGGCTTCAGAGAGAGACACTAGTCCCTCTGTTCAGCTGTGGTTTGGTAGTCCTAGTGAGAGACAACTATATAGAAAACTTAATGATGTATAATTTTCACTCTTTCATGGCCTTGTAATTCAATCCAAAACCTTTCTTATTGCTTTACAAAGAGACTGAAAGGCTCTCCCATTTGACATGCTCTACTGGTCTTACCTTGTGGAGATGGGGGCATATTCTGGAGGTCTACAGGCTCTCCATTGTCCAGGGCTTCTAGGACCAGAGCAAATTTCTAAAATAGAAAAACCAAGCAAAAGGAGATTCATTCTTGTGCACCCGACATCCACCAGTGGGTGTGGAACATTCTTGAAAGTAAGAGGTTAGACAAGTCCACTCCATAGGGAGCATTTTCTAGTGGTCAGGTTCCTAACCTGGATGTCTAGCGTTTGAAAGGTATACCTTGCCAATTTTCATATATTCTTTTGCCTTCTCTAGATCTCCTTGCTGCTTGGCTTTCAGAGCTGCTGTTTTATACTCCTTTTGCCTTGTAACCAGGAGCGCTCGTGTGCTGGTGTCTAGGGGTTCTGCATAAGACAATAAAATCAAGGATTACACTAGCATGAGCTGCATCCCCCGACTTTCTACACCCAAACATGCATTAGTTCCTTAGTACTTGGAATCACACATCTACAGTGCATAATGATCCCTTCATCCAGGGCAACCCCGGAAGTCCCATCAGCCACAGCAATCCCACTTTGCAGTCCAAGTGTCTTTTCTACAGGATGTCAAAGCTCCTCACAAGCAGTGATGTGTTCCTTGTACTTCTCTGTATTACATGGAACAGAATTACCCTCATATGTTGGCCAAGAAACCGAGGTATGGAGAGGCTGAACAAGAGATAAGACAGTTCAGCGCCAGGAACCCCTAGGAATCCCTTCCACCTGCCATAGTGGCTGTTACAAAGAGATCTGGGAGTCAGAATTCCCAAGCTCTAGTCCCAATTGCAAACGATTTCTCTGTGTGATCCTGCTCAAGTTGTCAGCTCAGGCCCTTAAACAGTTTGAGACTCTCAGGCAAGACATGCGATCAACGTATCCCTGAATCATGCTCTGATAGGCAGATATTTGGAAAGCGGGCGCTCCCCAAAAACTGATGTGTTGGAACTGCTTATTATCAAGTAACGTGGTACCTGTTTCCAAGACAGCAGTGACAGCATCATGACCCTGTGGAGAAGCTGGCTCCACAGACCGCTCCACGTTACTGTCAGACTTTAACTCATGACCTGCAGGTGATTCCACTTTCTGCTCAGATTCTTTAGCCGGATCACCTGAAGGCTCTGGTACAGCTCCTGTGGCTTGAGGTATGTGAGCAGAGCTCTTTCCTGATGCTACCGGGGGTGGTATCTCTTCTTCTTTGATCTTCTTGCCCTTCTTCACTGCAACCAGCATGGTTTCCAACGTCTAGCAGAGATTGAGGAGTGAAGTCAAGAAGGGCTGGAATTTCCACTACAGATGCAGATTGTGTACAATCACTATATTTCAGACTTGTTCCCCTACTTAGAGCAAGAAGCATTAAGCCATCCTCTTTGATAGTCACTAGACATTTTCACCGTTTACTGTTTTCTCCCTATTTCATCAGCATCAGGAATGCTGCAGAAAAGGAAAGACTGACAAAGCAACACAGTCTCCACACAGCTATTCATGCAAACTTCACTCGGTCCACGTACCAACATGGGGCTGGGAGAGTTCTCTTTTCTAGCAGTGAGGAGACTGGGGCCACACTGACTAGCTTATGAAACCTTTGTCACTCAGACTGAAAAGTGACTGAACGTCAGCAGTGGCAGTATATTTTGTAATCAGTCTTGACCAGGGAGGCTCAATCCCTGGCCTGCAGACCCCACCTTGACCCAGCACCCAGCTATCTGACCCATGATTTGGTGTGCAGGGCTCGATACCTTTGTCAGGGATACAAGCCTTGGAGCCCAAATCACACACTCAAGGCTGGGCAGAGGCAGTATGGCCAGAACCTGATCCCCACAGGTGGAGCTAGGTAGAGGTGGTGCAGAGTCCTAATTCCAGGATTTGGAGCCTATTGGAGGTGGCACAGGGTCCTGGGGCCTCAAGCATGCATGGGGGGACCAGGCAGGGGTGGTACTGAGTCCTGGGACCCCAACCCTGGCATGTGGGGCCAGGCAGGGGCAATGCAGTTTGGATCTGGGTGTGCAGAGTCCAGTATGACCAAGGGTTGGAACCATGCTGCTCATTTGGTCCATAGGTCCAAAAGGTTGTACACCACTGGCTTAGATTTTTTTGACTCCCTCTTCTCCCCCATCAAATCTCAAGGCAAGGTGGAGATCTGACCAGAAGACCAAACTCATTTTACCTGGTCAAGGCAGTCCTCAGATGGTAATGACTGGAAACTGCTTTGAACTAAATGAACTACAGATGAAAACACTGTGCACTGTCACTAGTTTCATAAGCTAGCTGTCCCTTATAAAGTCACAAAAATCAACTGCAGCTCAATTCCTCACTGCATCAACCACTAACACCATCCCCTTTCTAAGGGCTCCTTAACAGACCACGAGGTACCATGGATTTCAGGGCAAACCAAACGTTTCCCTCCTACTAGAGCAGTGAGGGTGCCATGAAGAGCCGTTCAATAACAGCACTTTTAGAGGTATAAACACCTACATAAGTTACAGCATAAATAGCGAAATTTCCAATAGGAATCCAAAGTGTCAAAACCATTCTGGCCTGTTGTGGTCTTCCCAAGTTCTTTCCAACAGAAGAACTGCTCTATTATTTTTTTCCCCACTATGAAAAAGAGTGAAAGCTAAGAACTGGCATTTTCCAAGGGGTGCCTCAAGTATAACAAGAGAACCACTGTGCTTGAGTCAGCTCATTGGTTAAAATGGTGACAGGAAATGAGAAATAAAAGCACTGTAACAGCACAAATTCCAACCTGAGACAACCTACGCTCCCATCCCTTGATGCATCAGTGCTTCTAAAGCTACTTGGGAGTGGCTGAGACAGAGGTGGGTTCCAGTGATATGCAGAATCTGGTTTATCATCATCTTTCCAGGCAAAAGGAAAAAAAAAAAAAAAAAAAAGACTTGGGTCCTGCTGGATACAGCTCCAGGAGCCTGGAAACACCCACCACAATACCCTGTAGAAAGTAAGTTGGCCTATTAAAGAGAAAATGTGGATCTAGAAGGGAACTCTGATCTACTGATCTTACCTGTGGCACCAGGGCTTTGAGGGAAGTGACAAAGTGTGTGAAAATGCCTTACCTTGGATGGCATGTTATAAATGCATATAAAGTCTCAGCAGGACATTAAGTTTCTGGTTTTGGTGAAGCAGGCTTTTTTGCTTTCTGGGGTTTCTCCATAAGAAAGGTCACACAATTACTGTATATTTACACCCCCACCAGCACACACACTTCTTCCAGCGTGCACATTTGTCCCTTGGACATGGCTTCCTTTTTGTTCTAAACCTTTTAGCAGTTTACAGTTAGAGTCTCCCTCAGCGGGCACCATGGAGCCATGAAGCTTTGCTGAACAATGCAGTTTTAGATATGGTCTGACATGCTGAGGGAGAGGAAGAAAGAAAGTAGCAACAACACCTGTCACTGCACACTTAAAAGCAAATGCTGCCACCTGGCTGGGAAGCGCCAAAGCTGTGGGATAACTGAAGAAAAAGGAAACGTTGCAGTTGAAAATTGCCGAAATGGGTAAAAAGACTGTTCAATTTCCATTTCTAAGCACAGCTAACGGACTCGGAGAAGGAACTCTTCCTTTGTCACAGACAAGCGATTCAACCGATGGAGCGGAAGTTTAGTACTGAGAAAAGGAAACTTAAACAGCTACAGATTCTAGGAATGCTCTGAAAGTTTAGTTAAATGTGACACTGGTCAGGGTAATAATTATAGGTCACATTCAGGTCCCTCCATAAGTGTCACTGCTGAATCTGGGCCAGTTGCACGTTTGGTCAGAAAAGGACATTTTAATTACACAGTCTGCAAATCTATTGAATGCCAAATCGGTGCAAGTTACTGGGATAATACTTTACCACACACCATATTTTTAGATAAAAGGTGCATATTTTGTGAAAATTAATCTCACCACTGAGCTTACCACTGTGTTTTTAAAACATATTTACTGCCCTGGATAAATGGCACCATGTGAGAGTATACAATAGAAAGTACTTATAAAAGCAAGTTCAATTTTCATCATTCAGCCTATACACGTACTATTTGCACAGCGCTTGGAAAACAAAGACAGACTTGGGTTGCTGAGGGCAGTCGAGGCTCTCAAGCCCTCACACAGTGCTGCAATGACTGAGTTACAAGCACTGTGGAGAGATGCCCACAACATTTTCCCCCCATGGATGCTAAAATAACAAGATACATTTATCCTGATGCTGAAATTTGTGTTTATATGAAACCCATTTTAAGTCTCAGTGCATCTACAAGGAGTCACATGGCACATTCTGCTCGCTCTCTCCCACACAATGCATGCAGAGTCAGAGAACCCAGACACTTTCAAAACGTAACACAAAAGCTCTCAAGATCTCTTCTAGGGTAGGTTTAACAGGAGCCTGCCTGCCTGCCTAGAGAACAAGCAGGCCCAAACATCTGATGAATCTGACATACCTTGAGTCCTCTTTCATACCGCCGTGCTTTGGCACTTTCGCCTGCTTCCTTTGCGTTTGAGATAGCTGTCTTATAGTTAGTGATTCTGGTCTCTAGTATCTGCTGCAGCTCGCTGGAAACCACTGAAGAGGATGTGACCTCAAAACAAGAGAGAAGCAGATTATTTACCGTCTCAAAAAATGCTGTAGTACTCAATAGAAAAGAACAGACCTTCTACATACAGTAACACATACAGCAGTGCTAGGCACAGGAACCAAGGTAGGAGGCACAAAATGGGAAGCCACTCTGAAACAGAGGGGCACTTGTACTGAACTAATGCTCCTTAGATCCATCCCTGGGCTTCCCATCAAAGAAGCAATAGAGCAAAGTGGGTGGAGTAATTCAGGAAACTTACAGTCACCAAGTAACTGGAGACATGTGGTTAAAAAGTGGACAAGGGAGAACAGTGAAGTCTTTCAGACCCCATGTCGTGGGGGAGGGACTGGGGGTCATTTTGGGGTGTGAATGTTGATTTTCTTCGCTATGTTGGTTTACACCCTTCAGGACTGCCATCTGGCTGCCCCAACAAGATCTCCTCTTTCTAGCTCCTCCTCCAAGCTGCAAAGTCAAAGCCAATGACATAAGCAGTACAACTAAAGCATCTGCTATCCACTGCTAACAGACACTCCGTAACTGAACAGATCTTTCAGCAAGCTACTGACATAACAGCCGTCATTACTATACAAACCTGGCCCTGTCATTCTTGCACATGATGCACCGAAGTCCTGGAATCTTTACAACCGGGCAACAGAAGCAAAGAGACAACTGAATAGGGAATCTGACCGTAAAAACAGACCAAATCTGTGGCGAAAGATATTCTGAAATGCTACATAGCTCAACACCATTGGCAGCCAGCCTAGGGTAGGCCTTGGGACAGGGACTCCAGGGCTGCTCCAAGTCTGAATTTTGGTGAACTGGTCAAAGACAGGAAGATTCATGACATGGAGGTAGCAGGGATGCTGGAAGTGAGAAGCAAGAGGTGCGTGCAAGCAAACTTAGCTCTAGTGGGCCTTCTTAGTCACTCATTTTCACAAATACCAAATTCATGCTCAGAGCAAATGAATGATACAAGTACAGCACCATCCAGAGAAATGTGCTGATGACAAGATTGCTTTAGAGCCTTACTCGCCATCCTGTAATAACTAGAGGTGCACTAATACATTGATCACATATCGGATTGGCACCGATAAAAGGAAAATTAACATTATCAGCAATCAGCAGCTTTTGGCCAATAATGTCACCAATAAATGCTGTGTGCATGTGCGCAGCTGCAGCAAGCATGCAGCCAGGAACACAGCTGTGCAGCTTGGAGAGCAGGCTCCTGCTGGTAAGTCTGAGGGGGAAAGGGTGTGGGGGAGGGAAGGGGTGTGAGGGGTGGATCGAAGCCCCTGTGGTGAGAGGGGGAGTGGGGAAAGGGAGAGATGCTGCCCAGCCAGGGTGATGAATGCGACTCTGGGAGAGGAATGGAGCTGCAGGCAGCTCATCTGTGGGGCATGGAGAGAGCTGGGGGGGGAGGGGGTGGCTCCCTGCTGCTCTGCACACTCCCTTTTACTCTGCACACCTGGGGGGGGCATCCCCCCCATTTGTGTTCTGGGCAGAGGCAGGCTGCCTGCTGCAGGTTCAGGGCCATGGGGAGGCTGCTGAAGTAGGCAGGGATGGGGTAGGCGGCGCTGGGAGGGGTGGCTATGGCCATTCCAAAATTGCCCATAGCCACCCCTCCCTGTGCTGCTGTCACTCACCCCACCCCCTCCTGCCCTAAGTGCAGCCCCGGCTCAACCCCCCCTGCTGGGAAGAGGGTGGCACAGGCCCTGGCCCCAAGCCTGCAGTGGGCAGCCCACCTTCACCCTGTGCACAAATCCGGGGGGGGGCACATGACCCCCACTGCTCCTCTGGGGGTGCACACAGTGGTAAGGTGCCACCCCATGCCACCTGAACAAGCCACCTGCAACCCCAGGAGCAGGCCAGAGGTGCATTCACCACTCTGGCTGAGGAGTGCCTGCCCCTGCCCCGTCCCCTTATTCCCTCATTGTGGGGTGCCTCGATCTGACCCCAACAAACACGTTTTCTCCTCACAGACTTACCAGCAGGAGGCTGCTCTCCAAGCTGCTTGACTGCATTCCTATAAATCAACGATTGGATTGATATCAGCTAATACGGCTGGTTAATAATTGTCCATTGGTACTGGCCAAAAAAAATCTTTATCAGTGCACCCCTAATAATAATGAGACCAAGTCAGTGGAACTGAGAAGTCCAACATACAGCTCTCTCTTACCTGTGCCTGCTGTTCAGGTGGCTGTTGAATTATGGGGGGAGCAGCTGGCACCTCCATTGCTACTGTCTCATCCTTATCACTTCCTGCCTCATCATCTTCACCCAGAACCTCCTGCAATTCTTCCTAGAACAAGAACCAGTGAGGCAATTGCTGTGGAATACGCAGTGCATTCAGCACAGTGAAACCTGATGCTGCAGGAACCAGAAAACTGGAACACTTGCCATGATGCAAAGACTGAATCATGTACCAAAGCCTTTTATCAAAGACAAGGGCCCAGCATAACATTTGCCATTTGTATCAAGCATGATGCAACTCCCTGGGATGCCTTAACTGTTGGGGGGAGGAGGGAAGAAATGAGTTGGAAAAAAAGTCAGACCTCCAGCACTTCATTTGAACGTTAAACTCAAGCTGTGATATTCTAAACATGCTTCCACTTCAGCCAGTTCATTCAGTTTGTTCCAGTTTTGGCTGTAACTGGAAACAGCTCTGAATAATTCACAGCTCAACGTGCAAACCAAGTTCTCATGCACCAGCATGTCGCTGGGAAGCTCCTTGCTCTGTTGAAGGATGTAGGAAGTTGTGATAGTGGAAAGAAGCATCTTCCAAACTTCAGCTTTGAACCTCTAAATCAAGGCTGTCCAATTGGTGGCCTGTGAGGGGTTAATGTGCAGCTCCCAGACTCTCACCCAGCCACTGCTCTCCCCATTGCTCTGGATGCAATAGCAACAGCAGCCAGAGTCTCAGGGTTCCCCCTTCTCTTCTTCAGCTACTGATTTCTGCCTTTGCCCCAGAGGACAGGACAGTGTACGAGCATGAGAAACTGAGTATGAAGGGGGGGCAGGGAGGAGTACTGGCACAGTACAGCTGGTACAGCCCCTTGGGGCCTGGAAGTTGGACAGCCCTGCTCTAGATAGTTCTCCATCACTAATTACTGTAACAAATGTAATTTATCTTCCCCTTCCCTACACTTAGCTACCTACAGGTCACTTTTCCACCACACAGGAATAATTTTATCTTAACGAGAAGGTGCCTTAAACCCTGCTACAATGGGAACAGACTAGCTGACATCTTGATTGTAACCTGCATAACTACCGGCAGGGATTCTTCACCCATTACTGGCATGGACTGGGATTCCCTGCGTTTTCCCTTCTTCACAAGTACATACTTGTGTGTATCACCACCCCTTTTGGAGAAGATCTGGCCATCCAAAACCACATCTGTGAAGTCTGCAATATCCGAATTTCTCCAAGAGCTAGCAGGCTTTGATAGTCTCAGGAGTTATCCATGAAAGACATTTTGCACAACAGAATTCTGCACCTACCAAAAGATCTGTATCCTCCTCTAAATCTTCATCCTCTGTTCCCTCCTCATCTTCATTCAGGTCCTTCATGCACTCTGCAGCCATCTTTTCAATATGATCCATAGGCAGAGGGGCTGAAAAAGGCAACCAAACACAGATCAACCCTGAGACTCAGGAAAATGGTTGCAAGATAAATGTTAAAGCACACAGGCACTGAACAAAGGAAATGGGGAGAAGCCTGCTTCTTTTCCTTTTCAGCTAGGGGACAGCATTTTTTTCTGAGCAGCAAACGAGTGAAGCTGATGTAGTGGGTCCCAGGTCTTGTACTGGCTATAGCATCTTCACTTGCATCTCTTGTTCTGCTCCATCCCAGATGTATTACCTGCATCTCCTCATCACATCACAACTTTCCTCTCTTTTTACGGCCTTTCCCTCACGGTGTCTTTTTTCTTTCCTGTGCATCTAGCTTCCATTTGTTTTGCTGTCCTTTCTTCCGCTTTCCTTTGTCCGCTTTCTAATCTCCACCAGCAAGCTGCAAACTGACAGCAGTGTTTTTTCTGGCTAGTGCCACCTATAGTAGGTGGGAGGGTGGAAAAGAGCTTAGCACAAAGTTCCCCAACAAGAGGTCACGTATACAAACTGGGTGTTTTGAGATCAGTTCTTAGGTTAATGGCAGGAATTTCAATAACATGAGAAAGGCTTGAATCAAATCAATTGCATCTACCAGCAGCAGCTTTCATGGTTAAATGGAATTTTATCCCTAGGAAACTGAGACTTGCCTCACAAGAATGAATATGGGATCCAAATGCTCTGAAACATGCTCTTCCTCTTTGGGATGTTTCCCTGACCCATTTGTATTAGCCAAGTCATCCAGAGAACAGTAAAAATATGGCTTGGCACAGAAATGAGGAGAAGTTTTCATAAGGCAATTGCAACCTGACCACACAGCTCACTATGCCCAATAAAATCCCATCTCTCCCCATCCCTTTGTTTTCTTTCGTCTAAAGGAAACAAATTCAAACTTCTCAGCTGCTCTCTCCTAGTCAAACTGCAGCCTCTGAAGCCAATTATGGAAGCAGACAAAGCATATTTTAAAACTTTTTTTATTTATAATATTGAAAAAGCCAGATTTGCAACAATGACAGAACAGGATGTACAGTATTTGAGTAACCTGCGGCATTTGACTCGTGGGAAGAGGCAGCAGGTTCCCCGACTGGAGACCCCATCATAAAGAAGAGTTAACGGGCCTTTTCTCAAAGTAGATCCAGAGAACACAAGTGCCTGCTCCTACCTGCTAGCAGCAAGGACGCAAGATGTAGAGCTGAGGCTGAAAAAAAATGGCAGTGGGAAAAATTAGACCAGCTACCCTTTGTGAGGAGAAAAATGACACTACAAGGTTCCTGCTGGCATGTATCAAAGACTGCTACAGTAAGCCAGGAAAGATGCTTAAAATGACTCAATACTCAGGTCATCTTCAGTGAGGAAGGTGCAAGAAGATAATGTAGATCCCCATCTGGCTCAATGCCTGATGTTTGACCACTGTGGAGATGCTGGGATCAAAAAAACTGCACAAAGAAAAAGTGGGGTGTCACATGCAGTTCATTTGAGGCAGGTCCTGTCAGACCAATCTGGTGGCCTTCTATGACCAGGTCACAAAATCCGTAGACACGGGTAGCAGTGGACGTAGTCTTTCTGGACTTCAGGAAGGCCTTCGACATGGTCTCTCACCCCATTCTCATTAGAAAACTAGGGGACTGTGGCGTCGACACCTACAGTCAGATGGGTCACTAACTGGCTGGAAGGCCGCACCCAGAGAGTGGTGGTGGATGGGTCATTTTCGGCTTGAAGGGATGTGGGCAGTGGGGTCCCCAGGACTTGGTCCTCAGGTCTGCACTGTTCAACATCTTCATCAGTGACTTGGACAAGGGGGTAAAAAGCACCCTGTTCAAATTCGCAGATGACACTAAGATGTGGGGGGAAGTGGGCACGCTAGAAGGGAGGAAGAACCAGCAGCACACCTACAGGCTGGAAAACTCCCTTCTCATCAGAGCAGAGGCAGGAAAGGATCTTGGAGTCATCATTGATGCCAAAATGAATATGGGCCGACAGTGTGGGGACGCAGTCAGGAAGGCCAACCATACCTTGTCATGCATTCACAGATGCATCACAAGCAAGTCCAAGGAGGTGATCCTCCCCCTCTGTGCGACACTGGTCAGGCTGCAGCTGGAGTACTGCGTCCAGTTCTGGGTGCCGCACTTCAGGAGGGATGTGGACAGACAGCATGGAGAGGGGCCAGAGGAGGGCCACTTGCATGATCAGGGGGCAGCAGGGCAGGACCTACGAGGGAAGGCTACGGGACCTGAACCTGTTCAGCCTCCACAAGAGAAGGCCGAGGGGGACCTAGTGGCCATTTGCAAACTAGTCAGGGGGGACCAGCAAGCATTGGGGGAGTCCCTGTTCCCCCGAGCACTACCAGGAGTGACTAGAAATAACAGTCCCAAGCTGGCAGAGGGTAGGTTCAGGCTAGACATCAGGAAGCACTACTTCACAGTCAGGGCGGCTAGGAGCTGGAACCAACTTCCAAGGAAAGTGGTGCTCGCCCCTACCCTGGGGGTCTACAAAAGGGGGCTAGACAATCACCTAGCTGGACTTGTTTGATCTCCGCATTGTTTCTTGCCCACGGTAGGGGGTCGGACTTGATGATCTGCTCAGGTCCCTTCCGACCCGACCAACTATGGAACTCTGACTCTGACGATGTGCTTTGTGTTGTTTTGCAGTTGCCATCACCTCCCACCGACGATGAAGGAGACTTTATCTTCATACACCACGAGGACATCAGGCTCTCTCAGAAGGCAGACGAGGTGTACACACAGCTCATAAAGCTGTAATCTGCTGCATGCTAGAGGGTGCATGGCAGATGTTGCATAGGGACAACTAGCAGCACACTAGGTGTGCCACTGCTTCTTGCCCTGGGGGAAACAAATGTGCATACTCATGTGGACGCAGCCCATGAGGCATTCATGGAAAGACGATTTGTCTCAAAAGATGGACCCAACTTACTGGCTATGACAAAGGATGGCATGGCTGATAAGAAGAAGTTTAAACTAGGAAATGTGCTGCATAAAGTTGGAGAGTTTCCTGTAACTCTCCAATAGGAGAGGTCCCTGTTGGATACACAGGACAAGAACTATCAATTGAGACAAAGGATAAAGAAACACAGAGGGTAGGCAAATAGAGAGCAGAGAGAAACAAGAGCAGAAGTTAGGCAGGTGACACAGGAAAGGGAAAAGCTATACCTAGTATTCCAGCTAGGAAACTGGATGAGATCAGTGAACTAGTGTAAGAAGCCTGGGCAACAAAAGGAAAGACCAGAACTACTGGTGCAGGACATGAACCACATCATTATAGGAATTATAAAACCATAATAAAATAGCAGTCATGCCTGGAACACAGGAGTTGAAGGATTTGTACAGTTCAAGAAAGAAAAAAAAAAGAAGGAAAAGCAGTCATTAGCACTGTGCATTCATGATGCGATTCATTAAAGAAATGAGACAGCACAATACGGATAAAACAATCTGTTTAGGTCAAAAACACTTTGGAAAGCAGTGTTAAATGTCTGTTACAAACTCTCTCCTCCTGGACAGATCTTGCTGGAGATTGCTGTAATGTTATTAGAGATAAATAGTACTGAGGGCTGCACTGTTATGAAAGACTTTAGCTTCCCAGACTCAAAGTAGAGAACAAATGCTGCTAATAATGGCAAGACCTAGTTATTCCTGGATGCAAAAGCTGACAGATTTCTTCACTAAGCAGTCACTAAACAAACAGAAGGTGACGCTATCATTACTAGGCTTTTGTATGCATTGAAGATGTTACAAAAAGAGCTGGTTTGAATCAAGTGATCACAGCAGATTCAGTTTAAATTAAGTGGAAGACTAAACAAAAATCAGTCTGTCACTTTGGTTCTTGACTGCAAAAGGATAAACTCTGAGAAACAAAGGGGGTAATTAGCAAAGACAAGAGGAGTGATGAATTCAACAACCTAAATGCAAAGAAAGTTCAGATGTTCTCTTATTCAGAAGTGTAAAAACAATCTGAAGCTTGTATCTCAAGCAAGGGGAGAAACTTGTAGGACAGAGTTCAGACCTACCTGAATGACTAACCACCCCAAAAGGATAATAAGCATAAGTAGAGGGGAAGGTAAAGGCAGTACAAGAAAAGTTGAAAAGGACTGACTGGCAAAGAAATCTACATCTTTGAAATGAGGAAAGCAGAGGATAAATGAGAATTGCCAGAAATCAACATGAATCAGACCTTGCAAACTGCAGGTTCACTAGTCTGACTTCAATGGCACTCAAGGCTTCCAAACAAATTTTGAAGGAAAGAATGAAGGCATCGAGGTAACAGAAAAATGGGACAGAAGTGACTTAAGTTTACTTACAAATCCACCCAACTACCTCCCTTTGAAATAACTGAATTTCTAGAGTAAATGTGGGATAAATGTACTTCTCTGTAAAACATTTGGTAACATCCAATACTGGTTAAGCTGAAAAAGATGAGAAGAAATGTGCATAAGGACCTGATTGTTGAAAACAGGTCGTACTAAGAGAAGTCTATGGCTGAGGGGAGGCTGCAAGTTGAGTTTCTCAAAGATCAGGGTCTTGGGTTCTATTTTATATTTTTTTTCATTACTGACCATGGCACAAGAAGTAGGAGTGCTAAGGAAATCCCCCAATGACACAAGGTCAAGAAACAATGCCAATACAAAAAAAGGGCATTGTCACAAAAGGAATGTCACAGGGAAAGAAATGGATGACTGGAATAATAGAAATAGGAAGAAAAGGAACAGTATAAAGTACAAGGCCATACATATAGAGACTAATAAGAATTTATGCTACAAACTGGGGAGTTTATCAGTTGGAAATGCAAGGGGAAGAGGAAGAGCTCGATGCATTAGTTGATCACAGGAAGAATAAGCTAATAATGTGATGCAGCCATGAAAAAGGCAAATGTGATTCAAGGAAGTGTCAGCCAAGGCATTTTCAGCAGAGTTAAGAAGGCATTCATGCTCCTTTTCATTCCATCCAGGAAGAGCACACACCAACTGCTGAAGCTTTCTTAGCCTGATGAAGGGTTTTTGAACCCGAAAGCTTGCTTAATAACCATTCTCCAACCATTTGAGTTGGTCTAATAAAAGATATCAAATTCACCCGAGGAACCTTGTCTGCCCTGCTCCTGTACAAGGCACCGGTGCAGTAAGCACAAGGGCCCACAATAGTCACAAACTGACAGAGAGCAGATTTAGGCTAGATAGCAGGAAAAACTTTTTCATGATAAGGGTGGCCAAAATTTGGGATGGGCTTCCAAGGGAGGTGGTGCTCTCCTCTCCCTGGGGGTCTTTAAGAGAAGGCTGGTTAGGCATCTGGCTGAGGTCATCTGACCCCAGCGCTCTTTCCTGCCTATGCAGGGGATCAGACTCAATGATCTGTTGAGGTCCCTTCCGACCCTAACACCTATGAATCTATACTTGGCTCTGTTTAAAAACACAGCAGGAAACACTCCCCACTCCATTACAGTATTACAAGTGAAAAGATGTTCACTGCCAACAGGAAATAATTTCCTTCCTTGATCTACAGCAGTTCCACAACTGACACACACACAGCACTGAAAGTAAAGATCCAGCACAGTCCAGGAAAAATGTTGTTCCTTTGCCACTGCTCACCTTTCCAACACACTTCGACTCAATCTCCTTGCTGTTATTTGAATAATTTCCCTTTTCTTACATCCTCTCTTCTGATCCTTACTCCTTTTAATTCCTTCCTACTTTACTTCCCTGATCCCTCCTATTCCTATTCCCATCCTACTTTTTGTCCAATCATTCTTTGGTACCTGCTCCATTTGGATGCTAGGCTCAATCCCAAATGAATTTCCTCCTACCACTCCCAGCAGCCTCCTTGCACTTGTCTAATTCTTTCCTTTCAGACACATGGGTTTCTACTCTTTGGTAAGCAAAAGGGGAATTAGACCTACAGCTGTTGTTTCAGAAAAGCAAGGGCTGCAGTGATCAAGCAACAGCCCTGTAATACATTTACCCCTCACACATTAGTTATAAGCCTTCAATGATCATAGCAAGCATTAACATATTTAATTAATCTGCAACACCCTGTAAACTTTTATCTTCATTTTTACAGATAGAAAGACTGAAAAGAGAGCGTTAAATGCTTTGTCTGGGTCAAAGAAAAAGCCAGTATCTGAAAAGAGGGTAGTGCATCAAAGTTTTTGACTTCTAGATGGCATAAAAACCACTTAACTATGTATCTCATAAGTGATTTGTAGAACATAGGAGCTAAAGATGTAATCATCTGAGAATTAAGACCTGAGCTCCTGTAGTTAATTCTGTGCTAACTACTGAAAGGGCCCAAGAGAAACAGAGAGCAGACTTGATGACAAAAGGACATCTATTTCCTCTTACACAGGTGCAAAACATGGCCTTGCAGGCTAAGAACATTACCAGATTCTTTTAAGTCTTTTACTCAATGCTGTGTAACAAATATTAGCTAGGAAGGCTAGAAAGAGGATTCTTTATTTGATGGCTAGTTTAAAAAACAAACAAACAACCCAAATAATTTCATATAACAGAATTTCTGTTAAAGCAAAATTTAAAAAGGAGACACATGCTGAAAGAATATGTCATATTATTTTAAAAACCACAAATCTTTAGTCTAAAAAGCCACTATTCACTTCAAAATCTAGTTATCTAGTCTAAATACCCAAGTGATATATTGGTGCACCTCTACCTTACACTTCTTATTTTCATCTTGAATTTTCTACTTCCACCATTGAATCTTAGCACATCTTTGTACACTAAATTAATGGGCACCGTGCTGTCAGAAATCTTTACTTTTCCTGGACAGTTAAAGACTACAATAAAGCCACCTCTTACTCTTGCTTCTACACAACTTAGATCTTTCACAGTAAAGCGGACACAGAAAAGATAAATACTTTTAAATCTCTCTGGGTGATGTAGCAATTTTGGGTACTACTCATATTAGTATATGAAAATATTCAGAAAGAAGCGGCTTCTGTAAATTAGGATCTCTTAATTTACATTAATAATTTGGTTCTTCACTAGGCAAAACTCAGCACCAGAAACTTACTTTTTCCTTTTGGTTTTGATTTCCTTTCTGTCACTTTCTCTCCAGTGATAGCAGCAAGCTCTGCTTCTAGGTCTCCTTCATCACAGCCTTCTAAATCCAGCAGCATTTCTTCAGGATTAAAATCTACAAACAGCCCCAGCTGAAACCAAGGGAAAATATTCCAGTGAGAACAGGGACCAACTTAAAATATCAATCCACCTGCACTGCTTAAACATCTCCACGTATTCTGCATTCAAAGATAACATGGATATCATGTTGGAGTTCTTAGCTATGATGCCGTATAATTTGACTACTAATGCAAAGCAAGTAAGGATACATAAAAAAATGAAACTAGGTAAATTACTGAAGGGAAGCAGTGAATAAACCTTCTGAGGTGGGCACTTAGTTGCTCAAACAAGAGAATCAAGCATGCTAAATAATAAGGTTAAAATATTTTAGTGATACATAGGGTAACAGATTTCAGCAGGGAGACTCGAATCTAAAAGAGTAACTTATATTTATTACTCTTCATACCATATAAATATGATAAAGGAGCACTGCAGAGGCTTTATCTTCATCTCTCTCTCAACAATCTATTTAAACAAATTCAAGGCAAACCCCCATTCATTAGATTCTATGCCTGGAAAATTATAACAAATTTATAAATTTTTCATATATAGAATCTAATTATTCAAGGGATTGTTCTTATAATCAGGGTCATCTTCTACTTGACTAAATGTGGTATGTATACAGTCATAGATACAAATGTTCCATTGCACAAGGAAGTGCAGTCAGGAAAGAGCCAGCAACAGTTCAGAACCACATTAAAACAATGTATAGGTGCTAAGGGCAGGAAGTGAATGCCACCAAAGCTAAACAAAGCTAAAAAGGGGAATCAGGTAAGAATGCTATACAAACTAGACTCTGGCCAAAACCCTAGGGTGATTCTCCTTTTCCTCCAAAACATGCCAAAGAAGGACAAAGACTGGTCCTCTGTCTCTTCTAAAACAGTGGTTCTCAACCATTTTGGTACCAGGACCCGTTTGTAAACATCAGTCGCCAGTCCCCTTGCTTCCAACCCACTGCCTCCTACTCACAGTACGTGGGGTAGGGAGGGGGTGTATAGGCAGGGAACTGCATGTGCGCGCCATGGGCAGCATAAAGCAGCCCCTTGTAGCCTGAAACTCTGCCAGCCTGCAAGAGAAAAGCCACCGTCTCCCACATTCTTCTCCTTTATAGAAGAATCTATTTTTAATATTCGTTGGCCCATTTTTAAAGTCTGTTTGTGACTCTTTCAAATATTCTTGAGACCCAATGGTTGAAAAAGGCTGCTTTAAAAGATGGCACCTCTAGAAGTCTAGTATTCCACGACATTAGAGCACTGATGCTCAACCAAGGTGCTGCACCACGTGCAAACATGATTCACGAGATAAACCCAGATTTCAAATAGGAATCCATAGTGTTAAAGCCATTCTGACCTGCGGTGATATTTCTGAGTTTGCCACAACAGAAAAACTGCTCTATTTTTTCTCTGCAGTTAAAAAGGAGTGAAAAGTAAGAGCTGGCATTTTCTAAGGGGTGCCTCTAGACTACTGAGGAGTGTCTCAAGCCTAAAAAGGTTGAGAACCACAGCATTAGAGTACTGGTTCAGTACTGATACAGAGAAAGAATGTCACCTACTGAAAAAATACCACCACTTCCTTGAATGTTGCTTTCATAATATCGCCCCAGCTGAACTGAAAAATAAGTGTCCAAAACAGGAAAGCTGAAATTATCCACCGTTATTTAGCCTCTACCTGAAGCTGCATAAAGGAATTCTAAACAAAAATGCTGCTGCACAGTCCAATACGTGCATATTGCATATGTGCTAGCTTTTCTATGACGAAGTTCTTTGGATTCATCTGATATTTTTTATTAGACCAAGTAAAATAGTTGTAAAAATTGTTCTTTGCAAGCTTTTGAGTACAAAACACCCTTCTTCAGGCAGAGAGAGCATCTGCAGCTGTATTGTGCTCTCCTGGACAGGAGTTGTTATATACTAAACTTAGAGACAAAAAAACCCCAAAATGCAAGTCTCTCAGGATTATTTGTGATGGGACAAGATCCAGAAACAACATTCCATTTCTGTGGCACCTTTTATTCAAGGAACTCAAAGTGCATTATAACTATGAACTGAGTTTAATTCACCCCTTTGGATTGGGTATTAACGCAAGATAGCATGATGAAGACCATCAGGCACAGAACAGAGATTCAGTAATTAATTTACTAAGCCTGGTATTACCCTTGATTCGCTACATGTCTCTGGATAAATCAGTTAATCCCCAGCAGTATGGCTACTGTTGCTATTCCTCTCTCTCTCTTCCAGATAGAAAAGGAAGAAAACTGAGAAAATTTTTGCCCAACGTTTGTTTAACGCTCTGAAGATATAAAGCTCTATTTAATAATGTGTACCTTCTACAAACGAGTAAATCAGGGGCAGACCTGTGTGTGATCTGCTCATTGTCACACTACAAATGCCAGAACTCTGGTGTTACAGGTCTCCAAGTTCCTCACTGTCACCACAAATTAAGCTTTTGCTAAACTCATCAGGTATCAAACAGGTATTCTAGGGAAAGCATGGGGAAGCACTTCAGACTGACGTAGAGAACAGTGCATAGCAGATATAGTGTAAAGCAGTCCAGAGCAGGGATCATTTGCAAATTAACAAGATACTGGAAAATACAGTGCAAGAAACTAGTGTGCATTTGTCAGGAGGCCTGAATATCTTGTCCATTTCAAAATCTTAGATTTACCGTTTAGTCTTTTAACTTTTCTTCACTCTTTACATTTTTTTCTTCTTGATAAAATGTAAGTAACATACATAAACATATATTTAACGCTGAAATGTAAACTGTAGTTTACATGCAGAGAAGAGAAAGAAGCATTTCTAGTTCAACTTGCTGGAAAAAAGCACCCACACACAACTACTGTACTCTTGGAGCTCTGTCTGATTCCAGGTTACCTGGCTGCATCAGGGGCTGAAAATGGGTCAACTGTAACTATTATAAACACATCAGTCCACAATTTCATCATCTAACTTCCCATCTTTCTGAGGTTTTTTTACTCCAACCTCCCTTTCCTATCACAAGTCATAGCAAACATCTCCATATTTACCTGATACCAAATATATTTGCTTTCCTATCTCACACTGACTTTCAAGCTCCTTCTCATTTTTAAAGCTTCACCTAAAACTATTCCCTGACAACTCTACACTATGTCCAGGCATACCCTGTCCCCTCCCTAGGCTTGCACCTGGATTCTGTCCTGGTTGAGCTCCAGCTCTCCCTAGTCTAACTAGCATCTAGGGAGATGCTAGAGAAATTTCAAAGTGGCTTCAGCACAGCCTTAACGTGGGAATGAGTCATCAGGCAGGCAGGCAGAGCAAGACACTGAGACAACAAGTCTTGCAGCAGGTCTATTTCTAATGCCTTGATTGCTGCGATAGCTGGTGTCAGCTCCCTGCCACTGCCAAGGAAAGACCTACAAGGCTGGGGAAAAGCAGAGAACTCATTAAGTAGCAGGCATCTCAGGGTACATGAGGGAGGGTGGCACTACGAGTGTCAGTCCGGTGGTGCGAGACCTTCCCTTACCTGCTTCGCCGCAGCAGCTCCCTGGCCTTTCACCTGGGGGCTTTTCTTGGGTCTCCTGCTGATCATGTTGGCTCTTGAACTTCTGAGGATGCTGCCCTGAACAAAGTGAGACGGAGGCACAGGTGAGGCTGTAGACGTCCGGCGTGACACAGGCCAAAACCTCCCCAGATGGCAAGCCAGGCGCAGCAGCCTGCTCAGGACTCCTAGGAGCTGGGCAGAGATGCTGCAAGCACCTGGGCTGAAGATCACACTGCTGGGGTTGACCCCCCAGACAGAGCCCAGGGGCCGCCCCGGGCGCCCGCACCGCTCCTCCCCACTGTGGGCAGACACGGGAGCCTACACACCACAGACACACACACAGGTGTGCACACACACCAGACCACCCCCACAGACACATCACACTCTCCCCACATGGGCGCACACACAGGTGTGCACACACACCAGACCACCCCCACAGACACATCACACTCTCCCCACACAGGCGCACACACAGGTGTGCACACACACCAGACCTCCCCCACAGACACATCACACTCTCCCCACACAGGCGCACACACGGGAGTGGACGTACACCAGGCACCCCCTCCATCACATCCCACAGACACACATGCAGGTGGGCACACACACCAGACCACCTCCCTCCCCACACAGACACATCACAGACACACACACGCATGCAGGTGTGCACACACATTAGACACACGCAGGCATCACACACCCCTCTCCCCTGACAGACACACAGGCAGGCACATGACATCACACTCCCCCCCCACACACACACACTCACACTCTCTCTGTCGCCCTGTCTGGGCGCACTAGCCCCAGCGCGGGTCGCACAGGCCACCCGGGCCCACCTCGGCCTCCCGCCCGCAGGACGCGCTGAGGGGCCGCCGCGCCGCAGGCACCGCGCGTGCGCAGCCGGGAAGGGGGCGGGGCCAGCGCGGGGGCGGGGCCAGGCCGGGTCCCGCCCGCGGGGCGTTCTCCCTCTCGGGCGGGGTGGCAGCGCCGCGCACTTCCCGATACAGCCGCAGCCACGCGTTTCACTGAGTCGCTCGGCCCTGCCGTTAGCTGCCCGCAGCCCCCAGTAGCACCTCCGCAGTCCCATAATGCACCTGTTGTGGGATTCCCCCAACCCTCTGGCTGCACCTCCAGTCCCACAATGCACCTGGCAGAGGGCAACCCTCCAGCTGCACCTTCACGGTCCCACAATGCACCTGTTGTGAGATTCCCAAACCTCCCACTGCACCTTCAGTCCCACAATGCACTTCTCACAGGATGCGTCCCTCCAGCTGCACCTCCACAGTCCCACAGTGCACCTGTTGTGGGAGCCCAACCCTCTGCACCGCCACAGTCCCATAGCGCATCTGTTGTGGGGCCCATAGCAAGGCTGAGGTTTTAGAGCAGAATAAGAACCAACAAACAAACCCTCCCACCCCATTGTTCATGGTTTTCCTCATCTAACATCCATATTTCAACTTTTCTGAAGCTGCTACGAAGTGTTTAGCCCACCAAAAAGTCTTAGGACGTACGGAAAACGGGTTTCCACAGCTATATAGGGAAGAAATTACGAAGGCAGCTAGGATTGTAATGAACAAAGTCTTACTTCCCTGTCCTGTTTCTTATTATGAAGAAAACCTGCCACTTTTTCCACCTTGCCCACAGGTCGCTTATCAGAAGCCGATGCCGGTTCTTGAAGCCTATTTCACAGCAATGCATCTTTGCAGTGTTTGCGGGAGTCATAAAACAGAGAAGGGTAGTTTGAGTAAATTTCTCAATTCGATTCCCTGTTGAAATCCATACTTGGACACCGTTCATTGATTGCGTTACAGGCAATTCCAATTCTCTGACTGAGAGAATCGAAGCGAAAGGTCAAGTCGGTTCTTCTATTAAAAGAATTTCTGCAGGTCTCGTCGCTCTCGTGCTTGCACCATTATTCCCTTGTGTTCTAGCGAGCTGGAGGCATTTTTACTATGCCAGGGGTTGGTAACCTATGGCCCATGGGCTGGGGCTGGCCTGCTACGCAATCGCATCAAGCCTGTGAAGCTAGAGTACTGGCAGCAGCCATGCCGGGGTGGAGAAAACAGCAGCAGCCGGGCAGGACGTGGCAGTCTGTCTTTCAGCTGAGCTGTTAGTTTAGCCCTCCGCTCCCAGAAGGTTACCAACCTCTGCCTACGCATAAGCTATACGTAAGGAAATTTAAGTTCAGCATTTTGGGACCTTTTTTGAAATCAGATCTTCATCCAGTGAAATTGCAGAGGGAAAATGACCTAACCTGCCATTTAGTAATGAGAGCGCTATTCCAGCACAAACTATATCACAGCATCTCTTCCTGACACGAGTGGTAAGAATATTTTTTTAATGTATTAAAGAAGACAGCCTCTTCTGCTCTCATATTACCGAAGCATTTGGTGCATTCCTGGGGCTCCAGGGGAGGGGGACAAAGCAGGGTGGGGTATGCCATTTACTGAATATACCATTGGTACAAATCCTGGTGTTAATTTTTAAATAAAAGTGGATTTGAATGCAAAGGTTTAAAATGCTTTGCAGAAAAATCTTTATTATACAAAAGATGGTTTAATATAGCAAAGAGATTAGAAAAAGCAAACATAAAATTTGAATATAATGAAAATTGTTGTATCAAAATTTTTAAAAAATAATTCATAAAACCTTGACAATATTTAAAATATATATGCCTACATATAAATATAAAATCAGTTGTCTTATTTCTCCTTGAGAGCATACATAATATCATCCTGACTGATGTTCAGCCGCACCCGCATATGGAAGTATTTATTACTGGATTCTACTAACAAGAGCCGGCAGGCACCAAGCCTTGAGCAAATGGCCATAATTTCTGAAACTGTAGGAACTTGCAGGCCTTCAATCCTACACAGTGCCACATGTTGATGATAGACCTAAAAGAACAAGACACAATTCAGTTTGGTCAATCTATTAGTTTGCAATAAGAACACACACAGAGCAGAAGAGAGAGTTAAATCTTTCAGTCTGTTAGGATGGAAGATGACAGAGACTAATAAATCAACAGAACAGCTGAAGTTTGTTAATCAAGTTGTAAGCTAAGTTCTCTTTACTATGGACACAAATGCACACAAAATGCAGAAGCCAGCATCCATAGTCCTTTCTTCTAAAACATGTTCATGCTCATTCTCTAATTTTATTACAGAAAAGTTTCTCTCGCCCATCATTGTGTCATCTTTCATCATTTTTGCTCCTTAGGATTGATTTTGATGCATTCACACGTTATAAGCATCAAACAGCTAGGGCAAAAACCCAGCATTCAGTTTACATAAAAGAAAAAGAAAGTGTACCTCTTGAACTGTTGCCTCCTCGAGCCCTGACCTGCGAAACTCTGCTAGAACTGCTTTCAAGAAAGTCTGCTCATGTAATGACGCATTCCTGAAAAAGTGGAAAAATTCATTACTAGTCTCAGCCAGTGAATTCTGGAAATGGACAGCTCAAGGAGTGGCAATGTCTGGTAAGTCCTTGCTGAAGTGCATTATATTTCCCTACATTGGAAAAGGGAAAATGTAAGGTCTCATCAGACCTTAATTCCTACCAGTGTATTTGCACACTGCATCTCACAACATAACATTTAATCATTCTTCAACCGGGGTCTTGAATACTATGGTGATAGGACAACATTTATATAAAGGCTAATGTTTTAACATAGCAAATCTGTGGAAATTAAGAAGTACAATGGCAAGATGGAATTCTGTATGTAATATATTGGGAGAGCAAGTCTGCATCTCTTAACTGTTAGAAGTTTGGGGTTTTAGGACAAATGTGATAAGGAGGATTGTGCATTCTCCCTGGCAGGTTATGGTTTTTAATTCACACATTATTCAATTTTCCACCCAAAATAAATATTTAAAAGCAGAATTGTACTTGGCATAAACAGCACCTTCTCACTGAAGGCATCTGCTTCATGTGCATATTCAAATTTTGTCCATTTGCTTTAGTGACTAAAATAAAGTCAGTCCTTTCTTCTTGTTAATTCTGCACAGCAATGACAATTAGGTGGACTTTCACATTTCATCAATAGTTTTTTAAATTTGTCAGGTAGAGACTGGGTGAATTTACTGAAGATAGAGGTCTCCCAACATATATGAGGGTCTAATTTGACCTGCAGAACCTTTTGATACTCAAGAAAGGTTAAATCCACAGATTAAATAGGGAAGAAACTCTTACATTTAATCTTAGAAAATCCCTGGCTCACTGTGACCTTAAACAAATCACTTTTTCTGTGTCTTTATTTCCCCATCTATAACACTCAAAGGAGTAGCCCTGAGACTTAAGTTTGTAGAAAGTGCTCTGAGATATGTGGAAAGTAAAATAAGATGCACTTCTTAAGGGAAACCTTGTCACCCACCCCCAAAATCCATCTGTAAGGTTGGGTAGGAAAGGGAAGAGGTTTCTAAGCTACATTTTTACCTGACTGCATTTAAATAAGGAGATGAAAACATTTCATTGATTGCTTCCATTATGTGGGTCATGCTGACCAACCCCAAGGAGCTTTTTTGACCAGCGAACTCGCAGATCTCAGTGGCCCTTCTGCAGATATCAAGACATCGCCTTGCATCTCCAGATAATGCCGCCACCTGAGAAGAAAAGCAATATGGCAAAAGTGACACATTGGAAAGCACAGTATAGCCTGAATGAGCTCATGGAAGAAGGTGGAGTTGATATTTCCTTTTTGATGATCAGCATTATTTTGGCAAGGTCACACAGTAAATTTCTGTTATGCCAAGTGCTAGAGAAAGTCAAAAATCTCGCTATTATGTATTACCAAGATTCTGCTGCCTATCACTAGTGGCTAGCAATATCATAGCAGTCTTTCAAGACAAAAGAGAACAGGTGAAATAGACTGCCAAAGCAGCACATGAATTTGTAGAAATCACAGCGAGCGTGTTGTTATGAGCACACTCCTTTGCCACAGGGAATGCAGAAACGTTTGATGAGAGAGTGGGAATGATTTCCATTACTGCCTATGGGGTTTGATTTCCTTTGCTGCTAGCTACCTTACTTAACTCTGCAATAGCAATGACACTTCAGTGCTGCTGCTGACCTTTCTGGAAACTAACTGGATTGCATCCTCCTCAAATGCTCTGATGTCGTTCAGACGGGATGAGATAATCTGCTGCAACTGTCTGTAGGTGTAGGGCTGGAAGGACATTCTGGTGAGGCCCTGCACAGAACAAATGAGTAACAGTAACTAAATGCTTCCAGAGTTACTAACACCATAGACATTTAGTGATGATTAGAAATCACTGTCAAAAGCACTTATCTAAATGTCTAGATTCTTAAGGAAAATAACTTTGCGTCAGTTAAGAGATTTTGAAAGGCTATTTTACACCCGCTTCACACATACATGCAAACTCTCATCACCAAATCCCAAACAGACTACCGTTCACCTTCTCATAAGCCTGGCTTGTGACAGCTAACTGTCGCAACATCTGTGATAAGGACAGTCTTGTCATTCATCTGCAAGACAAACTATAACTTCCTGTTCCAGCCATGCAAAAGAAAAGCATAAAACCGCTAAAACTCTGAATGGAAGCTGACAGCATGACCCACCGCAAAGGGCTTGGGGAGCAGAAGTTCATACTTTTGAAAGTCAAGTTTCCAACAAGACTTGAAGGCTATTGGGCTCTCTCAATAAAGGGAACTTTTAAATGTGACCTTATATCTAAGAATCACTCCTAAAAAGGTACACTTTCCTTTGTAGCCAGATAAAAATAACTTTTCAGCTGATGGATTAGCTGTTTCTATGCAAAGGTATGCAAGTCATATCTGTTGAATTCATGGACAGCACTGAAGTACTCCTGTTAGCCTTGCAAAGCTAGCAACAGCCAATGTTCGGGCAGATTCTCTTCTGGCTCATGTCAACGTAATTTGCTAAATTTCATCTGAAAGGCTAAATAAATTCTACCCTTGGTTACATTTGTGCAACCCACTGGCTTACATTTTCAACTTGGAGACAGTATTTATAGCATTCTCCAGAACCTTTATTTTTTAGTAGTTGTATGTCAACTGTGAAGCAATCACTAGACCTGCAGATCCTAATTTGAGTATCCCAGCCTGGCACTGGGGGAAGAATATTTGTAAGAAAAGTTAAGAAGGAAGAACAAATCTGGAATCCTATGGTACACATCTGCAACTCACTTTTTCAAGCAGTGCTGGTTTAAGAAAGAAAACAGGATGTATTACATCCTGGATTTGATCACATCTTACATCTTGTCCAGCTGCATCCAAGACTATTAATCAGAGAAAGGCAACAACTAACTGTATAAAGCTGTGGTGGGGGGCAAGCAGACAGGGATTTACCTGACTCCCCAAGACACGACAACTGATTATCCACATCTTAACCTGCAAGAAGTTACCTGGCTCATATTCCCTAAATTATTTCTTACAAAGAGGATACCTAATAACACCTGCACCTATTTTCTTTGGATCCGTGCATCCATCATCGTTTTGAAAGAATGAAAACGGCACGTTTAGTTCTAGTTCTGGAGTGTCACGCAGCCATCCAACTCTTCCTGATAACACTAGACTGTACGTAATCTACCCTCCTTTAATCTGCCAGCACAGCAATAAAGCTGCCAGGACATACCAGCCTGCTCGCCACTCTGTTCATCATGATCCTCTCTGGCAAATCCATGGTGTTTGCAATAGCAAGGATGATCAGCTTTGAGTGCTTTTGGGTTGGCCAGTCAAACAGATTGTACATTACATCCTGCTTCCGGGTCCACAAAAGGTCGAGCTGGAAGAGAAAAGAAGGAAGCAGAAGTTAACTGGAGAGGAATGATGATCTTGTTGTTACAGTGCCTATTTGGGACTCAAAACATCAGCCACTACGTAACAGGGGGCCTTCTCAGGGGCCTGTCTACCAAAGGCCCTGCCCACCTGTTCTGGGCCAACTGCCTGTCTTCTTGCCTGCCATGCCTTGTTAATTAATTAATGAAGTTGTTTATTAGGTGGGAGGCTGCCCATTTCTTGCCCTGATGCCAGGGCACTATCTGCAGCTCCATTCCTCCCCTACACCACAACCCAAGCCTCACAGATGGCATCCTCTGTTATCATCACCAGAACCCCACTGGGTCCCAGAATCCTTCAGTCCAGACCCCTACAGGATCCCTCCACTTAGGCAGCCTATTCCACCTTCATTCAGGGCTGCATAGCTCCCTGATCTGTTCCCCCTTACGAGCGTGGTCTCCCTGGGACCTTTGGCTACACTAGCCCTGGCCCACCTCCAGGCCAGTCGGAACCCCAGGCCCTCAGCTCTGGGCATCCCTCGCAGTGGGTCCCTGGCCCTTTGACTCTTCCAGTCCTGGCCCCAGCATTGACTAGTCAGGGGATTGCAAGTCAGGCTTTTAAGTCTATAGCCCTTTCTCTCTCTCTCTCTTGGGTCCACCCTCCTGACCCTTCTATGGGGGTAACCCAACTGGTTGTGGGAGCTAGGGTTATTAAAGTGCCCTGACCTACCTTTCACCAGGGTGATCACTGGCTTGGAATTTCCTGGGGGCTCCTGTGCCACTGACAGCCGCACCAGGCCACACACACCTGGCAGAGTGCAGTTTTAGGTCACGCCCAGGACCAGAAGCCTCCAAGCCATCCCCCTACAGCTCCTGCCCTTACCTCCAGGATGTTCCAAGCAGCCTTGCGGCCAGGTGATGTTGCTGCCTGGGCTGCCAGAAGCAAACTGTTCTGTTTAGATTCCTGGCTGCTTATATAAAATGGCCACCGTAATCAAGCACCTGCTGGCTGCTTGGCTGGGCCCTTAATGTGGCAGGCACCAGCAGTGCCTACTATAGACTTCTGACGCAATTATGGACAAGCCATTTCATTGATTGTGCCAGAATCCATCATCTGCACCACTCTTCATCTGGCACATCTATTTATATTGTAGGCTCTTCAGAAACAAGACCATCTTCTTATATTGTTGTACAATGTCCACAATAGGATCCGATTTCAATTGGCATTTCTAGGTGCTACAGTAATATTAATACTCCTAACAATAGGTTTACAAGACTCAGACGTGCAGGCACTAAAGTCAGATCATGGTCCACAGGATGGGCATCTGTCATTAGGACCAGTACTCTGGAAGCTTTACCACCCAGAACACCACTTCTGCACTGCAGAGCTTAATTTTCTCTCTCAGCAAAGAACAGCCAGGCAAAATACAGTCTGAAATAGCTAAATCCCATATTGAAAGACTGCATCACTAGAAGTAAACTGGAGGCCACAGGTAGAATGCTCTCTTGGTGACTGCCCCACTGAAACAACATTCTATACATCCATTTTAATAGAGCAGCCCAAAGTTGCTTGCATGCGTTAAATCTACAAATCTTCTCCTTTTTAGGACCTTTAACAATACACCAGAGCTCCCAAAATCCACTCCCTGCAGTTTCTCACCTCATCCACTACCAGCACTGTCGTCTTCCTCTTGGGCCCAGAGGTGTGGAACAATTTCGCCAACAGTGATGCAGCATGTGTTGCTGTTACCTTCTGACCAGTCAGTAACTGAATGGGGTTAAACAGTGCTTCAGGTTAATCTGTAGACATGTATTTAGGGTAGGTTACCCTTATTCTGGACATTTCTTTAAACACTAAAATTCACCACACATGTGGGAACCACACACACAAAAAACAGAGCTCAGTTTAGCGCTATTTGCCAGAACCTAAGCATAAAGGAGACGACGAGGAACTAAGGAAAACCTAGCTTAAAAAAGGTCACACAGTTGTAAATTGTGACTTGTGCCAAATAGACACACCTTGTAAAATAGCTTTATAGCTATGCATACCTGAAAGAGGGCTTCCAGAGAGACCCTGAATGAAGAAAACCCCGACACCAACCCAATTCGCTGCAAGGATTGCTGACTTCAGCAGGCTTGGCTCATATCAAAGCATTCGTATACAGTCAGCAAGGCCTTTGAAAGAGCAAATTCTTCAGTCTAATAAGAAAATATTCTGATCAGATAGCCTTTGACGTAGCTTGTATAGTAAGTAGTAATACATATTCCCAACTACATTGTGCCTTGCAGCTCCTGAGGCACTTAGGAATCACATATAAACATTTCAAAATTATGCTATAGACACCAAAGCCATGCAGCCAACTTGATTTTCAAGCTGCTGCCCTGGCAACATCCAATGCATCAGAGAACCTTCTCTAGTTTCAACTAACAGAAACTACCAAAATAAAAACACTGTGTAACACTGTCCTAAGAGAAAAGCATACTGCTTCTTAAAGGGACTGTTGGGATGTGCTAGTTGTTACAAGTCATGGCTCCTGGGGCTGGGCACAGGAAGAGGAGAAAGAAGAGTGAGAATTTAATTTCTGTTCAGACAAGAAAGGTCGTGTTCACCTTTAACATTTGCACATAAGTCTGGTGAGGGTCAGTCAATTTCATGCCATTGATCTCTATGAACTGGAAGGAAGGGAGCTCATCCTCATCTGCAGCTTGCTGGAGACAATGGATTACTTCATGAACAGTTGCAGTTTTGCCTGTTCCAGGAACTCCAGAAATGTACATGCACCTGAAATGGCAGAGGATTCACCAATGAACCCAATGATTTGTGCAGAGAGTCAGAGAGCTGGAAACTCCCAAATTCTGAGCCCAGCTTTGAAATTAACTCAATCCGCTACCACCTCTGCCCGCTCCCAGATTGTATGAAGGAAGCTTCCATAAGGCAACTCACCCTCCTGTCCCATCAATTAGTTTGCTTTCTACAAAATTATAGATATCCTGGAACTCCTTTTCTCGGCAAGGCAAGGACTCTGGTACAGCAGAAACATGCAACCTTTCATTTGGAAGGGGAGGGGAAAGAAAAAAAAAAAGGAAAGATAAAAGATTGACCAGATTCGAGACCTGTTTTCACCATTTTAACTGACCTTCTATTGAAGACAAGTGAATAGGAGAAATCCTCTTCATCTCTCCTTTCAAACTTGTGTAAATACTTGAGTCCTTTTTAAAGTGCAAAAGTGCCAAAAACATTTGTGTGTGTGTATGTGGTGTTTTAATTGTAAGATCATTAAGAGGAAGCAAGTATGCATAAGTCTGAAGTACAGGGATGAGAAAATAGACCTCTTAATTCTTCTCTGCATCATACAGACAAAAAATAACTATTCTATTTCTAGAGCTATTTCTAGATCTTTGACACCTGGGAAGTTAGCCTTGGGAGAAGCACAGAGGAAAACAGGAGCCACATTTGCAAAAAACTAAACTCAGCATGCCTGCACCAGTCTAAATAGTTTCTAAACCTGAACAGGATTTTTGACTTTCACCTCTGAACCAAAGGAGCTGCTGGTATTAGCAGTTCTTGGGTAGATCCCTACTATATGCCTGAAGTGGGCATTTCCTTCCATTCAGTGTAACCTATTGCTCCTAATCTCTCTGGTAAAGTAATGGGATTATTCCATACCCATCCCCCTCTACTTTACCTTAATCGTGCCTCTTCTAATATATTGGCTGGTTTTCGTGCTGCTTGGCACCGACTGGGAATTCTGGGAGTAGCATTACGGAGCATTTTAGGGGTTCTTAGCTCGGGCTGTAGAAAGAAGCCAAAAGCCTCATAGGGTGGCAGTTCTGCAAAGTTTTAGCTGGAAACCATCAATCTGGTGGCCACATTTCCAAAAGTTTGTTTATACAAAAGACAGAAGTATTTTTGGAAGGACATGTGAGAAGAGTGCTGTACTTTAAAAAAGGACACATGACAAAGATTCAGATACACAGTTTAGACTCCTTCCCTGACTCCAAAAAGGAAGACATGAACACTGATTAAAAAAAATAAAAAAAAAAAAAAATAAAAAAAAAATCATGAAACTTAAACGCCTGAAGAACAGAATTAATTCTGTTTTGTTTTGCTGCACTGCTCTGGTTCATAAAAGCCAGAAAGTGAGATCAAATTTTGTCACTGTCCAAGCCAAAAAAACTCCAAAAAACTAGTTACAGTGCTATTCTTTAAACCAATTATTTGTATTACTGTAGTCCTAGGAACCATCATCCTGGACCAGACCCCATTGTACTAGGCACTTAACAAACCAAACTGAAAATAGTCAGCAGTGACATATGTCATAGTTTAACTATTAATTATTTATGATGGGATTCTCCAAACTGGATTTTTTCATCTATACCTTGCATGCACAGTTTGAAAAAGCACCAATTTAAGTAGATTTTAGTAACAAAGAGCTATTTTTTTTTATTCCAGGAAGCACAGCATGTTCCACAGGATAACACAAAAGAGCCCTAAGCTACAACCCCTCTCCTCAGGCAGGACTCCTCTAATTTAAGTGGAGGCAGGAGCCTCACTCACTATTTGAACTATGCACATCATTCTAACATGGAGGATTATGCAAGACCAAGTTGATTGTTAAACTTCTCAACCACCTCACTCTAGATGATTTAGTTACCTCCATATATATGAGCCACACAAATGAAACAAGTGATTTAGATTTAAAATACTCAAAGCTAATAATTTTCAGAACCTCTAGAAATCTTACAGTTTTTCTGGGGGTAGTAGTGCCAGAAGGGCTTTTCTTTGAAAATGTTTGGGTCCTGAGTCTTCTGCTTGACTTTGTTTTCCTCTTTGGAGTACAGAACGCCTCTGCTTTGCTGCTGCTACTGGAATAAGAACAGTCTGAGCTGGATATTGAGTCTTCATCTTCATATTCCTCCTCCGCTTCATCCTCATCTTCCTCTGCCTCAACGGATCCATTTAAAAGGCTAAGTGAGAACAAAAACACACTGCATATGTAGAAAAAAACAAGCAACTCAGGTTTAAAGAGCATTTTCAATTATTTGAATCCAAAGTAACCCAATAGGTAGCTTTTAACATTTTTTTCTAGTGATGAAGAGCAGGTAAGTAGATTTTATACCTGAGCTTATAAGTTTTCCATGGCCATTTTACTAAGATAGTTTACAAGGTGACAGTTTTTGATAAGCAACTTCTAAGTATGCTTGAGAACTACATATTGTGCATGCCCATGATGTGAAGGTGGCCTCACTGTTTTCACATACCTTTTCCTGCGTCTATCCTTTGCCCTCCTCCCATCATTAAAAAAATATCAGGAACATCAGGTTCTTGCTCTTCTCAGGAGAGAACACTAAAGGGCAGTTTGGATTACACCACTTACACCTGATGTGTGCACATAGACTGTTTCCAAAATCATTGTTTTAATCACAACCACAGAGCTCCAATGTTACCATGCTGCCTAAGCAACAGTGTTCTGAGAAAAGAGTCTTGAAAGGACATGCATAGAGAGCACTGTCAGCTATATGTCAAGCAGCAAACAGAAAGGATTTAAATTAGTTACCCAAGCACAAAGAGATCTATTTGAACTCCTATTTCCCTCCCCACCTCAAAGTGTCCTGAACAGGCTAGAGGACAGGCATGTGCCCATGTAGAGACTTGTAGGTAAACACTGGTAGTCACCAGTTACTAAATTAGTATTTTTCCACAAAAAGTGTGCAGACAAACAAAATAAGGAGCTAACTGACCCCGCAGCTACAGAGTTATAAACTGATTTAAGGGTTGCAGCATGTAATTAATTTTTCACATAAGCTACACTACACATAGACAAGGTCTATGAATGTCACTCAGGCTTTAGCTACTGATGAGGTCCCCATTTCAATTCACCTTCTAAAGAAACATCCACCAAGAAGAGTAGAAATATCAGGTCTCAAATCTCAAAAAAATTAGATGCAAAAAGCATTTTTTGGGGGAGAAATTAAGGCTGACTTAATATATCACAAGACTAAAATAATGGGTGCAAGCTATTTTCTACCTTGCAGCTCATTTGAAGTAAGAATAGTTGTAGACCTCATTCAGCTTTAATTTATCAAGTATATCAAAAGAATTCTGGGGAATCTTTTTGCAAATAATATGCCTCGCATTCAAATGGAATATATCTTTATTTCCTTAATAGGACTGGGATTCTTTGGCTTTTACTTCAACAGCAAACCACACCAGGTCAAGGCTGAAAGCCCCACTGGCACCATGAATCGGATGTAATGGCAGAGAACACTCACGAGATTTGCTCTGCAATGAGAGCAGATGTCCTCCGTACACATCTCCTATGAGAACGAGGAGTTGTCCTTGGACTTTGACTCTCCATTTCTTCATCAGCAGCTAAACTAAATAGAAAGAACAAAGTTGTCTGTATCCACTCCTTTTTGTCACAGTTGGAGAGAGAAACTGTTCTATTAACTTTAGGACCTGAACTTGATGCTGAATTGATGGCAGGGGAGACTCAAGTCCCATCTGTTTCAAGATCATGTGCATCATAGGCACCAGCAATGCAAATGTCCTCCTGACACTGCCCCATCAGTGTTAGGATTTACCTTCTGCTGCTTTTAGAATTGCTCTTGGGAGTAGCTGTTTGTTTGGCTGGCTTTTTTGATTCCTTGGCTGCCTTCTCTATTTGCTCATCTTTACTATTCATGTGCCTGATGGAATAAAGAAAAATGGACACCTGGTTATAGCGTTAAAAGTAAAAACTTCTCCATTAGATAAAAGAACAGATAAAGGGAGAGTAACTCACCACTAACTCGCTGCAGATGCTCATGGGATATCAAATAGTCTCTTTACATATTTAGTTTAAACCCCAACCTTGTATTAAAGGTAGTCATAATTTATACTGGGATTATCTGACCACCCAATGTCAAGACATCACGGGATCTAAACTGGCATTAGATTTGATGGGTCTAAAATCCTAATTCACTCTACCATAACCACTGTCTCTCTCTACACATCTTGGATTGACACCACCAGGATGCTTCATTTTGGACAAAAGACTGCTGCATGGCAATAGCTTTCCATTGCTACTCACTGGAGCCACATTCCAGCAGCAGCCACTGAAGAAACACTTTAAATAAATGTGTCAGCAACCGATTTTTTTTTTTTAACAAGGTGAATGTTTCATCGTCACAAGTAACTCAAAATCACTTTTGGAACAAGTGAACCTCAGATACACGGCCCTCATCTGAACATTAGAATTTTACCTTGTGTGGATTTTAGAATTGCTTCTGGGGGTGGCCATTTGTCTGCTTTGTTTCTTGGATTCCTTAACTGTCTCCTTAGAATCTTCTTCATTTTTACCACTTAAGTGCCTGGCGGGATTTGGGGAAGGGGTTGAAAAGACAGTCACCAGTCTGTTAGATGAAAGGACTAGTAGAGGTGAATCAGTCTCACTAAAAATTAATTGTAAACTCCTCTCAAACCTTTCAGGTTTCTTAATTTAACTTTCACCAAAATGCCTCTCTTTAAACAAAAGAGAAAATGTTTTACAGTATACCAACACTGTGACTGAGAGGCTGGCCATCACAGGATGATTAAATATAAAGAAAATCATGACATTTTTGCTTCTTTACGATATAGAATATAAAAGGCCTGAACATTTTTCCCCTGCTTGTTGAGATTTTTAAAGAGTGTTCAATATATACGTGAGAAATTTAACATTTTTTTGAATCTGGGAATCTTCCCCTTTTTAAAAAATTGGCAACTAAAAGAAGCAGCTTGGGGCATAAGAAAGAGGGTACCTTTATTATGACAAATGTTACAAATCCTATTATTGCCAGGTTGTACCTCTATAGATCTACATACCTCTGCAGGTTGTGCATGTCTAGATATATATTACAGATACAGCATATATGTGCACTAAATGAAGACAAATGGGGGCAGACAAATGGTGGGGGCAGAGCAGATTTTATATGTGCTGAGAAAGTATAAAGTAGTAGGGGGTCAATGTGTACTTCCTTGTATCTCCACCATTTATCCCCCTGTCCCCTCCCCCTGTAAATCTTGGAGGCAATCTCAAATTTCCAAACCACCCTCCAGCATACATCCCTTTCCACATCCCATCCTCTTTAGAGCTTCCCCCATGTGTAAGCATTAACAATTAAACCTTTCTTTATGCTGATAGTAGGCAAAGCATTTCAGCACACATTGAGAACAGTTTGCCTCAATGGAACAACATGCCAAGCACAAGAAAGCCATTCAATGATTCATAACAATAATGCCGCCACTTACCTGGTATGATCGCCTTTCAAATCAAAATTCACAGTTTTTAGGCTGGAGTCCTGGTCCCTTGTAAAGGGAGATAGCCTTATTGTATCACTTAGCTTAGACCAGTGTCCTGGGGTACTTGATACTGACTCTCTCTCATCATCGGTACAAGGTATTTTTGTAGGTGATCCCAAAATCCCAGTGAACATCACCTTTCGCTTAGTAGCTGACGGTTCCCAGGCCTCACTGCAGTCCCAGTCATCACCCAGGAGTCCTATAATATCACATCCTGGAAGTTTACTTCTAGGAGATTTTGTGGGACCTAGGAACCAATACAAACTGACATCAGAATTAAATTCCCTCATTTAGCTGAGTGTTGGCTGCCACGCCACTCCGGGCACATGACTTGACTGCTGCTTAAATGAGGGTGACAAATCAAATAATAGGAAAGACCTTTTTCTTGAAAACCCAGACTTAGCACTTGATGTTTAGTCCTGTATCCTCTGCTCTCAAGAACAGGTTCATTTGCACATCAGTTTGAATATGAACACTTAAACATGTACATATTCTTGGTCATCACACAAAACATGGATAAATGTTCTCCCTACACAGCACAAAGTAGGCACAGACACAGGATGGGAATAGACACGGCATAAAAGTAAAGGCAGCACAAAGACCAAGCAAACAGACATTCATACCCTTTGTCACGCCATAAATGCCCCAAATTTGTGACTGACACAGGTGTTATCAATTTGTGTGACTTTATTGCAGCAGGTGTCTATTAAGTTTATGGCAACAAAGCGCAGTCAGCTCAGAGCTAGCTGTACTCTCCAGTCACCCAAGGCAGTTGCTCCTGGGACCTGATCGTGCATGGTCCATAAATTCCCAACCAGGATCAGGCCCCTTAGGTCCTGGGACTGCCTGCCCAGGTTTCCCTTCCAAAACAAATATGCCCTGGGAATATCTCTGTACAGGAAACCCTGGCTTTCCCCTTCCAGAGACATGCCCTGGGGAAGATAAAGGGTGAGACTAAACAGGGAACATGTTGTCCACTGTCCTGCAGGATCAAGCCCTTACCCAATGCTAGGCCACACAACATCCATTTCACTCAATAAAACGATCAGCTGTGGTGGGACACAATTGCTGGCCTGTCGGGCTCAAAGGGTAGTAAGCAATGGCTCAGTGTCTAGTAGGTAGGTGATATCAAGTCGTCGGGCTGGTTTGGTTCAGTATCTTCATCAATGACCTGGAAGATGGAATGGAGTGCACCCTTGGCAACAGGGCTGCACCGAAAAAGATTTTTTGGGGCCGACACCAGCCATATTGGCCAATACTGATCCAACTGCCAATATGCAGCCTGGCAGCTTGGAGAGTAGCATCCGGCTGGTAAGTTTGTTGGGGGGACAGGGCCGGGGGAGGGAAAGAATGTGTGTGGGAGGAGGGGGCAGATTGAGGCTCCTGCAGTGAGGGAAGGAGTGAGACTGGGGCAGGGGCTGCACAGGCAGGGTGGGCACAGGACAGAACCATGGCTTGTCCAAGGAAGGGGTGGCTCCCACCACTGTGCACACCCCCGAGGGAGAAATGGGGCATATGACCCTCCAGATCCGTACGTGGGGCGAACGCAGGCTGCTGCTGTGCACTCAGGGTCAGGGCTCCACCAGCCTCTTCCAGTAGAGGGGGCCGGGTCGGGGCTGCACTTGAGCCAGGTAGGGTGGGAGGCAGTGGTGCTGGGAGGGGGGTGGGTTACGGGGCGAGCTGCAGCCACTACATAAATTTCCTATAGCTATGCTGTAGACCCTATTCCCAGTGCCGCCACTGCCCACCCTGAGTGCAGCCCCAGCCCAGCCACCACCCCTGCCAGGAAAAGGCTGGCACAGCCCCAGCCCTGGAGTGCACAGTGGCAGGCTGCCCTCTCCCTGCACACAGATACAAGGGGCACATGCCCCCCATGCATCTCTTGGGGGTATGTGCAGTGGCCAGGAACTGCCCCCCACTCCTCATACCCTATGCTCCTAGACGAGCTGCCCATGGCTCTGTCCCATGTTCCCCTCAGCTGTGCAGCACCTGTCCCTGCTCCAGCCCCACTCCCTCCCTCAATGCGGGGGCATCGATCTGCTTCCCACATATCCCTCCCTCACACAGACTTACTGGCTGGATGCTGCTCCCCAAGCTGCACTCCTGGCCCCACGCATGCTGCAGCTGCACGCAGCATTTATCAGCAACATCATCAGCCACATCAGCCAAAAAAAGCCAACTGCCAATAATGCCAATTTTCCTTTTATCGGTGCAAATACAATATGGACTGATGTATTGGTGCACCTGTACTCAGGAAGTTTGCAGATAACACCATATTGTGGGGGAAGTAGTAGATAAGCTGAAGGGTAGGGCAAAGATTCAGAGAGACCTTGGCAAATTGCAGTATTTGACCAAAAGAAATCTCATCAGGTTCAATAAAGGACACATGCAAAGTCCTGCATGGGATTATTCTAAGTGCACCTGTACAGGCTGGGGACTGACCAGCTAAGCAGCAGCTCTGCAGAAAGGACCTGGAGGTTACAGTGGACAATAAGCTGAATGAGTCAACAGTGTGCTCTTGTTGCCAAGAAGGCTAATGGCATATTGTGTTGCACTAGTAGAAGTGCTGCCACCAAATCGAGGGAAGTGACTCTTGGCCCTCTATTTGGCATTGGTGAGGTTCAGCAGAGGACACTGAAAATGGTTTGGGGGCCAAGGCACATGACTTATGAGAAAAGGCTGAGGGAACTGGGCTTCTTTAGTCTGGAGAACAGAAGACTGAGGGAGGATTTAACAGCAGCCTCCAACTACCTGAAGAGAATGGAGCTGGACTGTTCTCAGTGGTGGCAGATGACAGAACTAGGAGCAATGATCTCAAGTTTCAATAAGGGAAACTGAGGTTAGATATTAGAAAAAAGCTGTCTCACTGGGAGAACAGTAAAGCACTGGAACAGGTTATCCACAAAGGTCGCGGACTCTCCAACCTTGGAGGTGTTTAAGATCCAGCTAGACAACGCTTTGGTTGGGGGTGGGGATCTAGTTGGAGATGATCCTGCTTTGAACAGGGGGTTGGACTGGATGATTTCCTAAGGTCCCTCCAACCCTACTTTTCTATGCGTTTACATTCTGCCACAGCTGATCCGCTTCAATTGGTGACATCTGTTTATACCCATACTTAGCCATGCGCTAAAAATGAGGAACCCCACCCTCAATCAGGCTCTCACTGGATCCAATTGCATTGGTTTACAGCAATTCATTTACTATACATTACCGTCACACCTGGATTTTACATTCCAACGTAGCAAACTTAATGTAAAATTATATTAGGTTTCTCTTGGCTACCTCCCCTTGTTCAAATAACTTTCACAACATAAACAGATGCAAAATAGTACAGTCTAGACTAAGATAATGCATGCAATCAGAGACACACATGAGGCAAACAGATATATTTGTACTTTAGTAAGGCATCACTCTAAAGCTTAACTGAAGTAGTCTAATGTCAGCACTATTAGTTTTTTTTTAATGAAAAATAAAGGGGAATCATCATCTACAGCACAGACTGAGGACAGTCACAAACATGCATGGCATTTGGGTGGCATTTCAGAGCGTAAGGCAGAGTAGATTTGCACCCTATAGACTAACTAAATCTGAGATGTATTGCATTTAGAAGCATGCCATTATTCCTCCCTCCTGCAATACGATACCTGAGAGTGGTTGTCCTGACTGGGTTCACCCTGGAAAAGTTGCTGGGTCATTTGCAGAGACTGCAGATGCGGCCTCTGGATCTAAAAGAATAAGCTTCTGCTGCCCAAGTACAGCTTAAGGACGATAACAGACAAACAGCTGTCCATGGTTTAGGTTGCATCATAGAAAAAAGTCAGACTGGAAGAGACTTCAGGAGGTCATCCAGTTCAGCCTCCCTGTTCAAGGCAGGATCATCCCTGTGTAAACCATCTTACCCATGCGTTTGTCTGTCACATGAAGGGAACAAATAACTACACTGCATTAACCCGAATTACATCTCCCCAAGATTGGACTTAAATGTTTTGAGGTAACTCATTTATTTCAGGTACGACCAAAGGCATAAGATCCTTCCTACCCTCACTGATAACTTTGGCCAGTGCAGAACTCTCAGCAGTATCTTGCCAACCAATTTGCTAGGTCACACAGCAATAAAGATCTTCAGTTTTCAACAGCTCAAAAGACCAGATACTAAGAGAAGGCACACCAACAGCCAGCTGCATAGAAAGGAGTAGCCTTCCTCAGGGTGTTCATTTATTTCTTGTATCCATGCCTTATTAAGGGCTCAGTGGCTACCACAGCTGTTCAGAAGTTGGAGAGGGATCCTTGCACTACATGATGCTGTCATCCAAGAACAGAATCCAGTTACTGAGGGACTCATGCTCCCCGTAAACCCCTTCGCCTTCAGTACCAGGTGAAAAGCAGTCAGATGGCAGCCAGGCTTACAGGAATCACTCACTAGGTTAGGAATAAGTGAGGCTATAGATAAACTTTAGTCTCTAAGATTCTCATGTCAGCCACTCTTCTGCTCAATTTAATACTGCCTGCAAAAATCCTGATAGAACCAAAAGTAATGAATGGATACAAATCTTGCCATGTACATACCGTTTAGCTGTAACTTCTTCCTTGCTCCTGGGGTATGGTTGCCATTGGCCAGCCTTTGGGAATGTCTCTCCTTGGACAAAGACAACTTAGAAGCAGAGTGTCTTGATTCTATTTCCATTGCAAGGTTCTTGTTTTTTGTGGCACTCCGAGTGCTTCTCTCTGTCTCCGTATATGCAGAACACATGATATCCAAAGGAAGCACCTCGGACTCCATTACTAGAATGGGGGAACCATACCCTTTCCTTGTCAGAGGTGAGGAAAGCTGAGAAAATAGGTCATGAGACAGAGGCTTAAAATTTTTCCCATCCCAAGATTCCTTTACATAGAAAACTTGTTTTCTCTTTGATGTAACAGGCACCACCTCCTTTGGAGTCAGTGGTATCACCTATAAGAGGAGAAAATATCAAGAGATTATTATCTATTGTTTATAGATTTCAATACTAAATTCCAATAGACCACCTGATCTGAGTACAGACTGGAGCTGACATTTCTAGACTTGTATTTTGCAAGAGAATCCAATACTAGTTTCTTGAAATTTTCACCAAGAGTTGCTCATACAGCAGTAGGGCGGCATACTGAGCAATACAAACACTTCACAATCAGAATTAAAGTAGAGGCTGCAGACCATATAAGAAAGGGCATATGAGAAAGGAAAGAAGTTAAAATGACTGGAGCTTCCTAAAAAATATGGATGCAGTAACATCCTTTATTCAGGGTAAATCTTCCAGGAGACAACAGATACCCACTAACCCTAGCCCTGGATATCAACTATTATCCAGATGGAAGTATGCTAAAAAATCATTCACAATGGCCAACTATAGACCTGCATTAAAGATTCAACAGAGTGCTGCAATAGGAAAAATGAAATAGCTTTTGTGGTTGTTTTAGGCTCTTCTACCTCTTCCTTTCCTGCATGAAGGGCCTTGCATACATACCATAACACTTGTAAGAATGGTCTCCACATTTACTTGTGTGTCATAGCTAGAACCTTGATCCAAAAATATCTCCAAGGGAGAAACCTTTCTTTGCAGTAGTTTCCGTTTACCAAGTGGTATCTCTGTAAAGCGACAGAACCACTGAACAACTGCATACTTGTCTTGACAGTCTGTGGCAGAGAAAAAACAAGAAAACAACAGTTAGTATCAAAAACTTGAGATTTGGTTATGATATAGTTCCTTCGGGACTTCAGATAATTAACGACTCCAACTGAAAATCAGAGCCACACTGTCCTAGGCACTGTATGTACACACAGTACAAAACTGCCTTCTGTGTCTAAGCAGCTGTGACAAATTGGGGGTAGGCAACCTTTTCCGGCTGTAAGCCAGAAGCAGACAGGCACTTGTCCCTTGGTGTCATGAGGAGAGCACCTGTAGTAGAAGCTCCCCCATCTGTAGGCTGCATCCAATGGTTCTGCAGGATAGGCCATAGGATGCAACTCCCCAATCTAAATAGGCATGACAGACAAACAAGCTGAAAACAAGTGCTATACTCCAGTCCTTGATTTCTCGTTTTGAGATTAAACAGATCACATCCAAGATCCTGCAGCAAGTCTATGGCAAACCTACAAAATGAACAGAAATCCCTGAAGAAGCAGTCCACTGCCTTAATTCGAAGAACATTCTTCCTCCCAGCTACAGAACAGTTCTGTTTGAGAGTATAACAAAATGATTACACATTTTCGATTACCATGTACCCATCTTAGGGTGCTTTCATGATCAGGTCACATGATAGATAAACAGGTCATTTGCTACGGATGTTACAGAAAAAAGGGCAGGATGCATTGACTGGCCTTATGCAGACAATTCTGCATCAACTGCTATGCAATGTTATTGAATACGTAATAACAGCACGTCAATTTAAAGGTATCCCAAACAAAAGACACCAGTACAAGTTATGTTAATTCTGTAGTGATACAAGTGCAGCAGACTGCTCCAACTTTAATTCATTCAAGCAATTTCCTGGGCTAGATTGCCTGCACTGCAGCCTTTGGGATTATGTCCCTGCAACCTGTGCACATAACTATCAGTGTAAGTGTTCAGGGAAAATGAAATATTTTAAGACATGGGATAAAATGTTGAGGGAGGATCTATTTTATGGACACAGTCAATTTGAAATCTGGAAAAGTTAGGGTTAGAAGTAGTTTCAGGTACCCTCACCTCCCTTGGAACTCTTGCGGTTTTACCTTCCCATTGGTTGTGAAGGGCGAGAGCAAGGCCTGAGCCCTATTTACACCAACTATTACACACATTACTATTAGCAACACAAACAATCAAAACTGCATACAAAGTTTAGGCTACACCATTTATGATGAATATACAGACAATGACTAGTGAACTACTAATCTTTTGTAGCTCATGTATTGCTACAAATTCATGCTAACTCTTGGTAAGCTTACTAGAAATCACAGATGTAAGAGAGCAAATTAATTTTTAGCTTGGCTACTATGACTATGAGTATGCAAGGCATGGGAAGTTAAGAATGAGCATGTTGGCAGCTGCCAGCACAGGTGGGAAAAGAAATAAGAGACCTTATATCTGAGGAAATGCATTTTCACAGAAGGATTAACCTTGTCTGACATCTCCCTATAATCCCTGGAAAAATCAGTTTGACCCTGGGTTCCCTAGTTTCAGGAAAAAAAAGAAAATTAAACTGACCCATGAGGGGAAACAATCAATTGCTTCAACTGGGGAAACTGCTTACTTCTGGCAAAGTTCCTGGACAACGTAAAGCAAGAGAAGGGGAGGTAGAAGAGGATGAAAGGGGGAGTGCTGGAGATGAAAGAGAAACAGATGACAGGACTAAGGACCCTTGCAGCCAGCTTCAACTGAAAACATCAAAGAGAAATTTCCTCTATAAACCATTTTCTAATCTAGAGGACCTGATCATCATCTGGGTAACATCAGTGATAAGATCCAGGACCAGTGATCTGCTTTCTACTTCAGTATGGCAAATCCTATATGTTGCTCAATTTTGAAGCAGAGAGGTCTAAACAGAAAAATAAATGCACTTCCTTCCCAAATAAGGTCTACTTCTATTATGCTGCAAGCTGGCCACTGAGCAAGACTCCAACAACATATAGCATCTAACATAAAGCATCAATAATCTTACTGATCAAAACATTATTCTTTATGGTAGGAATTTTACGCATAGTTTCAGAAAAATCAGGATTCCTCCATTGGTTTTTGGAATGCTAAATGTCACGAGCTGTGATCTCCTGAATTGTACTGAAGTATTTAATTGCTGCTACGTTGGGGCGTGGAAGGGAGAGGAGGGAAGAAAATGACTACCATAATTCCAGCCCACTGCGTGAATAACATGGGACTTGTAAGCAAAATATCAACTCAGAAGTGATTTGACCCTCCTTGCATTAACTATTAGCTGAAATTTGTATCTAAATGATTGTCCTTGAGATGGATTAAGTTCATACACTTTACGGAGTGATAGCGAAACAGGACTGCTGCCATACCAGAGTTCACAAGAAATTCTTGTTTTATGAAGTATTGACATCTGTCAAAAAAAACCCACACTGATGTGGTTCTTCTGAGTTCTTTGCACCAAAAGAAACTGCTGTTATTTTTCTGTGCTCAAGAAATGAGTGAAAGCTAACAGCTGGCATTTTCTGAAAGGTATCTTGAGTCTAAAAAGGCCAAGAACCACTGATCTAAAGATTGACCAGATCTTCGTATCTAAGAAGTGGTTTTGCTGCATTTTTCATTTACTATTTAATTTAATGAACAGTTTTCACTGAATCTTAACAACAAAAGACATTTCTACTACTAACAGTGAGTACAATACTAAATAACTCATAACAGATAGAACCTCAGACAAATAGCTGTCAAGTTAATTTTCAGTTTCCATAAATAATGCTGGTCAAGTAAGGAGATTTAAAGAAACTGAGAAGGCACAGGGCCTGTGTTGCGTTCTGCCACGATTCACTACATACCGTAAGTTACTCGGCTTCTCAATGTCCATCATTCAACCTTTATCTTTAGATCTTTAACTTTTCTTTTCTTTACTTTGCAGGGACAAGGAGGTCTAGTTTTGCATTTCTGAAATGGCTCAAGATTTCCAAGACAGAAGGCAGAGGGCCACATTTTTATAAAGAAAAAAAATTGCACTTACTATCTTCATATAATTTTAGAATTTTTGCCACAAAAGGCTGATCTGCATTCTCCCCTTCTATTAAAACACACTCTCCAAGGTGTATGCAGGTTTTTGAGCTTTCTGATTTAATCAGGAGTCCGCTAGGAAAAGATGAACACACAGAGGTTAATGGAAGTCTTTCACATGCCTTACAATTCAGACACTGTTGGAGTCAAATGTGGTCTTGTTATTGCTTCCTCTCTGGACAGATCTCCTTGCCAAATACATGCAACATTTCCTCTGTTCAGATGTTCTGATTCTCTTTTTCTCTAAAAACTGGAGATGGAATTACAGTTCACAAGCGATTGGACAGTTAGTGGAACCTGCATGCAACCTCCAGAGTTAACACATCAGTTTAAAGACACCAAGTGAACACAGGAATTTTTTTTTGTTTAAGTATCACAGGAAACTCACATTTTCCATTCTTTCATGCCAAAGGATCAAAAGCGTTTTACCAAACTTAAGACTCTACATAAAAGAATCTCTTCTATCAGCCACCAAAATGTAAAAAAACCCTTACAAGCACAGAGCAATATGACAACTGTTTAGAAAGTGACAAGTATAATATCCAGGTAATGCTGCAAAATAACCAGTGTGTAATTATCCAAGTTACAATAGCACTCACTGGCAAATGCAGAAGTGACCAAAAGTTTCCAACTAGAGACAAATTGCTCAAAAGAGGACATTTCTTTCAAGCAGCATTCCTCTCTCCACCTCTCTCGGTAACAGAGACAACAGCTGCAGTGCAACAGCTTTGTGGCTGGACAGCTCTTATCTATCCACCACATCATACACAACAAAAGCACCCGTCTTTGATAAGAGGGTTTTTACAAGATGTTCACATTACTTCTTCCTTGTGCTCATTCTGCGGTGCGTACATCTGACAGATACTACTACTCCAATTACCTGTGTCACTACAGCACTTTTTCAATAACTCCCCATAAGCGTCACATTTCTGTGCGTTTCTAACCCAGTAGTAAAATAGGTATTCTTTACCTATATTGAGTTGTCTGAAGTCTCCTATCTGAGCTTGTTTCTTTTCCATACCATGAATATGTAAGCATAGTCCGATGCCTCAGATTCATGATTTCTGTGATAAAAGATTAAAAGCAGCATACGGTTTATGGCTATGAGCTGTGGTGTTTAACAACAAAAGCAAGAGAAAGAAGCACGATTTCTGGAGTCTAATTCCTAGCTGAGACACTGAGTCCAAGTTACTGTCAGTAAGTCACCAAACTTCCCTGTGCCTCAGTTTTTTCATTATTCAGAAAAGGGTACCGGTTGCTTCAAACAAATTTAAAATTTAAACCTAACTTTTGGCCTATGATTTGCGAGAGATAAACTGGTCTGACAAAATAAAGTATGATGCTCTGAGTGTTTGCATCCTTCATTCCTGCCAGAGCCGAATGTTCTTCTACTAGTCGCTCGCAAAGGCTTTTCTGAGGACCCTGCTACACGTTCAAATAAAAGCCAGAAACTTTTGGCTACTGACAGGAGTTTCCATGCTTCCGATCCTCGCTGGATTTCAGGGCTCCCATTTGATCCACAAAGATGGCACTCGATCTCGAACCGCATTTGTGATCCTCGTCCTAAGTTATTTAGCTTCGACGCGGCTAAAATAACTTCATGAGCTCCACTTCCCCAGCCACTGATGATTTGCTCCCATCCCGTGGGTTTGGAGGGTTTTGGAGCCGAGGGTCTCAGGCTCCCGCAGAGGCGACAGCCTCCCACCCTGGCCATCATCAAAAAGCACCTTGATGCCCAACCTTGCCGGCGCCGCCCGATCCCAGCCGTCTTCCCTGCGCGGCTGCGGAGCCCGAACCCGACGATCTGCGAGGTCCCTCCCAGCCCCGAACAACGACGAAAGATGCATCTATCCAACGCGATTGAAATGTAGTCATGCAAGGGCTGTATAAACACCTGTGCAGGTTGAAACCGCACAGCCGCTCTGCAGCGGGCGTCTGCCCAGCTTGAATCTGAGCGCGTGGCGGGGCCCTCGGCGGGTGAGGGGCGCCACGTGGCGTGGCACCAGCTGCCCCAGGTGTCCACGGGCATTGCTGGGGGGGAGGTGGAGACTCAGAGGATGCCTGCTGCCTGGGCAGGCCAAGGGGGGATCCAGGCTCCCCGGGGGGCACTGCTACGTGTTACATTCATCGCGCCCATCAAGCCGCCCTCCGCCCCCAGGCCTCGCGCGCGCCCGGCTGCAGCCATTTTAAAGCCCTGAGAGAGAACGAGCTCTGAGAGAGCAGGTCAGACCCGCCGGACAGCGCGGGGAACCCAGCTGTCCGGCTCACCCGGGGGCCAGGCCGACGGGCAGGGGCAGGGGCAGGGGCAGGGGCAGGACCGCACTCACCGCGCCAAGCCGCACTGCTCCGCGCCCCGTCAGCACCAACAACATTTCGCGCCAAACGCCGGTGCCCCGCCCCCCCGGGCAGAGCCACCGCCCGCTTGGGGGTGGGCCTTGCGAAGCCGCGCCCGGAGTTAAGATGGCGGCCGAGAGGGGCGGGCGACGTGACTTAGCACCGGAAGCGGAAGTGCTTCCTCCCCGCCCGGAAGCTGTAAGCATCCATCGCGCCCGCCGCCGGGGCCATGGCGAACCGGACGGTGAAGGACGCGCACAGCATCCACGGCACCAACCCGCAGTACTTGGTGGAGAAGATCATCCGCACGCGCATCTATGAGTCCAAGTACTGGAAGGAGGAGTGCTTCGGCCTCACCGGTACGGCCCGCCCGGGCAAGGGGCGCTTCCGGCTAGGCCGCGCGGGGCGGGGCCTAGGGAACTCGGGGGTGGGGCTTGGCGCGGAGGCAGTGACAAGGGCCTGGGGGCGGGGCTTAGGACCATGGGGGCGGGGCTTGGCACTGAGGTAGAGATAGGGTTAGTTAAGCGTGTCTGTCTGGCCCTTGGGGGCGGGGCCTAGAGCTCTGTGAGTGGGGCTTGGCGCAGAGGCAGCCACAGGGTTGGCGTTGGTGAAACCATTGCTAAGCTTCCACCTGGCCCTAGGGGGCGGGGCTTCGCGCTGAGGCAGTGGTGGTTGGTTAAGTTGTACTGACACTTCCACCTGGCTCTTGGGGGCGGGAACTAGGACCCCGGGGGCGGGGCTTGGTGCCGAGTTAGTGACCTGGTGGGCAAAACCGTTACTGATGCCTCCAGCCCTTGGGGTCCCCGAGTGCCCTCCCGCTGTGCGAGGTGCTCGGGCCCTGGGGTCGAGCTGCCTGGCGCTGACCGCGGGGCTCGTCCGCCCCCGTCGATTCTAGCGGAGCTGGTGGTGGACAAGGCCATGGAGCTGAAGTACGTCGGCGGCGTGTACGGGGGGAACATCAAGCCCACGCCTTTCCTGTGCCTGACTCTGAAGATGCTGCAGATCCAGCCTGAGAAGGACATCATCGTGGAGTTCATCAAGAACGAAGACTTCAAGTAAGCGAGGCAGGTCGCTGTCCCCGCCCTGGGCGCTGTTGGGCCAGGGAGGCAGACGTGGGAGGCGGGCAGCGACAATGCAGCCGAGCGCCCGGCGGGGCCAGGGCAGGGCTCCCCTGTGGGGAGTGTCCCGTTTCCCAGGTGCCGTGCGCAAGCCTGCCTGGTAACGCCTGCTTTCCAAGCGCGAGCTCTTTGCTCGGGTTGCCCTGCTGCTTGTGTTTGTTTCCTTTCGTTCATGATGCGCACCTGTCTTTGTCCGTGCGTGAGCCGTGTGTTAAGGTGGCTACGGGGGCAGATCCAGGGCGGTGGGGTGTGGTAGCACCCCCCCCTTTTGGGTCGGATCACCCAGTGGGAACCTGTGGGGACTTCTTTGAAATCCTTAGAGCAGGTGAGAATCCCCGCTTCCCTTCTGGGCTGAGTCATGTCTTCCCTGCTCCTTCTTGGCCTCAGCTGGGATGGTGGCAGTAACCAAGACAAGGGAGTTTCCCTTCCCTATGTCTGCTTCCAAGGGGCAAAGCTAGGTGGGGAAACCCACCCTTGGCCCATTCCTGCTGTTCCTGCTGAGCCGAGCCCCCTGCCCAGCCTCGCTGGAGTAGGCAGGTCTTGGCGCTGAAGCTTCTGCACCTCAGGGACAGTAGGGAAAGCAGCAGCCACGAGCAAGGAAGGAGAAGGGAGAGGACCTGGCTGAACGCGAAGGGGATGGGGGCAGATTCTGCTCTGGGAACTTTTAAGTTGTCCCTGGAGGCTCCCCCCAGCATGGTCTGTGGGCACCAGTGGTTGGGAGGCTGGGAGTAAGGATACAGTCACCCCTGCGGGGCAGGTTGCTGCTCCCACGGCTCCTTTGCCAAATCCTGGATCCATCCCTTGGTGGCTATCTGCCTATTTTTTTATTTTTTTTTGGTATAGAACTGATAATGCACAGAGAGAGCAGAGTTGTCAGGAATGAGCACATATGGGAGAAATTATGGCCGCACCATATTAGTTTCAGTGTATCGGTCGTCTTGTGAGGCTCTTGCAAGAAAGGCTTCCTTCACTGTTCATTATCTCCCTGCACAGAAAGATCTCACGTGTGAACTGCTACGTTCTGTTGTGCTTTTCAGATATGTCAGAATGCTTGGTGCGTTATACATGAGATTGACTGGCACTGCCATCGACTGCTACAAGTACCTCGAGCCACTGTACAACGATTATCGGAAAATAAAGAGTCAAAATAGAAACGGGGGTAAGAAATCTTATGTTCTCAGGGTAAAGCAGTGTGGCATGGACAGTCCTTTGTAAGAGACCTCTCCTTTAGTGCTGTCTGCTATACAGGAATGCAGGTGTGAAAATAGCTCCTCGCTTTGATATGAATTCACCCGTCACGTATGCTGTGGCTGGGCCTGTTTCTTTGCTAACATTCTCTTAAACTGGAGCTTGCACACTTCTGTGTACTTTCTTCAGGCCTATGTGTTTGTGTTAATAAAACAGCACCTAAAGGAAGAGCATAGGACTGGGCATCAGGGATTTTCTAATTGTAACTGCCACAGTTTTGCTACGTGTAAAATAGAGTTAATTTTCCCAGCCGCTAGGGTTGTTCTGCTGTAAGGGTTGGGTTTGAACAGCACATGACATAGTCTCCTGAATATTAAGTATTGGTACCTAAAGCAAAGATGACTGCCTTGTTTTAAATGCTTTTTCTTTCAGAATTTGAACTGATGCACGTGGACGAGTTTATTGATGAACTGCTTCATAAGGAACGTGTTTGTGATATCATTTTACCTCGATTGCAGGTATGTAGAGGCTGGTAATCCAACTTAATGTTATATATAACATAACTAGTCATCTGACTTGCAAGCATGTTACATACCATGGTAGCTAAGGCTTAATTTGTACTTGACAGACCCTTGTGAGCATGTTTGTGTGGATTATGTGAAATGACAAGTAGGTATCTCTTTTAGAAACGATATGTCCTGGAAGAAGCTGAACAACTAGAGACTCGGGTTAGTGCATTGGAAGAAGATATGGATGATGTAGAGTCTAGCGAGGAGGAGGAAGAGGAGGATGAAAAGGTCTGTGAATTGTATTGTTGTTTATTTTTCTATGGAAGGTTATGTTGGGTGCCAAAATATTTATGCAGTAGAGTGTTTCCAGAAAACTCCTCATCATTACAGTGTCATAAGAGTTGCTCGTGACACCTTAAGTCCTACCATGGCAGTAAAACAGACTTTTTATTGGGGTACTCTGCCTGATAAACTTTAACTGATTTAATGGGTTCTTTGCCTCAGTCTTCCTGAGGGGGGACCGAGACATGCCTCCCGCCAGAAGTTTGAATTCCCTCTTGGGAATCACTGCTAGGCCAAGGGTGAGGGTAGACCTGGTGAAAGGGCTTCTCGAAGGGCTGGATGTCTTTAAGTTGGTGGGTCTAGATGACCTGCACCCAAGGGTGTTGAGGGAGCTGGTGGGGGTGATCGCTGAGCCCTTGGCTCGGTTATACGAGCTCTCTTGGAGCTCTGGACAAGTGCCAAAGGACTGGAAGGTGGCGAGTGTGGTTCCCATCTTTAAGAAGGGGAGGAAGGAGGACCCGGAGAACTACAGGCCTGTCAGTCTCACCTCGGTTCTGGGTAAGATCTTTGAGAAAATTCTCAAGTCCCACATCTGTGAGGGGACCAGTAGGGGACTTTATGCTGAAGGGAAACCAGCACAGGTTTAAGGGCAGGTCCTGTCAGACCAGTCTGGTCACCTTCTATGACCAGGTGACCAAAGCCATGGATGCGGGGGTCCCTGTTGACGTAGTCTTTTTAGACTTCAGGAAGGCGTTTGACACGGTCTCT
>JAGPOW010001543.1:12876826-12927113 GCA_030014935.1 Caiman crocodilus | reverse complement strand
AATGGTCACAAGTTACTGGAGAGCAGGTTTAGGTTGGACATTAGGAGGCACTACTTCACAGTTAGGGTGGCTAGGATGTGGAACCGGCTTCCTAGAGAATTTGTTCTTGCTCCTACCTTGGGCACCTTCAAGAATAGATTGGGTAGGTACTTGGCTGGGGTCCTGAGACCCTGGCACTCGTTCCTGCCATTGGCGGGGGGTCAGACTAGATGGCCTGCTCTAGGCCCCTTCTGACCCCAGATACTATGATATAATAATATATGTATTCTCTCCTAATTGGACATGTTGTGGTCACATTAAAATAGACATTTGGTTTGTCAATTTAAACACATTTTGAGCGGGGAGGGTTGGGTATAAGGTGGAAGCAGAGAGTTTCCACTGAAGTCGGTATGCTTTATACTATGCGGTCATCAGATGTGTAGGCAGTTTCATTTTAAGACTTAAGTTGAATAGAAAGTCCTGCTGCATCCTTATGCATAAGGAACATCAGGGTGCAGAGATTGTTAGAGCTCTGTGATTTTGTGTTACTTGCAGATGGAGAGGGCACCCTCCCCTGATCATCGCAGGAGAGGCTACAGAGATTTGGACAAGCCACGCAGATCTCCAACTGTGAGATACAGGCGGAGCCGAAGCAGGTCTCCACGCAGGTGATGTATTGCTGCTTTTCCCCAGAAAAAAACTCAGCCGTCTGCTAAGTGTTGGTTCTGGAACTAAAGGCTATGTTAAAGACTGCATGAATGCTTCACCAGGTTTTCAAGCCATTCTCTTGTCTTTCTTACCTGCAGGCGAAGCCGCTCACCCAAGAGGAGAAGGTAAGAGAGTTACTGCTTTTACATTCCATTGGAAAAAATAATTGTTTGTAAAATCGAATGGTCTAACACTCTCCCTCCCTCTAGCCCATCACCACGTCGGGAGAGGCATCGCAGCAAAAGCCCAAGGCGACACCGGAGCAGGTCTAGGGAGAGACGCCACAGATCAAGATCTAAATCTCCAGGTAGTTCAGTGATTTGCTGCTGTCTCTCTTAGTAATGCTTAAGAATTTAACTCCTGATATCAGGGAGTGGATAGATAAGTTGAGTTTTAGAACATGGCTAAAATTGAATGAATTTATGCTCCGAGAACAGCTCTTACACTGGCTTAGCTTCGTCTTCGAATATTTCTATCACTAGCTAACCACAAAGAAATTCTGACATTAAATGCCTAACTGGGGAATGAGTTAATCTTTTAACAGTGCTGGAGGATTAGTGCTAAAGGCAGACTTTATTAGCAGAAATGGAGAGTAGTCATGTGACACTATTCTTTTTTCTGGAGATCAGCACTAACAATTTTATTTTTTGTTAACAGGGCACCATCGTAGTCATAGACACAGAAGTCATTCCAAATCACCTGAAAGGTAAAAGCTTTGTCTTTCTTTAAGAATTCCCACTCATGTTCGAAAAAGCTCTTGCAAACCAATGTCAGAGCTTTCCTTTCACAAAGAAACTGAATTTTGAGATTTGTACCAATTTCTCTTACTACCATTTGTTTTGAAATCAAGCTAGCCCTCATTTTTAGGACAAACATCCAGTTTGATTTGCCCAGTAGATTCTCTCTCAAACACACACTGAAACATTGTTGTTACCATTTCAGATCGAAGAAGAGCCACAAGAAGAGTCGACGAGGGAACGAATAAAGGATGAATTCCACTAAGCAGTTTGGGGACCCTGACCCAAAATCTGCTTGTAGATATTGTCTTGTTTATTTTGCAGGACAGAAGGACAGGTGCTGGCTGCTTTAGCAGTCAATTTTTTTTTAATCCTCCTTCCAATCTTCTCTTGTACAAGAAAGGGGGTTTTTTTTCTATTAAGAAAAAGCTAAAGTAACTTTTTTAATGTACATAACTTGTTTATCCTCCTAGTGGAATGTGAGGAATAGTATGGTTTTTAAAATGTTTTCTTGATGGCCTGTGTAAAAATAGCACAAGTCTAAGATGTCCTATAATGTTTATTCATTTGTTATGAAATGCCCTTGTTCATAAAGGTTGCTTCCTGTTTTCCAAAATAATTGGTCTGTGTGCATCTATAGATGCATCAGACTGAACTGATACAGAAAGATTGTTTTTAGGTACTCCACTAGCTCATTTGTTTTTTGATAGGTGTCCTAGAGAAGCTGGCAAGAAACTGAAAACCTAACCACGTCTGAATATTTCTTGTGATATTATCAGTGCTTGTAAATAAAACAATGGCTTTACACTGAATGCATTTCTACCCATAGAAGTATTCAAAGGTAATACAGAGAGGAAACCATCAATTCCTTATTTACTAGAAATATTACTGAACCTCTCCAGTAATGAACTGCACGCTGAGCTGCAAGGCCTAGCTTATGTTAATGTCTTAGATTCTGAAGAAACTGAATTGGTCCCAAAACCACTTCAAATGGGATGGTGGGGAGAGGGGAGGAGCAGGGATACATTGAAACTGCTGCTTTTTAAATACACTTCCAACACCTGACACTAGAGTATGTAAGGCATGGAGGAGTTATGTCTAACAGCACACAGGAAGTGGTTTAGAAAGTAAGCTGACAAGCCCCTGTATCTATGACTCTGGGAATGGTGTGTGCAACAGGTGCAGGCAATAAACTGTTCTAGGGTTAAAACGCTAAACTTTGGAAGCAGTGACTGTTAAAAGGAAAGCCAGTCAAGCAAACTCTAGATTCTTCAGCAAGAAGGGAAAATCCTTAAATTCAGTATAAATGCTGAATATAAAATTGATTGGGGTAGTTAAGCATGAGTTGTGAAAGATGTACACCCATGTACAAAAGAAATACAAGCAAAAATGGTTGAAGGGCAATCTTTAAGAAGTTAAGTTACACAGAAAACTGAGACCAACCCAAGTAAAGCCACCACCAAACACTAGAGCAGGCAGTGAGTCAGTGAAATCCATGAAGCAAAGATGATGAACAATAGATACAGGTAAAAGAGCACGCCTGCTGGACTAGCACAGTTAAAGGAGCAATCAAGAATAAGGACCGTTACAAACAAGTTAAATGGCTTTTTGTTTCAGTGGCTGTTATAGCAATAATATTCTTTCAACTGACAACATACTTCAGAGACAGAAGGAAGAGACAATGCTGAAACAAGCGGATGAATAGCTTGAAGTCCAGAGAGCAGACATTGACAGCAGAATAAAGAAATCAAGTTACTAATAAATACGTGCTCTTATTAAGATCAGATACTCTAACCAAAGGGCAGCAACCCTTAAAAAGTCACCCGGGGTGATGCTGGTACTTGCAGGATACTGAGTCTTATTTAAGTACTGAGAGAGTTGGTTGCTACTCAAATGCATGCTGGCGGTCAAAGCATATTAGGATGTATGAAAAAAGGACAGCAAATGCTGGAACAGACTATCGTCTAAACTAGGGATACTCAACCCCCGGCCCACAGGCCCAATCTACCATGGTGCCACGTCATGCAGCCTGCAGGATTCCTCGTGATCTGTGAGAAGCCCCGCAGGCATCCTCATGTGCTCGATTGGGTGCGCAGGGGCCTGATCCTCCCAGTGTGCAGAGCTGGGTGGGGTCAGTCCAGAGTTGGACCCTGGCCACGCCTGTGCAGGGCACAGCTGGATCCCAGCTGGGCAGGGGCAGTGCAGGGCCTCTGGCTGCAGATCCCAGCTAGGCAGGGGAAATACTAAGTTCCATCTGGCCCGCACACTGACCCTGCGGCATTTATCTGGCCCACGGGGTTTAGGTTTGGTCAGCCAATTTTAAAATACAAACTGGAGGAATCAGTGGGCAATGAAACTACTCTGTAAACTGAGAAGACAAAGATGTTCAGCTAGGAGACGCAGTAAATCGAGTGACAGTCTTGTAACGAAAACACAAGGGTTCAGTCAGTCAAACTGAAAAGCAATGCATTTTAAATGGAACGGATTTTTTCAACGTATTCATTTTTACATGGAACCTGTGAACTCAATACAACAAGGTGGCAAGAGTCCAAAAATTAGTAGAATTCATAAAAGACCTTTATGGATAATGAGGATACCCACTGTTACACGAAAAGAACTTTGTTTCTTAATAAGATGTAAATATTTCTGGGTATGAGCCAGACAATTAATGGAAGCAGGTAAAAGCTTCCTCTAAGATCATATTTTCCATAATTACTGATCAGGATTTTTAAACCTCTCTGAAGTATCTGCTATCAGCCACAACTGGAGATGAGATGTTGGACTAGATGGACCCCAGGTGTGAGCAAGTGGCAACTCCTTTGTTCCTAGCAGCATCTGCCTTGTTATACATGAAAAGCAAAGGGTGAGCGACTAAGCTCACAATTGTTTAAACAGCAGCATGAGACTATCTGTCCCAGCTAAATCTCTCTTATTAAAAGGTTAGTAGCAATTTAACAGAACAAACATGCTGCTCTAAACCTGAGGCAGCAGGAGCTGTCACCTCCAGTTAGGCCATAGTAACATTACATTCAGAAGAGAGATGAGATTTTCAACACTTAAAAATGTTACAAGCTATTATGATTAAATGTCACTTAACAGAGCTAGTGAGGACAACCCAAAGAGAACTCCGGGTTGGATTACCAATATAACCTCAACAAAAATAGAGAAGCCTTAGTGTGTTCCCAGAAGGTTCGCGAAGTTCACAAGTTCGTTGGACCAGTGGCAATTCATTTTCAGAAATAGGGGCCCAGCAAAATTCTGAGAAGGGAGTCCCCAAACAGATTTAAGGAGTGGGTAGACTGCTAGAATTCAATATCCTACCTCAAAGCCAGGAGCTAGTCATAGAGTTAAGAGTACAGACATCCTGCCCCTTGCTTGAAATTGCCCCCAGTGTTGGTGAAGGGTGGGAGCAAGCCAGCAAAGCCTGCTGGAAAGCCTGAGGTTTAGGCCTCTCGTGCTGATCAATAATACACGTTACAGATGATCTGTATTGCATACAAAGCACATTCTGGGGTTTTAATTCTAAGCACACTGACACTAATTAGTGAATTATTAGTTTTGTGTATCTTCTGTCTTCCTACTCATGCAAATGCTTGGTGAGCTTACCAGAAACTAGACACAAGAGCGACATGACTTCTGCTACCGTCACCTTGACTGGAGTAGGCGGAGGAGGAAGTTTAGTATTGGCAAGTTGGATGCCAGAGTAGATGGGGCAGGAAATAAGAGACCCTTTAGGATGGTCTGCATTTTCACAGAAGGAGGAATCTGGTCTGATTGGCATCTCTCTATAGTTATCTGAAAAAAATCCATTTGAACTTGGGTTTCTCAGAGTTTCTAAGAACAAAGAAAATGAAACCAAGTTAAGGGAAAATTAAGGGAAAGAGCCAAAAGCCTGCATTTTTCTAGCAAAAAGTGCCCAGGCAAAATAGAACAGGGGAAGCCAACCTGCGGTCCACGTCACAAGCCGCATGAGCAGCCTCTGTATATGTATGGCATGTAGACTGGGGAGGGGACAGGGAGCACAGTAGCAGGTAGGACAGGGAGCAGAAAGCAGAGCTGCAGATCAGGTAGGGAAGAGGATCCAAGTGGTAGTTATGGAGGGCATTGAGCTTAACTTGTAGTATGCCTGCCAAAAAAGTTGGCCCCTGCTGATGTAAAACAATAAAAGGGGAGACAAAGCAAGGTGAAAAGGGAGGTGCTTGTGATGAACAGACTAAGGGGCCCTGCAGCCAACTTTAACTGGAAACATCAAGAAGATATTGCCCCTCTGAACTGTTATTTGACAACTGTTCACAAGGAGGCCTCCACAGCATCTGGGCACTATCAGTGACAAAATCTTATGCTAACAGGCTCAGTGCTCTCCTTCCGACTTCAGAAGGGCAAATCCTATACGCACAATCGATTTTGCAGCAAAGGCCTAAATATAAAAAACGGTAAAATTCCAAAACTGAGATTCTAGGAGGAAAAGAAAGGCTTAGAGCAGAGTAAACGTGTCTAACTTAAATATATCCAGACAATAGTCACCACAGCTATCTATCTATGCATGTTCAAAAGAGACCTTTAAGATTGCTGCAGAGTAAACTGGCCATAGTCTCAAATTTGCTGTTTAAATCAGACTGCCTTAACAATGATGAATAACGGATTAAGAGCCAGAAAATGAAATGCCTCTCTCTTGAAAGGGCCTGACTTAAGCAATAGACAAACCTACCCAACTATTTAAAAAATGGAAGGGAAGCTGCCATTGGGGAACACACATCATCCATTACAATGTACCTGTTACGTCTCCTGCAGTGATTCTAATTAGTTAAATCACTATAACTTAATCCTGGATGAAACTGTTACAGCTCTTTTGCTACACCTGTATCACTACAGAAGCATGAAGACAAAGTTTTTTGGAACAGCTTATACTGGTATCACTGGATCCATACAGCTGCTATCTGTCCACACCCAAAGAAAGGTCAAGAAAGACTTTACCTTGACCTCCTCCACTGGAGCCAGGTAAAGCCTCTATCCTCTTGAGGTGCATCGTAGACAGAATGTGAACAAGACGCATCTCTTGGAGGACCAGGTTAACAGCACGTTACCTCTTCCCCCATGACTGAGCGTTATGGTGCGGTCAGGTTTCTTTGGAGCACTTGCATGTAACTGGAAGGACTGCTTGTGAAGGCAGAAGCAGCAGCCCACTCCTTCATCCATGCATATTGGAAGCATTTAAAGGAAAATGATAGGATCAATAAAATATTAGTGGATAGTAAAGGCAATGATTTTGGAAAAACCCCAAGGAGGATATTAAGCTTACTGTATGTGCCCAGGCTCCCTTAAGTCTCTTCTTACAAACGTTTCACATGAGGCTACATTTGTTACCCAATTATAAACCAAAGCAAATTCAATATACAAATGTGGAAAAGGAAAAATCTTCATTCTTGTGTTGCGCAGTTTTGTTTTATTTTTTGTTTTAAAAAGTTTTTTTGGCACTACATAGTTCTGCAAAGAATAGAAGTGACAAATTTTAAAACACATGAAATCCCTTTCTAATTTTATTTTTTTAGAACAATATATATAAAGTCTGAAGCAACCGAAGTATGAATACAGCTAATAGAAAATAAAGAACTTAATTTTAAAAATTCTCTCTCTTTACAGTTTATCAAGATAAAACAAAAACACAATTCCCCTTAAAAATAGGGTAATAAAATAGATGAAATTTGTATCACTCAGTTTTGTGATACTAGTAAAAACTATAGATCATATCTATGTACAAATGATACAGTTTAAAAACAGTCTTAAATAATCTTTTATCTAAACATGTTGCATGTGGTAAGATTTTAAAATCAGAACCTGATTTTTCTCCCCCCCCCATTAAATTTCACTTTTTCTGTTGAATGTAATTCATATTCAAGTGTGGGTGTCCTTGAGACAGAAGCGAGAACCGCTGGTTACTCTGCATCAGTGGACCAGCTAAAAGAAAATGGATTACAATTACTTCAGCAAATAACATGTACTTCAAAGTGCTTGGCTATATTCACTGAATTATACATTTATGAACACAAGCATCTACTTGAGTGACAAGAGATTCCAGTTGTGTTACTCTCACGTATATATAAAATATAATGCTGCTTTAATCCAGCTGGTAAAAATCCCACAGAATCAAAATGCTTCTTTATTTTCACACCAGTGCATCTGACTTCTTTTAAAATACAATAAAATAAATAATTTGAAGAGTAGAAAATGCGAGTCTCACCTGGAAATCTCACCTCATTCAATGGATGCAAGTGAAAAAGTAACTGGCTTTATACAGTGCTTTTAAGGATTCTACCTGGGTTTATAAAAGTTGCCCCAGCACTATGGTGTCTGGGTCCTTTTGAGCAGATTCTGGGGTATAATCCAAATTCCTATTGGCATGAAAGATCACTGCCCCACTGACTTCAATGGGATTTAGATCAAGCCATTGGTGACCCAGAGTCCAACCCCACAAAGTGCTGCACGCCCTCAACTTCCACTGAAACCAGTAGGAGCTGAGCATGACAACATATTGAATGACTGGGCTCTTAAGTGCCTGATCTTGTAAGCTTTACTTACAAGTAGCTCCCTGAAGCTGCATGAAAGATGATCACAACTGGTTAGGATTACTTACGAGAGAAATAGCTACAGGGTCTTGCCATAGTCATACAAAAATCACCTTAAAGCCACGTGTATTTCAGTGGGTGATAGTATGGGAGGGCAGCAGTGAAAGGGCTGTATGTGTGTAAGCATGGAGATCAGTGATCAAGGAAAACAGGGCCAAACATCCTACTGTTTCAGGAAGTGCCATGAAATGCCCATGCAGTGCAAGGAGGATTTTAGGGTTTAATTTTAAAAGACCTCCGCACGGACTTCCCTTATCTACCAAGGGAAGAGGAAGTGTTGATGCAACTCCGCTGCGATTCAAACTTAGGGTTCCAAAGAGCCTGAGCTGTTGAACAATAATTCAATTGGCCTCTATGGTATTCAAACAGTAAAGAGACATATAGCTTCAGCAGACATGTTGTATGAGCTGTTGATTCATTTACTTGTTCTAGTACCTTGAGGGTAGAAAGGTTTGTTCGGTGGATAGCTGGCATTTCCCTGCTGCATGTAGTTCTGAGGCATATTGTAAGGCCACGCTCCTCGGAGGAGAGGAAAATGGGTAGGGGTCCCATGGTCCCAAGGGACAGAAGAAGGGTTCATTTTACCAAACTGTCCTTGGAAACCCTGATCTATTTTTCAATTGAAAGGGAAAAGCATATTGCAAGTTGAAATAGTTAAACAGTAAATCACATAATACAACTTACACGTCAACAAGTAAACGTCAGGGACCAAAAGCAGCTAGCTTCAGAAAGTTAGATTCTTAACAAAACCGTTATATTTAAAATAAAATGACTGTTTGTGACCTGAATGACTTCACTGCTTAAATGTAGCACAAATAGCCAGAAGATGAATGAGCCCTTAGAGCCATGACAGAAGATCCCAGTCAGTGCAAGAAGAAATGTGCAACTCTAACGACACAGGGTGCAAGTTTTCAACAATGTTAACATCTGATCTGGCAAAGGTTTTCAATTATCACCGAAGTCCACCAATTTGGGGGCAATCATTGTATTGCAGGACCGCAACAGATTTGTACGAAGTGCTATGAGTGGAATTGCACTAATTCCTGAACATTTAAGACACTTCATACCTTTTCATATCAACTTAACATATATTTCTATCTATAAATATAAAAAAGACCCTCAAGTAACTATACAACAACACGTATGCTAGTCAGTTCACAACTCTAGTATTACTGAAGCATGAAAGATGAGAAATCAAGCACCCAGAAGTCAGGGTATTCCAAAAATTAATGCTTAGTGCTTATTATTAAATCTAGTCTCTTTGCGTATGCCTTCCAATTCTAGAAGGCCGTGCAATATTCTATACTTTAAAAATATAAAGATGAGGTATCTTTATTCTAATTTGATGTTAGTCATTAAAAAGTAACTGCACTGAACCACCTCTTGAAAAGCCTGTTTTCAGGCTCCCCAGAAAGCCTGCACATGGCTTCCACTGTTACAAAACTAGGCAAGGCCCACAATGCAGGAGCCAACTCTCATGTGGTTCTCACTATTGCAAGCAAAATGCTTTTTTACACATACCACTGTTTAGACTGGTCTTGCTCATGTTTTATATCTTAGGTTCTGCTTTTAGAATAAATTAAAAAAAATCCCATTTCCAAATAGCTCTGGATTAAGCAACTTACGTAATTAATTGTCATTTGAGAACAGTGTTGCTCAGGTTCATTAAGGGCTACAGGTAGTTGCGTGTTTTGGCTGGGCAGACACTGAAAGAGGGAGAGGAAGGCTATGGCTGACTGGGAAAGACTTTGGGACTGGAATCAGCTGTGTTGGATGGGAAGCACAAATAAGATGAGGATTTCACAAACTGCAAAACTGAGGAGGAAGATAAATAACAGGAAAAACTGCGTCTTGCATAGCAAGTTTGGAAAGGAAAACAGGACTGCCTCAGCAGAACTTGGACTAGAATGAGAACCACGAGGACTGCAAACAGGGACTGAACTTGCAAAGGAAATGGGACTAAGAAAAGGACCTAGGGATGGCGACGAGACAGTCCTGGGACAAAGGAACAATGGAGGGGAAATCGCAGAAGGGCTAAAACTTGGGTGAGACGGGCACGTGCATCTGTGCCAACTAAAACCCTCAAGAATCTGGGGGGCCAGATGAGTTTGACACCTCTGATGTAGTGACTGTCTATGTGAATGAACTGGAGGAATGTATTAGTAGGAGCACTGCCAGCAGATCAAGGGAGTAATTAACCCCCTCCTATTCTGCACTGGTGAGGCCACATCTGGAGCACTGTGTCCAATTTTGGGTTCTCTACTACAGAAAGGATGTGGACAAATTGGAGAGAGTCCAGTATAAGGCAATGAAAATGGTTCAGGGGCTGGGGGATAACTTGTGAGGAGAGGCTGAGGGAACTGGGCTTCTTTAGTCTAAAGAGAAGACCGAGAAGGAGTGAATAGCAGCCTTCATCTCCCTTCAGGGGTGCTGCAAAGAGGACGGAGCTGGGCTGTTCTCAGTGGGGGCAGATGGCAGAACAAGGAGCAATGGACTCAAGTTGCAGCAAAGAAAATTTAGGTTAGATATTACGAAAACCAGTCACTAGGAGGGTGGCAAAGTACTACAACGAGTTACCTAGAAGGTGGTGAAATCTCCATCCTTGGAGGTTTTCAAGGCCTGGCTCAACAGAGCTCTGGCTGGAATGATCTAGTTGGGGGATGGTCCTGCTTTGAGCAGGAAGTTGGACTAGATGGATGACCTTGTGAGGTCCCTACTAACCATAATTTTCTTTGATTTCTGTTATTTAGATGTCACATTGGATTATTTTTTAAATAATAGAATAACTACTAGGAAAATTAATATTTTAAGAGAACACTAGTAAGGTTACAAAGCCAAACGCTCAAAAGATACGAAATACCAGAGTTAGTGGGATGAAGGGGGTGTATATGTCAGTTGTTCCCACCAGCTGCTCTTACCCATGGCAAGTACGTGGTAAAAGGCAGTATCTTTCTCTTCACTGAAAGTGATGTCTACCACTTCTTGTGGTAAACACCCACCTCCTACCGTCCCTTTTTCCTGGTGGCAAATTGGCTGTTGGCCATACAATGATGTTACAAGAACATTAAGGGTATCTGCGTAATGTAGTTTACAAATGATACAGACAGCATGAATAGAGACCAGATCTGAAAATAAAGAGTTGGAATGATGGTCAAGGTTGAAGAAATGTATTGGAATGCCCTGAATCGAGTGCTTGAATCCTCAGCCCTACTGTTGCATTCAAATGCATTTTTTTGCACTGACGTGAAAGGTTCACTTTATTCTGCCAAACTAATGTCACTGAATTTCCCAGTGAAAGTGCCAGCATTTCCCAGAGCTGCTGATGGCATGATCTACCAATGTTTAACAAACAGCCAATGCAAACTCGTGTAAATTTTCCTGGAAAACACTTTAAATGATATTGTCAAGTCACAGTACAGCCCTTGTATGTCACTCAGTTCCTTAAGCCTCAGTTTTTGGGGTGGTGGGGGGGTGTTGTTAAAATAGTTTTAAAAGAGTTAACTGGTTCTAGAACACTTCGCATTTGTACACAACGCCTGAGATGTTTGATACAAGAGAGAAGAGTTACCTGAATTCCCCACAGTGCCATTGTTCACCAGAGAGTTTGGAGTCACAGGGTTGTGCCAGTGTCCCTCATGAGAAGTGCTGGGGATTCCCATGGGCCTGGCAGCAGGCTGTGCAAAGATGATACTGGGATCATTCAAGCTTACACTGCTCTGGTTATTTGTGGCGTTGCCGCTGCCAGACCTCACAGAAAATGGAACATTTGCAGAATGAGGAGGGTTACCCGGTGCAGAGTGAATAACGGGCCCGTGAACAGGCCATGAAGTGTTGGGGAGCTGAATTTGGTGGTGGTGGTGGTGGTGGTGCATCTGAAGCAGTCCCAGGTTATGCAAGGTAGAATACTGACCTGGGGGAGATTGGGGAAAGTTAAACAAAGGCAGCTGGACCTGATGGGGTGGCTGCGCGCCCTGCTGTGGCTGCGGAACGTGCTTAGACTGGGATATTGCCTGTGGTTGAGTCTGGTTAATGGAGGCTGGCTGAGAGGAAGTCTGTGTAAATTGCTGAGGCTGTGGAGAGTAAGATGACTGATGCGAATCAGACTGGAGGGGAAAAAAAAGTATGTATTTCTGATTAGTTTACTAGTTATGTCATGGCGTTTCTCTTTAACAAGAAGCCTATGCATAAGATCCTCACAAGGAAGGCAGAGGGCTCCACAATAAACACGTTATAACCCCCTGAGCTTAGGAGATGGGCAGAGCTAAAGTCGCTGCTGGTGTTAACAGCCAACTGCACCGATTCCCATTTTCTCCAGCAGATAATTTGGCCCATAACTGTACATAGCACATCCCTCCATCAAAAACATCATATCAAACAAGCAACAGTCCCAGGCTACTGAGGCTCTGCAAATATATGGTTCTGATTCTTAGCCTTCCCATTTCTCCTGCCGTGGGTTGCACAATATAATTCAGTCTCACAAAACCCCAACAGGCTAGATTGCCAGAGTGGTTCTCACTGCTCGGTGCACTTCTCTGGGAGTTTCCAGAGCTGCCTTTCAATACTTTTAAACAATGTATTTAATCTATTGAATTAGAAATTGAAACTCAGAGGACCCAGTCTCATCCTTTACTTCCTGATATGAGACAGAGGCTCAGAGCATAGCAATGTTAAACCATTGGCAGTAGCCCAGTCTCTTGCTTTCCAAGCTCATCCCTACTCCGGCAACATATGGGAGAGTAAGAGACGGGTGGGAGAGCTGCTAGCTGCTGCCACTAAGAAAAGGAATATTTCATGAATTAGGCTGGCTGGTGAGAGAGCTTCCCAGCTTCGCTGCTGCCATTCTTCACAAAGTAACTGCACAACCTGTCAGTCCCCTTTAGCTGCTTCTCCCTAGGCCTAGATTGGCAAGTACTTCCCTTTATTAGCCAGAGGGATTAGCCCTTCTCTTAATTCTTTCCCAATCCCGGGTGTCTCTTTCACACTGGCGGTCTGTAGAATGGCTCTTCATGGTGACAGGCCTGGTGACTTTCTATGGGCAAAGCTGGGACTGGTCCCTGCTGCTGCATTAAATATCACTGTGTAAGGGGCATCAAATCAGGAAGAAAACGCAAGAACAGACAACTGGCAGAGACAATTACTAGTTTAACAGATTAAATACAAGTTTAAAAGTAGCAATTGAGAACTTGCTTCCAACCTCAAACCCACTCGTAATAGCAGATCACTCGTGAAGCTGCACAATAACAGGACTGCATCATCTTTACAATACTCTGCAAGACAACTGCTAATGAATTAACAAAATATTACACTCTATACCTAAAATTTACAGTTCTCAGAGTAACTGCACAAAATCTAGTTATGGTGCAGCAGCTTTCATGCCTGTGTGTATTCTTACTTGTCGATTCAAATAGCAGACAATTAGCTCAAAATCAATGAATTTCTGCTGTATTATACCTAAGGAGTTCCTTAATGCCAGAAGCTGAGACTAGTTAAGTACTTCTGGATAACAAACTTCACTTGCAGGAAGTTAAGCTGTTTATCTAGCTGTATAGTAATGAGACAATTTTTACAAACAAGTTGGGGAAACTTTTTTCTTTAATATACTGGACTTTCTCAACTTTGGTCACACCATAGGTGGGAAATACCAGTGTCCTGGTTTTTCCATGAAAAGACTCTTTTCCCCCTTCTGCTTCCCCTATCTTTGATGGTCACCCCCTGAAGCACTCTCCAATTTCCTAAGATAGGGAGAGAGAGAGAGAATCATAATCCTCCCTAAACTACAGTCTTTTGTACAGCAGAGTTAGCTGAACTTCAGTTTCAGTTTTTTCTACATGTATTTCTTAAGTTCACATTATCATGAGAACTAGGCACAGTGCTCAAAGCTCAGCCTCTTGGGGTATCCTGACTCATAGCAATGATGGTCTTTGAGAACTGCTTCATGCACAGAATGAATCTTGTCCATAGAGTTTCCATTCTGAGAGACTATACGTGGTCTCCAACGAGCATTCCTTGGCAACCCAAATCATTTTACTAATCAGTAATGTAGTGTTAAGGGCAGTATTGTCCTTAATTACCCAGAACAGCATATTACATTCTAGTAGCACAAACCAGGTTTGCTGACTGTCACAGGTAAAAAGCTTTTATTTCAAAACTATCAAACTAATTAAAACTTACACATTCTGACGGTTGTCTAGTGCGTAAGGGTCGTTCCACTTGTTGAACCGACCCAGCCACAAGCTGGGGATTCACCAGGCTTCGGACCAACTGAGCACCTAAAGAAATGTTCAGAAAAAGACATCTGAATATAAATTACAGGAGATAATATTATAGGAGACTGAGCATATAGGCCTGGGAGCCTGAAACCCCTGAGTTCTAATCTAAACTCGCCATGTGGTTTGGACAAATAATTTAATGTCATTAGTCCTATACAGAGGAGTAAAACTCCTCTCCATTGACAAGTGTCAGCAATGGATGAAGCATAATGAGAAATTGCACTTGCTTTGAGCAACATGATTTGCAGCAGAGGCAAGGCTCTCTCAGCTGGCAGACATGGGAGTCCCATCTAAATCAGTGCCCACCCACTCCTCCCCCACCACTAGAAACAGTCGGATGTTACCCGCATTACCAACGGTAGGACAATTTTCACCAGAAAAAAAAAAGGAAAATATTTTTTTAAGTATTTTTTTTATCATTTATGATCCTATATCCTATGTTTACAGGAATCCTAACTCCTCTCAATTTACAGTTACCTAGGTACCTAAAAATCACTTCTGAAATTAGAATCAAGGCTAAGTCACCAAAATGCTTTCGAAAATTTTAGCCAAAGCTTTTGAGTCTTTATAAGATTAGATTAAACTACCCCACACGGATGGAGACTTTGTTAATGTTTACGAAGCATTTTGTGTGATCATTATCAGTGTATTTATTACTACCATGATTTTTATTACTATTATTTAATACACTAATCAGGCAATTTAAAACAGTTATTTATAAAATTCCCAAATGTGGAGTAAAATAGAATACTTTGAAACCAGACTTTGTTTCTTTCTTAAGTGATTTTAAAAGAAGTTATTAATTATGGCAATTATACAACTATGGTTATGTCAATCACTTTTTATTTAACACCTGCTCAGCTTGCCTCATTCTGAAATTTTGAACTATCAAGGTCCAGTCCTTCCTCAGCAACTGCAGCCTAAGACCCTTCCTCCTTCTAACCGGTCTCTCTACTTAAAAGAAATAATTTTTGCATTATGCAGCAGCACCTTCACGAATCAGGGAGGTACGAAGTAGCACAGAGTGGGAAACGTTCCATTACAACAGTGACTGTTCCTGGCATTAAAATTAGTGTTGTTTTTCTGGCCTGCTAAAAAAATAAGATCTCTATTATTCACAGTATGAGACTTTCCTTTCCTTTTTTCATGTCCTTGTGTGACAAAGTATTTAGCAGAAATCACATATTTGCTGGAATCTGACAAGCTGCACTGTGAGTGCTTCTGCTAGGACCTGCACCAAAATGTTCTGATGGAAAATATGCAGGAGAAACCATACAACAAGCGCGCCAGAACGAATGCACACCAAAAATCTATCAAAGACTCAATACCCAATAACGTGTGGGTGCACATTTCTCACAGGACAATCACTCCCTCTCTAATCTTTCAGTTCTAGTCCTCAAAGGGAATTTACAAAATACCTTTCACAGACAAGCCTATGAACTTCACTTCATCAACCTACCGAATACAAAAATTCATGGACTAAATATAGACACTGTGTGTCGTGTCATAGATCCAACCTGCCTCACATGCAACTTCCCATGTAAACCCTCCACTTTTTACCAGCTATTCTCGTTCCCTTCCCTTCCACCCTCCTGTGTCTCATCCTCTGACTACAGCTACACTCATTTCCCTGCAACTCGCTTATCTCTCACCTACTGACCACCTTAATTTACATTTTAATTGAGTGGCTTTCTTCCATAGGTACAGACCTCTGGCGGCTTTACCACTCCATCCAGGAAGAGCACCGACCATCTGCAGATGCTTCCTCAACCTGGCAAAGGGTGTTTGTGCCCAAAAGCTTGCTAAGAAGAATTTTTCAAACTATTTGAGTAATAAAAGATATCAGATTTACCCAAAGAACCTTGCCTGCTATCACCTTGAACTTGAGGCCTCTGAGCTGTCAATCATGTGCCTTAGCGTCTGCACCACCCCAAGTATGTGACTGAGCATGTTACAATTCCAAAGAGAGACAAGGAGAGATCCTCCCAAGAGATACTTTAAGTGGGTTCATAAATAGTATATTCAGTTAACATCAATATCAGTCTACGATATCTGATGCACAAAAAGCAGCATCGTAATAACTCTAAATAAGTTTCAAATATATTAATATGTAAGTTCAAGTATATCCTCCTTTCCCGCTCTAATAGTTATATTTTAATCACTTCCTCTCAAAGACACCTTACTCCACTTTTCCAGATCATTATTGTTATCTGTCTCCACACAGTTCTAAGGGACTTTGTGATCTTAACCACTTGAAGTCCTAACACCCATAGCATGCTATTTTCTCACATCTTTACTGCTATTGCACCCTCTCCAACCATTAGACTGTGCCTGGGGATCCAATGCTTGCAGCCTTAATACAACTCTTGATAATGAGAAGCAGCACTTTAACACTGAGGAATAGATGCAACAAAGAGCCTTATAATTCTAAGAGACTATCATCCAAAATTCTGGATCCAGGTGCCACTGATCTCTCTCTCAGTGAAAGATCTCTGACCTTGACTGTCAAATTCACTTTCAGTTGCAAAGTACTTCAATATGGACAAGGGTAAGCAACATAAAAGGAATTGTATTTGTACAGTAAGGCACATAAAGCTTAGTTTTAGCTAAACCACCTTCTCCTTGTGGCCACTGAATGTAACAGAGTGTGCCATCTGCTGTCTATCTCTGTAGGGCTCAGTGAACAAGAACTTATATCCTCATCCCTGTTCTGGCCGTTTTCCATTGATCAGGTGGCATGACACAGATGAGACTGCAGTTACAGAAAGGAATTCTGAGGTGGCATGGCTGTCACAGCCAACTTCACACATCCACCAGAGTGGATGGTGTAACCTGGTGTAGTATTGTGATGCGATATGAGTGTACCAGTAGCTTGCATTACTGAATTATTCCAGGTAGTCAAATCTCAAACTGACAGAAAGAAGCTGCAGAAAGATCTCACCAAGCTAAGCGAGCAGTCAAAAAAAAGGGAGATGAACTTCAAATATTGACAAGGGCAAGGTAATACATACAGAGAAAAATAACTTTGAGAATACATCCACGATGCTGGATTCTGAACTAGCTGTTAAGACTCAGGAAAGAGACCTTGGAGTCAGTGTAGATTGCTCTCTAAAAACATCTGCAAAAGGTGCAGAGTTGACCAAAAATCCAACAACATGCTGAGAATCATTAAGAAGGGAATTCAAAATAAAATGGAAACTATCAGGGTTAGGGGGTAGTTGCCATACCAGGACAGACTAAGAAAGGCTACAACTCTTCAACCTGGAAAGCTGAAAGCTGAGGTGGTATATATGGATAGAGGGCTACGAAACTTTTAAAGCAGTGCATAGTTACCTTGTGGAATTCATAAGCACCAGAGGTTGTAGGGGCAGACAGTATAGTGAGGGTCAAAAAGGGACTAGACAAATTCATGGATAACAGATCTATTAATAGCTATTAAAAAAGAACAGTCAGAGATGTATTCTCCGGCATCTCTAAATCAATTATGGATGCCAAGGAGGGTAATGAATGGAGGACAAATCACTTTAGATATACTCAGTTAAATACTCTACCTCTAAAGTACTGGTATTCAACCTCTCTGGCCCCATGGGCTGGATCAATGGCACAGAGAGAGTCCATGGGCTGGATACCATGTGCAGGGTCAATCTTCTGGCCAGATCCAGCACGGGGTCACAGTGCGCAGGGCCGGTTGGTGAGTGCGATCTGTCCTGCCAGCACAACCCCACACACTGGATCCAGTGGCAGAGAAACTGAGCAGCTGTGCAATCTGGCACGCCAGGGCCATGTTGTTTGGACTGCAGGGCTCCCCACAGACCTGGAAATTTGGTGGTGGGAGACTGGTGGCCCTGTTAATTGCCACAGCTCTGGGAGCAATTAATGTTGCTACTGCTCCCTTACCAACAAATTTCCAGACCTGGTGCAAGCCTCGCAGGCTGGATGACAACTCCATGGGCTGGATTAGGCCTGCGGACTGGAGGTTGAACCACTGTTATAAAGCATCCACTCCTGCCACTGCTGGGGACAGTCTACTGGATTAGATTGACCACTGGTCTGACCCAGTATATGCTTATGCTTTTAGACTTCAGTTCTGCATTCTGGTGTTCCTCTGCCCACAGGGTGACTGTTCTTGAGGTGAAGTCATCTTGGGATCCAAACTAATCCCCCAGCTTGTCCAGGATCAAAAGAATGGAAAGATGACTTGAACACACCTTTTTGCACTCACCCATTCAAAAACTCTTCTTCAAGAGGCAACATCTCTTTTAGTGAAAGAGGGTACTTAGGAACACATTTATGCTTACAAGGACAGCGAACATCATGTTCTGCAAATTTAAGATGGCAATGAAGGCTGCCAAAGCAAAGGGCCTCAGAATTATCCAGTAACAACAATCACGCACAAAACTACTTTTACCTGGTACACTGTTATTTCTCTGTCGAGTTTGTTTAAATTCAGGACAATCTCTTCTAACATGTCCCACATCCCCACAGATGAAACATCTCTTCTCTCTCATTTCCCTATCATCTTCTTTCACTTCTTTTTCATCATCTTTCTCATTCTCCTTTTTCTTCAGCCTGCACAATAAAGTTCATTAATGGTGGTGTCAAAAAAGAAAAGAGCTCTGAACAGTTCTGTAATTCCTATGTCAAATGAAGTGGTAACACACACACTAGATGTACTGGAACACGACCACCTCAGAGCCTCAAGAAAAAACTACCTCAATTTTTTTCTTGTTAAGGAAGAATGGTTTGAGACAAGTTAATGAGCTTACTAGATAAATGTACACTTAGAGCAGTTTCAGATTGGGAGAGGGAGCTGTTGCTGGTTGGGAGTTCAGAGCATTGTTATACTCAGATGCACGCACATGGGTTAAATTGTTCAAACTTAAATCATGGATGAAGCAGGGTTAACATTGGAGCAGGTTTGCTACATCTATATTATTATAGGCTTGTGTACACATAACTGTTATAGATTAACAGCTGCTGTATGTAACGGCAACTTCCCTTCCCTTTTGAAACTCCAAATATACATTTGTCTATTCCCTTTGTTAGGTAGAGGATGAGGTACACCATAGGTATGAGTGCTCTGTAAGTCTAGGTTAGCAGCCTGGGCCTAACATGTAAAAGCACGGACTAATGCAGAATGAAAAATTAACCTTCTTTCAAATGCTAACTGTTGGAAGAAGCTAGGGAGAAGGTTTGCCAAACTGGAATGGAAGTGAAGAACTGAATAAAACTCTTTCCCTATGCTTTGCTTCTTTTTAAACAGTCAAAATATATGATCCGCTATTATCATTTATAAATTGTGTGCTATAAAAGCCAGTAATAAGACATGGCTTCATCTCAAATAATCTAAACTGAGGACAAACTCATAAGGGCAGGCAAGCCGGATGAGTGGCATGGAACCAGTCCATGGTCTGGATGCGGCCCACAGACCGGCCCCACACTCTGCGCGCAGCACATGCCCTGGATTGGTTCTGTAAACCACATGTGGCATGTAGGTCTACTTCAACACTCACAGGCAACATGTGACCTGGATAGGGCTCTGTGGGCCAGATCTGCTCTACAGACCGTATCTTTGATATCCCTGATCTAAACAACAAAAATAATGACTAACAAAGGCTACACAATGGCACGTAATTAAGAGCAGACAATTCAAGAATGTTGTCGGCACATATCTTGCTCATTTGATGTGTGTGCATATGTGGGAACACTCCTTTGAGGAAACACTGAAAAGTGGCATGTTTAGATGTATACCTGGAAGCAGAGAGATACAAAAAACCTCTTATTTTCTCTGTAATGCAATGTTTTCCTTATCGGTATTAAACTGTCACATCATAAAACCTCTGTTGACTACATAGGACTGTCTGGATTAAATATATTTTAATTTCAAACAACAGTTTTGCATAGTTTACCCACCTCCTCCTTTTTGGGCAGTCTTTCATGTAGTGGCCGATTTTTCCACAGACACGGCAGCATCTATCATTAGGTGCCAGCTCCCCATCTGTCAACACTTTGGAGTCAAAGAAGTATTCCTGAAGAAAGGCATAAGACTATCACACTGGAAAATGGATTCATTTACTAACTTAAAACAGATAGTGAAGAGCAGGAAAGACTCCTTCAAAGACTGAAACGGCGGTGGCATCTCCAGACTTTCATTCCTGGATGTCCTGTATTCCTTTCTTTGAGGGTACAGACAAACAGTACTCTTGTGCTGCCATAACATTTTTTGTGGTGGCACAAGATACAGTCAAACAGACCTCCTAGCCCCCTGTTGCACTCCAAGTGCCTAACAATGTTGTTGTAACCAAAGGCTGTCACAATTTGTGATGCCTTGTAGGTATCTACATGTGCAGGTAAAGGCACGATGGGATCTAATACATGATCCATGCAATCATGTCTCCTACCATGCCACACATGCATGGCAGGGGGCATTGCACATTAGATCCCATCATGCCTTATGCTCATGCAGGGGGGTGCGATGGTCCCAACATACCAGCAAGAAGCAAGCTCCCACAGCTGGGAGCTTCAGCTGTGGTAGTGCCCAATGCATTCTTGGGGCTGGGAGACGTAGCTGCCATGATCTTCCAGTCTTGGAGCTGCACGAAACTCCTGAGGCTGGGAAACTGCAGTAGCACCCCTGTGGGCTGCTGGGCCCTGGCATCAGGAGGCACACAGCAGGAACCCAGCATCAGAAGCTGCAGGACTCTCGGTCCTGGCACATGCAGAGTGCTGCTCTCTAGTTCTAGTATTGTAACAGTCAGCAGCTGCTGGGGCTACGTCTGCTCAGCTGTGGGACTCCCAGTCCCAACTGGGCACAGTTCTCCCATGTGACTGGGAGCTGTGTCAGCTGTCAGGGCTCCCAACCGCAGGAATGACCCTGCTGCTGCAAATTAAAGCTTGCTATAAAGTTAGTATACAGTTTCAAGGAATATGCATTTATAAGCAGAGGCAGTTGGGTCTACATGGGCATATAAAAGGACTCCTCCATACTAACCCCAGTTCTGGAGTTTTAATCAAATAAAACACAGACAATACTAACTTCCCGCTCTTCTCAAATAGATTTAAATGTAAATTTGCATCACAACTCAAGTGTTCCTGGGAAGCTGCCAAGGTAGCACCTGCTTTCACAAGGGCCCTGGTACAAATATAGCCCACTTTCCAAGAATGATGAAAATGCCTACAGGACTGTAATTCTGCTTCCACTACTATACTTTGCTTGGTATTTAGCCTTATGTTGAGTTGTATATATTATTAATCTCATTGTATGTCTTCCTGCTATGAAAGTGAGCAGGAAAGTACAACAGTTTGCTCTAAATGCCCCATTTTGATGGAGAAAGGAAAACATGTACAAGTTCTGTACAACAAACTATGTGAACTTACAGCTTCTCTTCCCACTGCTGGATAAAATGGGGTACCAAACAGTTTTCGCCCATTGATAAATGCCTTCATTATGAAATTGGTCACTGTTGAAGAAAGGACAAAATCATTGGAAAACAGAAAGGCACCTGGCTGTAAAAACTGCTGAGTACAAGTTCAGCAGCAGGCATTGGGATCTTACTTTTTCTGGAGACTCCAGCGCCAAGATTATGATTCAAGTCAAAAGGATCTGTATAAAGGAGGAAAAATATGTAGGAGTTCATAAAATGTTACAATGCAAAATTCTCTTGCATTTTATGAATATGTTATGTTGACAGTCCTATGGTAAGTATACTCATAGCATAGGTGGGAGAAGATAATTTTGGGTTACAGTTATATTTAAAGTTAGGAGTCTATTTTCCCATGTGTGTACTGGCAAACTGAATTCTCAGAAGCATTAACCAGATTTTGCCATAAGATCCAGTGCATCACCAGAAGAGATCCCTTAAACAACTGTTCTTCTCTTACTAGGTAACAGAACAGAAATCCAAAAAAGTACCTTCAATGGCAATGCATTTGGAAGTCCACTGTTTCTCAAAGGTGGTTAATAGTTTCTTCTGCCGAATGCTGATCACATATTCCTTGAAGTCAAATTCTTCAGTGTAGAATCGCAGCAACCCTAACCAGAGTTCTCCTAGTGATTCAGTGTTCTTTCCAAGAGAAGGCAAACGCTTTTTCTACATGCAATTTAAGACACAGTTTATACAGGTACAACCAACAAAGTACTTTCCCGCCCCTAAGCTATATCGTAAGTAGGAACTTGTCTACATGGGACAGTTACAACTATATAAATTAAGGTGTCAATTTTAACCTCTGTAATTATAATGATTTAACTCCCAGTGCTGCACTCTTATGCTGGTGGAACAGAGTTCTTTCCTTGTTCAGCTTGTCACTTTGGGAGGCGTTTAAGCTGAACCTGCCCCTCCCCAAAGCCATTTATTTCAGAATAATGGAAAGTTATGTTGAAATAATTATAACAACTTAACTATACTAGTAAACTTGTACTAGCATAGCTGGCAAAACTTCCCCGTGTAGACAAGACAGATGATTTAGTGAATAACTTTGGAATTAGAATATTACCAGTTCTTCCATGTCATCAAAGAAAAAGGCATTCCACCCATCAACCATTCTCTGTGGAATCTGTTTCCCATCAAATATCTGCAGAATAGAAGAACAGTTACATTTCCATTAGTCAATAGGACCTTGGTTCAAGTAAATGTAAACCAGTTGTAAAATGGCTCCTTACGATAAATTTCAAACCAGTTTTTTATTTCAGCTGTAGTTTGATATGTTTACATGGAAGCACAAAGAAAATATTCCAATGCCATTTGAATATACCTGAATGCAAGCAATCCTACTCTTATATCAAATATTTTGGTATTTTACTTTTCTTGTCTTTATGACTATGAAGAAATGCACAAAGTCATTCCATCTGGTTGCAACCAGCTGCTGCTCCCTCTTCTCTAAAACTCAAGTTAAGCAGAGCATAGCAGACCTACTTATTTCGAGCATAATTTCATTTATATGGAAGAAAGATCTGACTGCAACTTAAATGTACTCCAAGAAGCAGCCAAGCACAGCTGTCTCCAGAATCAACTGGAGTAGTTCAAACTTTTGCATGCAGTGAAGAGAAAAGGCAGGAAGAGATAATTCTCAGAACTAGATTATGTGCAAGGAAAGGAAGGTGTTTGCGTCAGTGTAGTTCAGTCCAACTTGAGGTGCAATGGACGTATATATATTAAGACAATTCTCAGCACTTAGAAAACACTAATTACAAAGTGCTGCATAAATATTTTCCAGTTAATTCTTTTGTCAGCATCTCATCAGGAAGGCAGGTAAACTTCTCCCTTCTTTGACAGATGAGAAGTTGAGTCAAAGCACTTACATTGCCTGAAGCTATACAAGCAATCAATGGCAGAGCTGGACTTGGAACCCAGGGGTGTCGAGCTCCCAGCTCCTAATTACATCACCATGCATCCTTTCTGACTGATTCCTTTCCTTTTCCCTATAACCAAACCCCAAGACAGTGAATGCAACAGCACGAATGAGATACAATATACACTCCTGATTTTCCTGCAGTTTTCTCAATAAATCTGATCTATACTACAAAGTAGAATTTAGAAAAAAGATGATGAAAAGCAACCCAGCGTTTTCAATCGTCTTGCTAACCCAGTGGTGCTCAACCTTCAGTCCATAGGCAAGATAAGTATTGAGGCTGGTCTGTAAGCAAGCTGTTTGGGCCTCAAGTGGCAGGATTGGGCCTGGATCAAGCTCCACACTGCCTTTGCCTGACTCTGCACCCCAAGATTGGGCCCTGTCCACTGAGATCAGGCCCTGGCACCACCCACATTAGTCCTGTGTGCCCAGATTGTGTCCTGTGCCATCCTGTACACCTGATCTAGTGCACAGGGCCATGCTATCTGGCCCCTGGGACTTCCCACAGGTCCAGAAATTTGGCAGCATGGGAGCAGCCACTGCTCCCCCACTGCCAAATTTTTGGACCTGTGGGGATAGATGACAGCTCTGGGAGCAAGATCTGGCCCACAGGCCAGAGGCTGAGCACCCCTGCTCTAACCCGCAGGACCAGGGGATCTTGTATTTCATTTAGAAAAGGGAATATAATTTCTTCCATTACTACTTCCCCAAAAACTTACCTCCTGAAGAACTGGGATAACTGGTGGGTTTCTTTGTTGTAGAAAGTACAACACCATAAGAATATAGGCATATGAAGACAAACTTCCCCTCGACGCATCTCCGATGTCACAGCGCTGAAAAAAACATATTTTAAAGGATTTACTGAATAAAAATTAAGCCACCAGATATTTAATAATAAGAACTATGGCACTGAACAAAGACTTAAGCATTAGCAAAAAAAAAAGTTTCATAACTACTTCACAAAGTCTAAAAAAGTACATGTCCACACATCCTGTGATAGCTGTCAAGAAGTCCAGGAATAAAGATCTGACCAATCCATAAACCTGCAATTGTCTCATGGAGAGATGTCTTCCCAGTACTAAGGCACAACATTTTTATAAATGTTCTCTCGAGTTCTTCACAGTTTCTAACAGATAAGTCTGTTTACATTCACAATTTCAGCATTATAAAAACAGTTTTCCTAAACTTATGCTAACAGATCTGCTGTGTGGATTTTTTTGACATTTCATTGTGGGGGAAGGGGGGATTGGTTTTTTTGTTTGTTTTTAACTGTAATGATTTTTTTTATATGAAATTATTTTCTAGTATCATTTCCAGCTTATACTTCATAGCATTAGGCTAGGGTAAGGCTATCCAACTGGCAGCCTTGGTGACCTATGAACTATTCATCTGCAGCCTCAGGCTCTCACCTGGCTGCTATTCTCCCTGGCTGTCTCTAGGCTCCCCATTCCCCCCTCTGGCTGCAGCTTTCTCCCTATACCCTAGGGAGAAGGAAGGGGGAGAAGAGAGATAGGAACTAGGGGAGAAATCACATCTGCATGGTGCAGCAGCGGGGAGGGAGGTGCACTTGCGTGCAGTGTAGCATGGGGCAGTGTCTGGGTGGTGCCTCTGGTGCAGCCCCCAGGGGTTTAGAAGTTGGACACTGCACAGCCCTGGGCAATGGCATAACATCCCAAGAGATGAAACCAGAAGCTTACTCTCCTTTTTCAGTCTGTGTGAAATACAAAAAGTAAACCTTAAACAAAGGGAACTACCACATTCAAACTTAAAGAATATCAAACTTACAGTGTTATTAATAGTACAGATAAGGACATCCAGTTAAAATCACCATATTTAATATCCTATGGTTAATTCAAGACATTTTTTTAAAACATAAATATTTGCAATTGTATTTAAAAACCCAAACTTTTGATTAGGTAGTAACTGGTACCAAAATGGAAGATATTTTTTTTAAGTCTGCTATAGAAAAACAGCAGCAGTATTTCTTGCTACTAATATCTAAACTCAAGTGCTAACAATGGCCTCCAACATTAGGAAATGCAGGGCAAATGCATGGACTCTTAAACTCTTTCCCCCAGCTAGGATACAAAATAACTTATCGGCAGTTTACTTCCCCGTAATCAAATCCAGGGGGAAACATGTCCCTCATGCCTTCTCTGGGGTGCATGCAGCAGTGGGAGCCATGCCCTCTGCCCCTTCCAGATGAGCCACCCACGGCTCCTTTCCATGCTCTGCCTGAGCTGGGCAGTGCCTGCCCCTGTCTCAGCCCCACTCCCTCCCTCACCATGGGCGCCTCAATGTGCCCCCTCCATGCCCTTCCTTCCTCACAGACCAGCCGGATGCTACTCTCCAAGCTGCTGGGCTGCATATCGGCAAACAGGTCAGTGTTGGCCAATATGGCTGGTTAATAATCGGTCATTGGTATTGGCCGAAAAAAAATTAAGCCTTTGTCAGTGCACTCCTAGCAATTACCACAGCAATATCTGTAATATGAATCTAAGACAGCACTGCCTAAACTGGTGGTCTGCGGGCTGTATGCAGTACCCTGAAAGGTTAGCATATGGCACGCTGGCTTCCACCATAGCACCACTCCCTGCCCAGCAGCTGGGTTCTTCGGGCTTCCCTTCCCTCCTCCAGCTTCCACTTCTTGCCTCCACTCTTGGGGAGCAGGGAAGAGTAGCAGGAAGGCTTTGGGGTACCCAAGCTGTGCATGCAGCAGAGAAGAGGGCCATGCTGCTCAGTAGCCAAGAAAAGACCTGGGTGGCTTGCACAGCAGGTGGGCACCATATGCAGGTGGGAGGGGGTGTTACTTCTGCAGCAGCATGGAGCTGGGCTGCCTGTGCTGCCCTGGGGAGGAACGGAGAAGGAGGAGAGCTGTGCCCACACAGCAGGGAAAGTGGCTATGTATAAGACTGGGGCTATGAGGTGGGTGCCACCTACATGGTGAGAGACCCCTGGGGCTGGGACCCCAGGCGTGCGACCCCCAGCTGCCTAGAAGTTGGACAATCCTAATCTAAATATTTTGTTTATTAATATATCAAAACTTTTATCCCACTTTTTATAGACAGAAACACTTAGTTAAAATGTTCTGAGTGATTTGTAGAAGGCCACTAGAGGAAAACCCTAGCCAAAAGAAGTCAGGAATCTTCCTGCCTCCTTCATGGAGTCTTCTAAAAATGTAACTAGACTGTCCAGTTCCTCTTGGGAAATTCATTATTGATACTGGTAAAATACAGTGGATCCTGGAACACATTCTGGAGCGAAGTCAGAAGCAGATTTTATGGTACCCCACTGGAATACAGCACAGTAGTTGCTGATACTGCAGTACAGCTTTATATCAGTAATAAAATAGATATCCCATTAGAGTTTCCATTAAAATACATTAATTGAGCCAATTAAATGGTAGAGAATAATAATGAGCTGGCTGTGTACCAAATCATTTACTGTTTATGTCCAAAAATCTCACTGCACAAAACAGTTACTATTATGCTTCATTACAAGATTACGAGAGAGGAAACAAGCAGCTTTCTTTAGCTGTGAAATTTATTGGCTGAATCCACTAGTGCATTCTGAGCCACAACTTGTTAAGCTTTCTGTAATTGCAACTGGCTTGAGCTCAAGAAATGATTTTTTTGGAATATCAGCTTTCCAAGAAACAAAAACAGTTAACCAGCCAGCAGAAGGCATTAAAAGCCAGCTTCTACACTGGAATATGTGTTTGTAACATGGCTGGCTTCAAAGTAAATAACATACATTTCTGGGGTCAGAATTTGTTTCTAAGACTTGACTGTGTCAATATACGTGGCCACTCAGGACATCAGCAGCTTAAGAAGGGTTCTGCTCATTTTCTTAGGCACTAGCACATGTGAGTTTTTTCAGGACACGGACCGTCTAGCAGGGAGCATAGTTTCATACAAACAGGGATAAGAGCCATGTTTTCATCTGCTATTACCTTAGCAAAAACTTTCATTGTATAACCCAAGTATTGTACTCTAGGATCAATAGCTGCGTATGTAGCCAGCATTCTTGTGTTGTGCTGTGCCTGGAAAAAAAGGAGTCAGACAAGAGTTAGAAAATAGTTCTCAGTTTAGTTTGCAATTCAGACACAAGGACTGTAAGGAGCCAAATTTTGAGTGCGGTAGAGTCTCTGCTCACTTAAGACTCATGCATCATTCCACAGGGGTTGCATAAACACAACTGAAGGTTAAATTTAGACCAGCATTTAGTAAAATGTATCACCTGAAAATACCAGCAGAGTAATCAGTTCAAACGTGACATCACTCAAGGGCAGATCCTGTCCCCACCTCTGCTCATGCAGAGGCTTTAAAATGAACAGCAGTACGATACAAGTCAGAAACTTGGGAGCTACATAGGGATCGTGCTGACAAAAGGACCATGGGGAATACAGCAATAACAGCTCCATTTCTGCCTAGCTAGTTGAGCTAGGTTCTGGGCTGAGAATTTGGACCTAGTTGATTAAAATATTTAAAACAATGATACATCAATATCACTTGTGACTCAGAAATACTGCCCCAGTTAACTTCTGAGTCCCTTTAACTGTTTAGACTTCTTAGTTTACTGTCTGCATAGAACAACCCAGAAAAGAGTGCAAATTGTCTTTACGGAAACTGATACTCACCAGTGTATTGTATAAACTGATGTCTCCCTCTAAGCCGCTCCGTCGGTGTTCAAATTTTACTATAGGCACTTTGGCTGTTGTTATAGGCAAGATGTTTCTTAAACCTGAAGAGGCAAGACTTCAGTACATAAAACATGCCCATAAATATTAAATGTACAAATAAATACCTGTAATCACCATGCAAAACACACTTAAACCACATACCTGGATGCTTCTTAAGGATTTTTGCCAAACCTTCAATGATTTCTTTACAATTTAGTTTCTAGGGAAAAAAAAAAAGTAGCAAAGTCTGAGCAATTAACTATAGATCCTATCCTAACAAACAAGCCTAATACCAAATACTGTATTTCATGGAGCAAAGCTTTGTCCCCACAAGCAACAGAGTGCACAGTAAGCCACTGGTCACTCTACAGTAATTCCCCATGTGAGCCTTTAATGCTCTGTGCAAGTGAGTGTCTGTGCAAGGCAAAAAGCAGAATAAGTGACATCACACCTAACGTGCCCAAAGAGTGCTCCGGTGGGGTGTTACCATAGTGTACGTGGCACACTGTAAATTCACAGCCTACCTCCCTAAGTAGGAAGTGAAACATAAACCTGTCTTCATTTTAAGAGTATACATTGTACATTGTGAAACATTTTTAAAAAAAACCTCTCACCTCTGCATTTTCATGGCCTTCCAAAGTCATGCAGATATCCAGATCACTGTCCCGGAATCCAAATCCATTTTTTGAAGAGCCAAATAAGCAAAGTCTAGCCTTGTCTAGCCAAAAGAATAGACAGAAAGTGTCACAGGGGAGTTGTTGATTTTGCTCATTTGTTTAACTTTTTTTGTTGTTAAATAACTGCTTATTATAGTGACTCGCTTCACTGGGGCAGGAGGCTGGGAATCAATTTTCTGCAATACACTGAAGGGGCTTTAAAATTGGTTTTTACTACCTCCAAGACTTCCTTTTAGATAAATAGAGGAAGCTAGGACATTACATTAATCAGTACGTGCAGTAGATAAGGAATTAAAACACAAGTGATTTTTTGTTAGCCCAGTGCATTAGAGATTTGCTAATTAATTTCGACATGCGCTGAATTGTTTTTTTATCGTACAATGCGGCGCTGGCTTTGATTGATCTGTTTTGGGATATACGCAAATACTTTTTTTTTTAAATAGTTCAAACATGCACGTTTCCTGGCTTTGCATGCTCCCTGTGCTGAGGTCAGGATGCCAACTGTTATATCATTTACACCACCGCAGGTCTCCTTCATGCTAGCACCATTAGAAAGCAAAAGAAAAAGGGCAGAGGGCTCAAGATCAAGCTTAACTAGCTGCGGGTTTATTTATGGATACACAACAAATAGACACATTTCAATCTTAAACAGGACAAATCAGTATGGTGGAGCACAGTGATATCTTCCAGACTACTGGCATTTTAACAGCAAATTGTATATTGTACCTGATATTAATTACATACCATTATATTCCTTTCGGATAAATCTTTCCAAACTTGCCAGAATTTGTTCTCTGTTTTGTTGCTCAGATAAAGGAGGTGATAATTCATCTAGGGGCAAAAACAGGAGAAAAAGTATGACGTAATGTTCTGCTAATTTTTTTTACACCAAACATATCATCACTGCACAGACTAAAGTATTTCCTAACACTGTTTCTCTATGAATAGTTAGTAAAATGTATTTCTGAACATTTTTGTATTAGTCAGTGCTGAGAGCGTTCTATTTTGGGGCTTGAGCCTGCTGATATCACTCAGACAAAACCAATCAAAGGGGACTTTTCCTACACAGAAACAGCAGAATCAAGCAAACGCTGAGACAACTTTACTGAGCAGAGTGAACGCCTTACAAACACAAGCCACTTATCTCCGAAACCAGTGAAAAACTCGAGATGAAAGTTCGTCCTTGAACTTATTCTGGGATAAAATTCTAGACTGGAATTTCTACTGGAATCAAACAGCATGACAAGAAAATACAAACACGGGGTAATTTCTATTTTCAAGGATGCGGATGTAACTTAATGTCCTTCTGCTGAAATCAGCAGAGCTATTACCTACATTTAGGGAAACAGAAGTTAGCTCTAAAGAAATTACAACTTGTAGCACAATAAAAAGTTCCAACTGTCCCAACAGTAACGGAGTACTTACCAAAGCATCTCTTACACACTAGATCAAGTATTTCCCGAAATCTGTCTGTCATTGGTGGTAGTGGTTTTAGATCAATTTTCTTAAAATCCTCTGGGCAGTCGTTTTTGGAATGGCCATCCCGTTTGCAGATGCTGCATACTATAGTTGGAGGCTATTCAATAAAATAAATAAATTAAACGCTTAATTTACAGTATTTCCACACATTTCAATACTATTTCTATACAAGTTTGCTGCAACCAAAGAGCGTTTGTAGGGTGAGCAAGGACAGTGTTCATACAGAGCACAATACAGAAACACCCTTTGACATATCATCTTCAGGTCCCAGATGTCGTACCTGTAATGGGTCGAGCGGTATACCTTATTTTGAGATGGACACGCAGATCTTTGAAGCAAGCTTTTGTTTATTTAAGCAGGAAGGAATAAACAGAGTGTACTCACAAAATCCAATACAACATGCTCAAGCCTTGTTACTTCTTATGCGCAATTTCTAACGACACCCTTAAAGATGACGCCTGGAGCACATCAGCTAAGCCGTCGGTCGTGCGCTACTCACAAAGCTTCTAGATTATTTGTTCCCCGAGCAGTACGCTTCTACGAGAACCCGAAGATCTGCACACCTTGCTCAAATTTCGGCTCAAATTTATTCGCATCTAAATGGAATTTAGGACCACGTTTGGATTAACTTTTACTGGGATCGGCTAAGCGCTAGAACATTTTGTGGTTAGTGTGGTTTGATTCCGACTTTATTTTGTAGCGCCTTGTGGTGAGATACCCTTTTCACCTCTGCTCTTTTCAGGTTAGGCTCCCGGAGACAAATGTGCAGACTGCAGCTTGCTTCTAAGAGGCCTTGGCGTCGCTGAGCTGCTCTTTCTGGTTTAGGTGTTTCATTGCTTTGACGCTGTTGTGAAACCACAGGTTTCCCTGTTTCGGTGGCTCAGTAGCAACCGTGCAGTCAGAACACTTGGGTTTCTCTTTTGTCATTTTTGTGCTTTGTTTCTGTACTGTCAGCAAAACCGTAGATACGGGTATCACATCCCCTTCTGTTCGTGAATAAATTTGCCAAAATAACTTTCGAATGTCCCACAGGTACTAAGCAAGTTTAAACGTTCACATCATGAATATGAGGGGGTTCAGAGGAATAGTTTATTTGATTAGGAATAATATTCCTAAAATGGTCACAATGACTAAGGTGAATTTACACTTTAGAGCTCATTACTGCTGTTGGCACAGATGCAATGGTATTGCTAATTGTGGTAGCATTAGGCGTAGCGGCTGTTTCTAAGCACCATTTACTTTATAGATTAACATAAATCTTAGAACTAAAATGTGATGAATAATTAAACGGGAAAGACTAGTTGTTTTATATATGTAACTACAATAAAATATAAATTCTAGACAATACCACATAAAAAATATGTAATAATACTACGCTTATAACGCTGGTTTAAAACAACAAGAAGCTTAAACTAATAATACACTAGTTCTATAAAATCATTGATGAATAATTGACGTTCATTTAGGAATTAAATATTGATGTAATACGTCTTGAAGCTGAATAATAAGAACAGTGAAAATAACTAGTAATAATAATTAAAAGGTATGTGGTGGAGTTGCTCAATACTTCAGAAATGGTTATACTGAGATAAGACTGATCGTGAGTATTCATCGTAGCTTGATAACGGTGGTTGACTTTACGGAGACTCGATATCTTTTATACAATAGGGATACACTTCTTTCAGAAAAAGAGAGAGTCCAGTTCTAAGTCTAATGCAAACGCCTCCGATCAACAAAATCCAAAGCTAATCTCCTGCTGGCCACACAAGATGTGCAACTCTGCTAGTGACCTTCGCAGAATTACTTAAGTTAGTAACAACAGCATTACGAGTTGCAGCAAATAATGGATAAAACTGGTGGGCAATGTCTATGAAAGCTTGTTGTCATGCAGGAATATAGTGAATTCTTGGTGGATTTGTACGGAATTGATCTGATATTTTAAAATACGGCCATCATCAATCTATATTTGAAGTTGATTGTTAATTATTTGCATTTTTCTCATAGTATGGCCCATTTGAATTAACAAGCAATCTAATTGCTGTAACAATATTTGTACAGTAAAATTTTTATAATTGAGGTGGACTGTATAATGTGTTTTATGTCTCGAAACATATTTATCTGGTCCTGAAGAATTTAACAAATATCTGCCATTGATCTGTTCACGCTTATTGTGTTCACTAACAATTGTTTGATCACGAAACTGATAAATACCATAGGTTGTTCTATTTGTCATGGAATAGCTTTTTGAATCACTAATGCTTTATTTAAGAACTATACTGACTTTTTTTTTTTTTTTTTTTTTTACACAGTTCTGAAAATGTTTGTTTTCAGTGTAAACTCATTGTTTTCATACTGCTCGTACTAGTTTTATTTAACCATACTACAAATACTGGGTTCGTTATTAAAGCAGGTATAAGCTTTTTACACACTGTTATTGTAGGAAGTGAGCATCGTATGGTAATTACAGATTTTGATTCTTCTATCTGCTCTAATGGCGAACTGCAGAATTCTACCTGTGGTAGTTTTGTTTCACTAAATACATGAGCTAACAAACGCTCTCTGATGGTAAAATTTATAAGGACTTTTGTACATTTAGGAGTTGAAAGAAAATTGGACAAGGCTTTTGCTGTAGCATGAGTTAGATTTAAATGATGTAAAGAAACTTTTACTTGTCGAGACATTAAATTTTCTAAATTATCTGTATGAGTTACAATGGCATGTCATAATTTTGTATTTAGTATATTTTGCTGCGACTGGAATTTTTGCTCTAGAGAATGTCTGTTATGAGTTTTATAATAATTAATGGTTAAAGTAATTTTCCATGGTGGATGAATAGTAGCTGGGTAACATTTTGTAATTCGATATACAGGTTGCGTGGGTCCGATTGGTAGTACCGCAAATAGAGGTAATGTGTGTAATGGAGTATAATTACTACAAACAGAGGCGTTTAATTTGTTGAAACGTAATATTACAGTTGTCTATTGGATCAAGCCAACTGCTGTTTGGTATTAAGAATAAATGTCTTTCTTGTTTAGTAATATAAGCTGGGTTTAATGTGAAAACTTGAATTTCTACTGATGCGTGAAGCCACTTGTTAAATAATAGAACGATTTTCTATTATCCAAGGTGAGCTTCGTGTGGAAGGAACCATTCCAATAGACATTAAATGTCAGGATAGCCTCAATGTTTCTCAATGTGGTTATCTTGGGCAGCATCGAAACATCCTACAAATGGTTGTGATATAGTTTTGATTGATCCCATGTTTCCATGTCATATAGCAGCTGGATAGCATGTAAAAAATAACCTGTTCCGTCAGTAAAATCTCTAACTTGTCAACTAACTGGATAAGGTGAACACTAACAAGATACTAACTTACTGAGATTAAAATGAAACCACGGACAATCGTTTTCATCAGTGTTATTATCTAAGTTGAGCAAATTTTGGGTCCAGTTCCAATACTGAAATGACCACATGTCACCCAAGTCATTTTTTATGAGGGAAACTTGTTGTTTGTTTGTTTTTTTTTATAAAATAGCCTGGACAGGCATATAAATTTCAGGGAAGTGTTAAACCTTTTCCAGTAATGTTCTGTAGATACAAGTATTGTTAATCATTAATTTGGTCCAGTTTTCTTTATATGACAAATATACATTTTGTAATTTAGATGTAGTATAGGCTTTTACTTGCCCTTTATCGCAATTACAATAAACCCAAATATTGAACTCATAGATTGTACTACAATTATCTACCCATTTTGATCTTCTATTTGAGTGTGTTTGGTTAAGTAGCACTAACAGTGTCTCATAGGAATGGATATAAATAGCATTGAAATCACAGGTAGGTGATGAGTTTTCTTGGGTGACGCTAATTAAACTAATCTGAACAATATAAAAGGAAGACTGACTTCTCATTACTTTTGACTACGACACCATGAAATTGGAACTGTATATTTTCGCCCATCATGAAATTTTATTTTCACCATACTTGGATTCAACAGGACCTGAACCGTAGCAGGTTTAGGTTCTGGATTGTTAGGCTATTTAACTAGGACAGGGTCGCCTGTTTTCTATTTTGGTTATTTGATTGCTTTTAAGTTTTGTTTTGGCGTGTCCCCTTGGTTATTTATTGACTGCATTATTTGGGGTACCCAAATTTGCCAATTAGTAAATTTTCCTTGATTCAGTTATTTAATTTGAGCTTTAATTATTCCATTTGTTCATTCAATCATTCTAGCTGATTGAGGATGATAGGGGATATGAAATTTCCACTGTACTTTTGAGCATTGTTCTGCTACCCAAGTTTGTATTTTATTGGGTGTGAATGCTGAACTATTGTCTGACTGGATTTCTTTAGGGTTTTTTCAATATCTACATACTGTTTGGACATCTATCTTTGTAGCGGCTGTAGTTAACTTATTCTGGAGAACTACTGTAAATTTTCCTTGTTCCTAAATTTACCATGGTAAGGGTATAATGATACCTTTTGCAGCCTTCTAAAGGTCTAATATGATCTATTTGTCATACTTTATTAGCTTGAAAATTTTGTGGGTTATAAACTCCTAACTGCTGCTGTTTATGATTAGGGATAAACTTGTATTCGCTGCACTTCTCACATTTTAATACTAACTTTTCTATTTGTTGTCTAGTAAGTAAGATATTATTGTCTACAGCTATTTGCTATAGTGCTTTGCTACTGACACGGCCAAGAGCAACATGCCACTGTATTATCTCTATTTCTTCTTTTGAATCATCTGGGTGTACTTCTGCTCCTCAAGCGCTAGCCTGTTGATCTACTCATTGATGTTCTTTAGGTGTATCCTTCTGATGAGCCGATGCATGTCTGAAATGTACTGGACTTCTAAATTTGGTAACTATCGTCATGATGTCTTTCCAGATTTCTGAATGAGCTCTATTTCCTTTTTCTAGCAAAGGTTGAGTATTTTGGTCATTTAAATTTGTAGCCATAGTAAACGCAAACATTGAATTGATTCCCAGCTTAACTGGATCATCGGGGTGCTTCCATTCAGCATGAGTTAAAGCTAGTTTTACACCTAATAATTCTCCTTTTTGCGCTGATCTATTTACTGGCAAGATCTCAAAGCTGGCTTTACACTGTTCACAATAAATGGTTCCCTTGCACTGAGCTCCCTGTTTGGATCCATCACACGATAACCACGGATTGCCTTTTGTTTCTTCAAAATAAAACATGGTAGGTTTAATTGCTTTCTTGATCTCAAATTCTATTAGACTTTCTTTTTCCTTTCGAATTGATATCTGGTTTCGTAACAAAGTAGGACAACGTTCTAACAAGGCTGTCTGTTTGACAGGAATTAACCCAATTGAATGCTTGCATCAATGAGCCAAATTAGAGCTCCTGTGCTAACACAGCACACAACTGGGCTGTTCCATAATTAACTGCTTCTAATGCATGAAGCAATGTCTTAAATTGTCATGTGATTAAATCTATGGACAGTTTTTTGGAAACGTAGGTACCAGAATTACATGCTGCCAGCTGTCTTTTGTTTGGTCACTCAGGCCTAATTTTCTAATTCATGAGATAAGTGAATTTTAATAGCTTCTTTTGGTACAGAATTATGAATCCACACTGGAGCTTTCAGCAAGCTTTGAATATTTTGGACACATATTTCCAGCTTTCTTTGAGCTTCTGGAGTAGGTTTCTAGTTTTTCATAACATGAGCTCGCATAGAACTTAAACGACTAACTAGTCCTGGTACGAAGGTTTTCAATTGATTACATAGGTCTAAATATCCTCTAGCTTGTTTTAAGGTTTGAGGAACCTCGAAGTTTTGAATTTTTAAAACAACTTGTTTATTGGGAGAAAAACTTTGGGGTGTTAGCTTTGTTCCCAACATTGTTCCTTCCTGCGAGGGTTCCTGAATTTTAGAGAGGTTTTACTTCAAATCTTTTGTTTTCTAATAAATGGATTATTTCTAGCTTTCGCACTTCAGCTTGTTCCTTGAAAGGTGATAGTATTCCAGTATTGCCAATGTATACAAATACACCAGGGTAATTTCTAACAATGTCTGGTATTGCTTGCTGAGCAAAGGCTGGACTATTGTGCCAACCCATGGGCAAAACTTTAAACTTATCTTGCTGAGCTCCTACAGTGATTGCCATTATCCCTTTTGCATCTTTCAATGGAATTGAATAGACCATATCAGCTAAATCTAATATTACTACCATCTAAGAATGGTTTAGTAACTCTTTTTGCAATTCTGCTAACATTTTTCTTCGATCATGTTGCTCTGCTGTACTAAAGAATACTGTATTCATGTTTACTTTCCTTAGGTCTACTACTACTCTGAATTTGGCGTCCTGTTTTGGTACACAAGAAACGGGACTGTTGTAGCTACTGATACAAAGCTCTAGGACTTATTTTGTAAAAGAGCTTCTTTCCAATTTTCTATGAAATTTCGCTTCTCAGGAGCCAAGTAAAACTGTTTAGTATATACAACAGGTCTAGGTTTATTGAGAGTAATAGTAAATCTCTGATCCTCTAATATTGAACTTAACTAATTGGCAGGCATGTAATCAATACTTAAAATTCCTGATTTGCCTGGGTGAGAATAGTATTTACATAACTTTTCTTCTCCTGCCATTAGTAAATTTCCTTGAAATGGAGGAAATTTCCTTGAGCCTGTCACTCCCATGCATGTAATGATCTGACCTGCTGGATTTTTATAGGTAAAATTGTTATTTGGCTTCCTGTGTCAATTAGCACTGGAATGTTCTTTATATTTGTCACTACTATTTCCCATGGTCGATCATCTAATGGTGATCTTGGCTCTCCCAAGGTACTCACAAACCGTGATTCGGATTGATCACCAAAACCTGAGTCACGAGGGCCTGGGCATTCCTAATTCTCTGGCCTCTAACCCCGCTTGTACGGTTCAGCCACAAACTGGGTGGTTGTCTTTTCCAGTCCTATTAAAACTGGTGCATTTAGTTGACACCATTGCCATACACTTTGTTTAAACCCTTTTCTACTTCCTAACTAATTAATGGCATGAGAAGTCCATCCGGATATCTTCCACCTCTTCCTCTGCTTATGCCACGGGATCCTCCACGGCTACAAAAATTCGTCTGCTGACTTTGGGTGACTTGATCTACTTCTACCTGATTTACTTGTCCTTGTTTGGGACGTTCTTCCAAAAAATCCTGGATTTTTTTGCATGCTTCGATTAAGGTTGCGTCATCTGCTAGTCTTGATAACGCATAAATTAACAAGATTTGCTTAGGCACATGTTTTTTAATCAACTGGCAAGCTAATGGGAGTTGAGAAACACGTTCTGTGTCTGGGGCCCAGTCATGTCTCTCTTGCGCTTCATTTCTTACTGCTTTTGTTGATAAACCAATAATAGAATAACAGCAGTTTTCTTTGGTAATCCACCACCCTTCTGACAAAGGTTCACCTTCAAGGGATAAATACATTGCAAGCTATATTCCTGGACTCAACGCTCATTTATCCCATTGGGGGTTATCTGGAAGGTTTAACATATTGCTACCACCACAAATTTTCCACAGAAGAGTTTGAAACTCTCGTTTTGTAAAATTGTCTCCCAAGCAGAAGTATGTTACTCTACCTACCCAGGTGAGTAGGGGCTCATCTGTTTTTCGTTTACAGTGTTTGGCTCTTTCTTCTATTTCTGAATCCTTAAAGGACCTTTCTTCTACCATATACCTAGCTGGAGGGGGTGCTTCAGGTGTTTTCATGCCATCTGAAACAAAAGGGTTTCCATCTTTATACCTCATACTGGTGCTGAGGCCGCTACTGGGTCTAAATCTGGATTGTATGGGGGAAGTGGTTCAGTGTTGATTTCTTGAGATTTTAACTGGGAGCACAATTGCTGATTCTTGTGCTCCAATCGCATGGCTGCCTGTTGGTCTAGCATTTGATCACAGACCAATTTACAACACGTCTGTAACAGTAGTGGAACTAATCTAGGAATGTTCAGTTTGCATTTCTGGTTTTTACCTTTTGCTATCCCATTTTTTACTAACTGCTAGCACAAATTTTGTCTCAAAAGAAAGTCATTTAAAAGATTAATATAATGTGACTGGTCCTCCTTTTGGCACAGACTCTAAAAGGTTTGCTTGCTTGGCATTATCATGGAGATAGTCATAGAAGCACATCAGCCCGTTTCCTTCAGCTTGTTCAACCTGAGTTTCTTTGGCTCGTGCCAAGGTTTGGACTGCACTCGTGGCCTACAAATTGGGTTTTGAACCTTCTTCATCTTCCTCTAGCATATACCGCCATGCGCAAGAAATGGCAGCTTTGAATGAACCTGTGTTAGAGCAACAACTTCATCTTTCTTGATTCATTTGAACTCCTGGGAACTTTACTGGGATTGGCTAAGCGCTAGAACATTTTGTGGTTAGTGTGGTTTGGTTCCGACTTTATTTTGTACCGCATTTTACAAATTTTACAAATTTACAGATTGCAGCTTACTTCTAAGAGGCCTTGGTGTCACCAAGCTGCTCTTCGTGGCTTGCTAGTACAGGTGTTTCACTGCTCTGACAATGTTGTGAAACCACAGGTTTCCCCGTTTAGGCGGCTCAGTAGCAACCGTGCAGTCAGAACACTTGGGTTTCTCTTTTGTCATTTTTGTGCTTTGTTTCTGTACTGTCAGCAAAACTGCAGATATGGGTATCACACCAGAGCTCAGAAATTCCACCAGAAGATAAAAGTAATCAAGGAAACCAGAAAAATGGGAACAAAAATTCAAAAGGTTTAAATTGCAGAAAAGTAGTTAGATTTTTTTTAAACAAATGCATAAAACGACTTCCTCAATAAGAACAGAGGAGCAATGGAACAAGATGCCCAGAGAAGGTGTGAAATCTTCTTCATAGCAGGTTTTCAAGGAGAAGCTGGACAAGTATTTGCCTGGGGTGGTTTAGGTATAACATGTCCTGTATTTATGCAGTGTTAAGACTAAATAACCTTTGAAGTCCCTTACAACTCTACGGTTCTGAGATTCAGTTTTAAGTCTGGTAACTTCAGAAATTGATTTATTTCAATGTATGCAATTGGGAAGGTAAGGAATCCTTTATTCATAGGTCTCAGCATCTGACAATGTTTAAGTACACAAGTGATCGCAACTCATCTCTCAACTTATTTCAGTTCAATTTGCCTATTGTGACCAGCCAATGTTAACAAAAAAAAAAAAATCACTAATTAAAACAGATATAGATATATGTAGTTCCAAAAATAGTTTTTAAAGTTGAAAGCATCCCTTTAACAAACTGGACTTTTCAATCACAATAAAACAGCAAGCAGCGATCCCAAATATTTTCAATTATCATAATCAGGAAAAAATATTCTACTACATAGCTATCAGTCGCACCAGTTCTATTCCATTAAAACCTTCAGTTCCATAACATGCAATATTATCCTCACAAATGCCATGTTATGAGGCATACTGAGATACACAGTAGAAAAAAAGTCAGCATGCCAACGGAAGAGGATAATTAAAAGGAAGCATGACAAAACACAATTCTTTAGGAATGTATTAATGAAGACGCTGCAGTGCTCTTATACAGGTTTTCAGAATTAAAGGACCAGTTTTCCTGAACTTCAATTTAATTCCTCCAGTGACAGCCAAAATAAAGAGATCTGATCAAACCAGAGTCACTGATCATGTTCGTGACCAGGACTTTTGTCTCTGAGAACTCTAGGATTTTGGCTTGATGAAAACAGATTACTGTCAATTTGCTCCCAAACATCTAATCAGCAACAGACAGTCCGCAAATCTCTGACCACTATATTGGAAGGCCTTTGCTCTGCTTATTCATTTATTATTTCACTTCATATTCCTTCCCCCTGGAAAGGCTCAGAGTAGCTTACAATAAATTATAACAACCCACAGATAAATGGCAGACTCCCCAAATGACACCCCAACATTTTAGCGCTTCACTCCACTCCACCTACCTACTCCTACTACCCCAGCTATTATGTAAGAATGCAAATCCTCTGGTCCATCCCAACCACACTAACATCTATGGGGGCATCTACATTTATGCTTTACTGCAGCTGACTAATTAGCTCCACAGTAAAGCATCACTATCTACACGTGCAACACTATTAGGTCACAGTAAACTAATCAGCTCTGCTGTAGGATGGTACTGTCTGGGACAAATACTATCCTCTGGCAGAGTTACTTAGTGTGCTGCAAAATGTGTAGACAATGGCCAAGGCTGGCTGGGGCACAAGAGTCCTACACTGCAGGGCTGCCTGCCAGCTAGCCCTGCACTATAGCACCCTCATGCCCCAGCCAGCCCCTCCACAACTCACTAAGCCAGGATGGAGCAGCTCTGGGCTGGCAAGCTAACCCCCCTGGGCCCTCTGCCAGCCAGGGCTCAGCTGCACAGGCTCAACATGCTGTGGTCCTAGGTGCATGCGTTAACGCTGCACCTGGGAGTAACCAATTCTGGCATGAACTGTGTCAGTTTATTCAGGAGCATTAATATCATGTGCAGCTGTGCCCTATATATAAAAACCACTTCCCATTTTCTCCAATGCCACCCACTCTCTCCCTTCCCTCTCTCCCATGCAAAGGAGATCCTCCCCTTCTCTTCCAACATCCCTTCTAATCCCATACCCACCTTGGCCTGAAGCTGGCCTTTAAAATGCATAAATAGTACCCCCTCCCTCCAACAAATACAACATTTATATCCCTTTATACAAGAGATAAATTCAAAAGATCCAAAAGAAGGAAATAACATAATAACCCTCAGTCCTCACCTCCATCCCCAGCCAAAGGCCAATGCCAAAAGGTGCCCTTCAATAGCTTCCCATGGCAAAACTCACCTGGGAGTTAACCCAGGGAGGCCTGCCAGCTCTGTAGGGCCTGCAGGCAGACCAGGTTCTTCTCTCAGTTTGGGCAGCCAAGATGATGCCCGAGCTAGGCTGTTTGACTTTTATTACGCTGAAAGGCTACAAATTTCTACCATCAAATTTATGGCTGTTCCTTTTCCCAGAGGAAGGGAATATGGTGAAGGCAAACCTTGCAGTCCTCAGGAGTGAGCACAGGCACAGCAGTGGCTCTGCATAAACAGTACTTCTAATAAGAGCTAAGTGATATTTGCCAACAGTCAATACTTCTATAACCTGGCATGATCACATATGATGTTCCCCACTAGGGCAAATCCTGATTACTTTTCAGGAAAAGGGATCATGACGCTGATAGCATCGTATTACAATCTCTCTCAACCCATGGTGATACCCTCACATTATCTGCTTACTGGTTTATAAACTAAACTGTTCTGAGAGAGCAAGTACAGTTAAACAGAGACATTGGCTTTTCATGACAGGCAATGGGACAGTAACAAAACAATACATCTGTTTGGAATCAAGGATGTATTTCTATCACAAAGTGAAGTGATCTACTTTGCAGCCAAGTAGTGCATTTACTCAAATCCAAGATAAGCTTTCCCTTGCATTCAACACTAGGGGGGAAAGTAATGCAAGGGGAAGCTGTGTCTTGGATTCACATATGGGGCGTGGGGGTGGAGGGGAAGGCAACTGCAGCAGTTTCAGCTCCTGCCTCAACCTGGGCTTAGGGTCAGAGTCACAGCCATTGCTGTTGCTCCCTCTAATCCTCCCCCACAATTACTCCTCACTCTCTCCTACCCTCAATCACAGCTCCAGCCCCACTCTGGCACTAGCAGCTGTGGCAATACAATGGTGGCAGCAGCCCCAACCCCAACATGATCCTAAGGCCAGTGCTGTTTCTGCCATGAGTTGCTCAGATGTGCCAGGGCCACCAGGTGCTCTGTGCCCCCAGCCAGAACGGGGTCAGAGCTACAACAGAAGGTAAGCAGGGGAGGGGTAGGGGGCAGGCACAGCAGGACAGGGAGCAGAGGTCAGGCTGCCTGACGGCCCCACGACCTGCCCCCTGCTGCAGTGGTCTCGGGGACAAATTTAAGATGAACCTCCAAAATTTAGATTCTATATATGGAAAACTGTAACAAACATACATGTTGTCTAGATACAGAATCTAATTATTTGGGGGTCATCTTAAATTTCAAGTTGTCTTTGATTTGGGTAAATACAGTGTATGTTTTATTGGTGTGTTCATGTAGTAGCAATAAAAAAAACCCATTTGAGCATCTTTAAAACGCATCTTACCTTTCCAGAAGTCAAAATAAACTTATCAAACACATAATGCATTTCTTCTGTGCAGAGTCTGTCTTCATCTTTAAGGTCACAAACTTCTACCATTGCTTTGCAGTTGAGCGAGGTAGCTGCCGTGCTAGTGCTAGTGCACGTATTCTTCTGTGAACGTTCTGTTACTGAATTCTGTTGACTTTCAGCATCAGAAAATTCATTAATAGAATTTGAGTCATACGACTGATGTTCACTGCAATGACAACGGTGTCTTAACTCATCTTCATTGACACAAATTTGTGAAGTCTCTAGATCATCTTGCTCTTTGAGTAATTTTTGCTTTAATTCACAGCGTTCACTAGGAATGAGGAATACAGTTTCCCCTCTGTCTTCTTCATAATTAGAGCCTAACGCATCTGTTTTATTTGCCAATACACTGTCTTTGTTCTTCAAAATACATTTCTTGGAAGCAGATTCCTTTTCATTACATTCAGCTTCACTCTCCTGCATGTTACATCCACTTCCTGTGTTCTGTTTTTCTCCAACTTTATCTGCCTGAGGAAGGCAACAACTGGCTACAGAGTCTCCAGATTTTGTAGATTTCTTGTTGCTAAGTTTTCCCTTTTCTTTCTTCTTGGTATCTGGTTTGGATTTAGTCCCATCTTTACTTTGTGGACATGCAAAATATTTATATGCTGTCCGGAATCGCTCCAGGATGTACTCAAACACCATCTGGCTATTTAGGCTTCGTGCAACATTTCTCTTTAGTGCAAAAGGATCTAGAAAAAAGATCATTCAAATAGTAATAATGTATTACCCAATTTATATATTTTACTTACTATCTGATAGTCATCTATTTGAACTACACTATTAAATTATTAGTGCGCTGCATTTTGAATAAGAGCATATTATAGTGCAATCCAGAACTGTATTTATGCTATGCATTCTCCTCTTCAGCTGCTTGCAGACCTGACTGTTCTCATGAAAAGACTGAAGGACAAAATGAAATAAATATAGCTCAGATACATACTGTTCCTAAGTACCATTTAAGGAACTAGATCCTCTGGGATTCTCCATAGGCATTCCTGTATAATCACTGTACACCAACAGCAAATGTCTATTATTCACTATAGAGGATAATATTAATTAAAATTGTGGGATATTTCTGCTTTGTTAAAAAGTCACATTATAATCAACTGATAAACTTGAAATGAAAATAAATATCTATATTTGACAATTTTTTATATAATTCTGCCCATGTTTTCTCCTTCACTGAATAGTTATCTTGGAATTTAGCGTTAAAAATTAGCATCTTTAAAAGCAAAGACATATTCACCAAACTGACTGTCAAAACGTCACTTTGTAGGGCTTTCTATTTTAATCTGAAAGCTACCAGAAAACTAATGTTCACAAATCGAAAGACAACTCGTTATTGCTGTAGCTGTACAATTTGACCTGGAAACTTGTACGTCATGTGGGGTTGCTTCTTCCTCTTACATTAACCACAGTAAGCAAACGAGATTTTTTTTTTTAACAAGAAAACCCTTTTCAGTTAAAAATACAACAGCCATATACAATCCCTCCTTCCCCAAATAACCACTATTTAATCACCTCCTGGTCCTCTGTATCCTCTCTTTCTCATAACTCATTTCTTTATTATACCTTACAGGCTTCAATTTCCACATACAGGAGCATAGGATAGTAGGGCTGAAAGGGACATACAGGCGCATCTATACTAGTGCGAACATGTGTTCTGCGGTGCCTCAGAGGCTTTTGAGGCACCAGAAAATGCACATACAACACGTGAAAGGGTTCTCCATAGTGCATATTTGCAGTGTGGAAGAAAAAATGATACACCAGGAACTCCCTGTATCCAAAAAACTGTAGCAAAGCAAGGTGTCACACATGGCTGCAGCATGCGCCACCCAAAACAGAAGCCTGGTCTGGTGCAGCCATGCTCTGGCTGCTGGCCAGGCTCCATGCACCCACATCACTCCTGCTGCAACCCCAGGAGGTCCCCAGGATCCCAGGTACGGCTGCTTGGGCCAACCCAGGTGCTGGCCCCAGCCTCCTGTACCCTGCCTGGGACAATCTGCTACATGCCGGAGTGTGTGCAAGGGCACGCCCAGGAACAAGTAGCAGCAACACAAATATATGCTGCTGGTATCTGTCCCCAGGAAAATGCATGTTTCCGCTTAGGAGGACACGTGCGATAAGGTCATCAGTCCAGCCCCCTGCTTCTCCTCCCAAGCTCTTTTGCTTGATCACAGCCAATGTAGACCTTTACTCACCTTACCCCTGCTTCCCACATTTTTCTTTTTTGCAGGAGGATTTTTTTAAAAATATTTTTCTCTCTGGACTTGCTTCTTGCCTTTGAAACATTTCATTTATATTTTTCTCTATTTCCCCTCAGACCTTCCTTCTACTTTTCTTTTTCTTCTGCATCTCATACTTTAAACCTCTTTGAGCACAGTATTATTAACTACTCATTAAGATTCACTCCTAGGTCCACTCCTATTGGTCTAGGACTTGAGTGTCGCTCAAGTTTATGGCTCCACAGTGGATGAGTGATGCCAACTCAGTCCAGCTGTACTCCATGCAGGCCCTGCATGAGCCCAATCCAGCTGTCCCCACCGTGCCATAGCTATACCAGTCCAATCCAGCTATGTGCCAATTTGATCCAGCACACCTGGATCTGACTGCATAGTGGTGTGATGTGGCATGCAGGGCGACATTATCCAGTCCCTGGGTCTCGCCCAGGTTCCAAAAGTTTGCCACCATGGAGGCAGCAATTAATGTTGCCAATGCCCAAAGCCAAATTTCCAGATCCTTGGGAAGGCCTCTGGATTGGATGACATGGCTGTACAGGCTGGGGTTGAGCATCCCTGATCTAGGAGACTTCATCCACTTAAGTCCATGACCTAATGACTAATATGTTCTACCTGGCAACTTTCAATCAACATCAACTTGTTCAGTCTCAGATTTAGCTAATCGCACCACATCTCAAACCCTTATAAAACCTGAGTTTAATCGTCCCTTCTAACCTTTTTTCAAACCCTCACTTTCATTCCCATTGACAATCCAAAGTTCTGGTACATTATATTTTTTGATCTTTCCCAATAAAAAAGGTTAAAAAAAGTCCCCACCCCCCGGGAACCCTCCCCCATTGCTTTTCAACTAGAAACAGACAAAACTTAATTACTTCTCTTTGGCTCTCTCCTATCAATACACTTTAGGTGTCATTCCCAAATTCATTTAACATCACACGTGCCAAATATGCTCTTTTGGGCAAGAGATTCAGATTTGGGGGCATTTTCTAGGACACAACACCTTCTCAAGAAGCTACAGGTCAGCTTCCTATTGTGGAAATATGACCTATGAGAGCTTCCAGTCATTGAATTAGCTCTATTCTTCTGATCAGTGCTCTCCCCTCTGCTCTGCCTAAGTGTCAGAAGCAGGGGAAATAGATTGATGGGATGATCAAAGGCATTTAAAAGATCAATAGTATGAGAACTGCAGAGGCAACGTTCTCACATTTCCAGAAGCAATGGAGAATAAAATAATGGATGAAGGCAATATAAAGGGGAATGAAACAGATGGAGATAAGCCAGAAGAAGGAAGAGTACATATGAACGTAAAGAAAGGAGGAAAAGGTGGTTAAAAACCAAAGCCAAGTATTTCAAGAGTCAGCATGTCATGCTGCAACACTTGGTGGTTGACACACTTTCAAGCAGTCCAATTAGCTAGAAAAAGTATTTGTGTTTTCCCCACCATTTGTAACTGATGCAATCCACTGTTGAAAGATTGTGCCAGCGAGATACAAACTAGGTATAGTACAAAGGACAATGCATAATCTCTGCAACCTACCTTCAATGGCTATTCGCCTTTTAGGCCAGTTCTTGTTCTCTCTGGTTAAGAGTTCTTGTACCCGTATACTGATGACATATTCTTCCAAAGCAAATTCCAGTGTGTAAAACTTCAACAGTTCTAACCACAGTTGCCCCAGGGACACCTGGTGGGGTGTTTCAAATACTAAGGGAGACTGAAACAAAGACAAAAATATTTAGTTGCAATAAGGCATGGAAATTTGAATATTTTTCTAGTCCTTTTAGATTAAAACTTTAGTGATCACGCAGAAGAAATACCAGGTAAGGTCTGCCCTCAGACAGAGCGATGACTCACTTTTCCGTGCTTCTCCTTAGCATTACTTTGGTTATCTGCTTCTGAGCCTGAAGCCTTCTTGCTGCCACCTTTTTGCTGCTCAGCTTTAGTCTTGCCTTCAACACCATTTGAGTTTTTCCCTGCTCCATTATTTGGTGGTTTGTATTCCCATCGGACAAACTTCTCTTCTATAACTTTCAACTGGTGATCATCTGGCCTCTTTGAATCAAAGCCTTCAATCTATAAATACAGTTAAAGGGTTTCTGAGACAGGATCAGAATGGCCAGGGTAATCAATGCCAGATCAGCAGACTGCTGCAGAATTAAAAAAAGAAAAACTTTCTTCCTCTCCCAAAGTCCAGCACTGTACAATTACTTAGTGTATTATGAGAGACTTTCACCTCCCCCAGACCCAGAAATATCAGATACATATCAACTATTAGAGAAAAAAAAAAATATGCACAGTGTTTTTCTTTCTGGGTTGTTTTTTGTTTTTTTTTTTTAAATGAACTACTAATCCAGTCAGATAAAGCAAAATTTGCAATCCTATAAGCTACTTATGTATCCCTTAAATTATTGCCAGAGTGGGATTATTTTATTAACCAATAACTTACCCAAGTGCCTAAACAGGATGGTAAAATAGGTGGTTTTCTTTGTTGAAGAAAAAATATCACCATTAAGGCAAAGGAATATGAGGGGATCCCACCTTCTGCCTGGCAGTCAATATGGCACAACTACAAGAAGAAAAGCTATTAGTTTTCTGATAAAATTTACCATATAATTCAATATATCAGATCAATAAACCAATAAAAGGATTCAAAATTATTGTGGAGCATTTGCAAAACCTGGGCAGAAAGCACTTCATCTTAAAATCTACAGTACACAACATCAGCTGTTCTCTTTTGCTGGTGAGAATTGAAAAGACACAATAAACTTTTATATACATTCTTCCTGCAAGACCACCTTTTGACTTGCAATGCATTCAGAATGCAGCATCTCACTCCTTCCTTCTCACCTTGCAGTTTCCATGTTACTGCATTACGTGGACCATTCTGCTGTGTCTACACTTCAGCCAAGGATAAAATGTAAACACCAATCATTTGTGAAGATCTTGGAGCTTTACTAGGACTACTGTCACATATACATGGGGTAGCCAATCTTCCTGTCTGAAGGAGCAGCCTACCAAAATCTTCATGTAGCTAAGAGTGGATTGATAACAAAAACTCCTGTGTTTCCCCAGTGTATGTCACCCAGCTTTCTACCAGGTGCCACCCTAGATCTGTCTGGGGGCTGCACAAGGCTCATGAGCCACAGCAAGGCTATTCTGTGCATCCGTGGGTCACGTACACCATCCTATCTGGGACCTATGCTTTTTCCCGGGAAGTTTGATGTTGTTCAGTCCTCACACATATAGGACTTCCTCATATCTGGCAGTAGACTATTCTTCCCGTTGTTCAAGAGACTTATTTTTGTATTTTTTAGAGTCAAAAAGTTTGCTTTTCTAGTTCATATTGCTTTGCTTGCATGTATTCTATGGCACTGGCGTTTCATAAAACAATCTATAACAATACTATATAACAGAACGCACTTTTTGTTGAACTCAAATCATTTAAAGTCAAGTATTACTTGATACCAACATCAAAACTGAATTCCAGAAAGGTTTAATATCTGAAGTGTGCTCAACGGGAGTGTTAGCACTCATTTCTTATGATCAACAATCAGGTCTCTATAAGATACAGTGTAAAGATGCTGGTGAACTACATGAGCTCATTTTTAAAGCTACCTATAATTTTGATGAGGAGTAGATTTTGCAAAAAATACATGCTTGCGCTGGAAATTAATTTTGGAAAAAAGGTCACAGAATATGGGTTTACAGGGCACTGTCCCTTTTGACAAATCATTGTTAACAGGACAGTCTTTCCCAGCTGTTCTGCATCATCATGTTGCAGAGGCTAGAATGCAGCCCAGGACAGAATGGCAGTTTTAGGAGTATGATTTAAAGGTGAGGTTCTCACCCCCACTTCACCTGTTTCCTATAATACAAAAAAATCAAAGCGGTACATATGGGCACTAAGTAGGCAGGGATGCCTGCTCTTCCGTCTGCCTGATGCACCATGATGCTCTGCCTCCCCACTGGACTCCGGCTCAGGACTTTTGACCAACCAACTGGGACCAGCCTACAGAGTCTGGGACTGTCTGCCCAAACTGAGACACATGGACACATTGCACAGCCACTGGCGGTAATATTTAAACACTCGTGACGCATGGGCCAGGTCCCAGAGGACTGGAAAAGGGCCATTGTGGTCCCCATTTTCAAGAAGGGGAGGAAGGAGGACCCAGGCAACTACAGGCCAGTCAGTCTCACCTCCATCCTAGGCAAAGTCTTCCAAAAAATTATCAAGGCTCACATTTGTGAGAGCCTAGCAGGACAAATTATGCTGAGGGGGAACCAGCACAGGTTTGTAGCAGATAGATCATACCTGACTAATCTAGTCTCTTTTTATGACCAGGTTACAAAACACCTGGACACAGGAGGAGGGGTGGATGTCGTATACTTAGACTTCAGGAAGGCCTTTGATATGGTATCCCACCCCATACTGGTAAACAGGTTAAGAGGCGGTGACTTGGATGATTACACAGTCCGGTGGGTGGCGAATTGGCTACAGGGTCACACCCAGAGAGTCGCAGTGGATGGGTTGGAATCGACCTGCAAGGGTGTGGGCAGTGGGGTCCCGCAGGGCTCAGTCCTTGGACCGATACTCTTCAACGTCTTCATCAGCGACTTGGACGAGGGAGTGAAGCGTACTCTGTCCACGTTTGCGGATGACACTACTCTGCAGGGAAAAGTGGACACGCAGGAGGACAGGGAACACCTACAAGCAGACCTGGACAGGTTGGACAAGTGGGTGGAAAACAACAGAATGCAATTCAACAAGGAGAAATGCCAAGTACTGCAGCTAGGGAGGAAAAATGTCCAGCATACCTACTGTTTAGGGAATGACCTGCTTGGTGGCACAGAAACAGAAAGGGATCTTGGAGTCCTAGTGGACTCCAAGATGAACATGAGTCAGCTAATGGCACTTTGCCAGGCATCTACTGATCCATGACAAACAGATCCAAGGAGGTGATACTTCCCCTCTATCGGGCGCTGGTCAGACCGCAGTTGGAGTACTGCGTTCAGTTTTGGGTGCCGCACTTCAAGAGGGATGTGGATAAGCTGGAGAGGATCCAGAGAAGGGCCACTCGTATGGTTAAGGGCTTGCAGGCCAAGCCCTACGAGGAGAGACGGGCACCTGGACCTTTTCAACCTCCGTAAGAGAAGGTTGAGAGGCGACCTTGTGGCTGCCTATAAGTTCATCACAGAAGGGAATTGGTGAGGTTTTATTTGCCAAGGTGCCCCAAGGGGTTACAAGAAATAATGGCCACAAGCTAGCAGAGAGCAGATTTAGACTGGACATTAGGAAGAACTTCTTCACAGTTCGAGTGGCCAAGGTCTGGAA
>JAGPOW010001543.1:12822074-12867430 GCA_030014935.1 Caiman crocodilus | reverse complement strand
TCTGCTGATGCACGATAAAGTGCCATTGGCTTTTCTGATGGCTTCGTCACACTGCCGGCTCATGTTCATCTTGGAGTCCACTAGGACTCCGAGATCCCTCTCCGCTTCCGTTCCACCCAGCAGGTCATTACCTAGGCAGTAGGTGTGCTGGACATTTTTCCTCCCTAGGTTCAGCATTTTGCATTTCTCCTTGTTGAATTGCATTCTGTTGTTTTCTGCCCACTTGTCCAACCTGTCCAGGTCTGCTTGTAGGTGTTCCGTGCCCCCCAGCGTGTCCACTTCTCCCCACAGTTTTGTGTCATCCGCAAACTTGGACAGAGTACGCTTCACTCCCTCATCCAAGTTGCTGATGAAGACCTTGAAGAGATCAGTCCAAGGACCGAGCCCTGCGGGACCCCACTGCCCACACCCTTCCAGGTCGAGACCGACCCATCCACCACGACTCTCTGGGTGCGACCCTCTAGCCAATTCGCCACCCGCCGGACTGTGTAGTCATCCAGGTCACAGCCTCTTAACTTGTTTACCAGTATGGTGTGGGATACCATATTGAAGACCTTCCCCAGCCTGTAGGTTCCCCAACCTGTAGGTGTGCTGCAGGTTTTTCATTCCCAGGTGCAGCACCTTGCACTTGTCAGTGTTGAAACCCATCCTGTTCTCATCCGCCCACCCCTGTAACCTGTCTAGGTCCGATTGCAGCCTATTCCTCTGTCGTCTGTGAATCTGAACAGGGTGCTTTTTACCCCGTTTCCTGGGTCCTCCTTCCTCCCTTTTTTGAAAATGGGAACCACGATGGCTCTTTTCCAGCACCCTGTGAGTTATGAGTGCTCGTAAAGCTGTGCCACGGGTCCCGCAATGACCTCTGCTAATTCCCTCAGCACTCTGGGGTGGAGGTCGTCAGGACCAGCTGATTTAAATAAGTCCAGTAAAAACTCCACAACAGGATAGTATTTGTATTTAGAGGAATATTCTGGTGCAGAGTAAATTAGCTTACTGCGCAGCCAAGTGGTCTGTCCCATGATATATGAATCTTAAAACTATGAACGTCTCACACACTCTCTAAAAATTACGGTAAAAGGACACAATCATGGAAATATACTTTATTTAGGTAAGAGCCAGGTTGAAATGTATTTATGAGTTTTATACAAATATATGAGCTCATAAACAGGCATTTATGCACCCACTTAGCCATCTATAGGCAAGTTGGAGAGGGAAATTTTGAAACTACTATTGCAAGAATACGCTACAGAACAATAAGGCAGGCATGCCTGAGAATGCAAACCCCAGTTTTGAAAAGGGATCTTACTTTGCACAATGCTAAACTGCATGATCAGAATTGTCAGAGGTGTGAAAATCACCAATAAGATTATAATTCCTAAGAAAATTCAAGTGCAAAGATCTCACTTGGTTCAATTTGATCTCTCTTCATTGTGCGGGTGGGGTATGGGACTACCTGGTTGGTTTATGCCCCTTGCTTGACAAGTGACACGGAGTCAACATTCAGACAGTCTAGGGCACCCTTAAAAAACTAAACCAAACCCTAGCAGTCTCTTAGGCTCAGGCATGGAGTAGTACTACAGAAAATGAACCGTACTTTAAAACGCTTAATTAATCCTAAAGGAGCACAAGCACAAGCTAAACCTGGTCTGTGAGTAAAGGGAGAACATTTTTGTTTTACTGTGTCTGAATAATACTGTTTAACAGCACTGAACTTACTTTAAAAAGACTATAAGAAAACACACGGTCTGTAGGTTTCTTATATTTAAATTATTCTGAATAATCTTATGTGTATTTTTGTTAACAACATAAGTGTCCCATAGAAAAGTCACATATGAGTACACTGATTAAAAATATAAAGAAAAACAGTAAACTCACCACTATTTTTTAAAATGTCAAGCACCTGTATCAGAACATCTGGGTGGCTCATCTAAAATGACCAAACAAATTAGGACAGGTTATTTTATTCAGAAATCGAGATGCTGAATTATACATTTGGTTGAACTACATCTAAGTTGCACAACTGTGGCAAACAAAATGTATCATTAATTTTTCACAATAAGACACTGTAATAATTAACCAATATTGAACCTATATGCTAATAAATAATTTGGACAGCTTTCTCATTTAGGCATTTAGTGAACTCTTTTAAAAAATACATCTGCTTTGGCTTCACATTAAACAGATTTCATCAAGTAAGCCCAAACTGCTCAGTGCATATTTAGCAATTCAAGAGCCAACACTTACTTATAAATGAACACACACAGTCAAGAATGCAGATTTTCATGTCAAACTACTCAAAACAATGGACTTTATTTTTCACAAATCTAATATACCTTTAAAACTGTGTGTTGCAAATGTAAGTGGGGAAAAAGCTCACCAGAAATGATTAAGAATTATTTTTATGCACTCAGAGCTTCACCTACTAAGTGGCATTCAACATTGTTTTTAAAGTTATCCTAAAATACTCTATTATTGCCAGCCCCTTGCCTTTAAACTATTCTCAGTAGCCCTAAGGGACAGGACTAGAAGCAGTAGTGTCAAACTGCAGCACAGGAAATTTAGGTTGGAGATTCGGAAGAGCTCTCTCATTACGAGGGTGGCTTAGCAATATAACAGACTACACCTAGAGAGGTTGTGGAATCTCCATCTTTGGATATTTTCAAGGGCAGGTTAGATAGACCTGGGCTGGCTTAGTCAAGGATAACCCTGCCTTGAGCAAGAAGTTGGACTAGCTGACCTTCTGAGTTCCTTCTAGCCTACTTTTCCTATGTACTCATGTTCCCATGAGTTCCTACTTTTCTATGATTCAGTTTTGCTATTGCTGCAATACTCAGCATGCTATGCCTGGCCAAAATACCACCACAAATGTTGTAAGCTTTTCTGGAACAAGTCAGTGCAGAAAGGGTGAGATTGGCTAGTGTTTTGTTTGTTTGTTTGTTTTTTATTTTATGGCGTGTCTCCTGCATTACTTTTTATTATGTTCATCACACAGGGAGCACCTACACGAGATGCTTTACTGCACAGTATACTAATCTACTATGTAGTAAATTGTCATCATCTACATGTGCACAGCATTTACTGCACAGTACATTAGTCTAATGCATGGTTAGCTAGCTCCTGTGGATACAGGTACAAGTTTACTGCACAGTAGCACGTGTAGACAGCTGGCTGGGAACAAATTGCTTCCAGTTAGCCCAGGCAGCAGAAAGTGGGAGAAACTGTCCCCTGCTCTGGGGCAGCTGCCAGCTTGCCAGCCCTGCATCCTGACCAGCAGTTCTCCCACCTCCTACTGCCTGAGCTCACCAGTTGCAATCTGCTGATCAGGGGGCATGGCTGGGAGGCAGCTGCCCCAGAGGCAGGACAGCTTCCCCCTGTCAGTCCCCCCTGCTCCAGCCCAGGCCTGACCTCAGTGCCCACTGCCAGCCTGGGGCTGACACGCGGGGGAGCCTAGAGCTCCCCCTGGCTGTGGTAAGCTAGCAGAGCAGGGCAGAAGTAGCCCTGCACTGAACTGCTCCTGTCAGGAGCAAATTTACTCCTGACAGGTGTACATGTAGACATACTCCTAAAGACAGCTTACTGTGCCTTACTTTACTGCGCAGTAAGTTTATAGTGCATTAACAGCATATGCAGATGTACCCACAGTATAGTAAAAATGCATTACTAACAGCACTGCACATGCATCCCCTGAGCGTGGCTGTGCACCCCCTGCAAAAAGGCGCTGTCAACACTGCTGACAGCGCGTGTGGGCGGTCACTGCTCACCACCCCGCCTTGCCACTGACACCACTGGTGGTGTCTGTGGGCAGTCCACTGCCACATGCCCCCTTCCACCAGTTGCATCACAGCCACCTGTGGGAGGTCCTCACTTGCCACTGCCATGCTCCCGCTGCTGCCGTCACCTGCAGGAGCTTGCCATGCCCCCCCCAGCCCCTGGGGGCATGCGATGTTCATGACTAGCAGCCTAATAAAAAGCTAGCTTCACTGCTAGGGAAGATTTCTTGGTAAATATGATCATAATATGTTATAAACCGAGTTGGAAATAAAATATCAGTTTTAAGTAAACTTTTCAGTAAAATGTGGATGTCTAAATACCTTTCAACTGTTCCTATCTGGGTCATTCTGAACATAAGAACCACTTGGGTTTATTTGGGGTAAACGATTTCTCATTTACCTTTAAAAATTATGTTAAGACTGAAGAATACTAGAAATTAAAGGTATCAATGTAGATGTATTCAATTAAAGTAAGTTCAAACTAATAAAAACCCTTTTCCGTCAATTAGTCGTACAAGTTATCAAAACACTAATAGCACTTAATTTACATGCTATTTGCTAATATAACAACAATTAGCCTTAATGGAAGATGAAGTCAACTGAATAGATATTAATGTAGTTTACAGGCCAATTTTGAAAATAATTAAGACAAAAGCAATCTACTTACCCTGGGGGGGAATTTTATGTCAATATTAATATCACTAGTTTTAAAAGCAAATCTAGTCAGGCAGGAGCCATACATCCGCAGTGAACAATCTGGAAAACAAAGAAAAGATCATTGAAAAGATGCTGAGATCAACTGTATTCCCGGAAATTAAACAAACATTTTTAAGGCACTGTTTTATGCCAGCGATAGTATTCCAAGTCACTTCAATGAATACTTAATTCACCTTTCCATCTATTCAGTAAAGCCACATCGATTATGTGGCATAACAGAAAACTAGAGACTCAAAGAATTTAATTTTCAAACCTCCAAATTAAGTAAGAGAAAAAAGAATATTATCTAACTTGTTATGCCAGTATGCATTCTGTTTTTAATCCTGTAAAATTGCAGCCACTATCATGATGTTGCTGGGTGGTTTTAAAAAACAGTTTTCATGGATATTAAAAATTTAATTTCATGTCAGCATTCGATCAACTGCCAAAGTCTTTGCTGACTTTCAAACCCTATTCCTACAAATGTCATTCCTTGTACATACCATGGTACCAGGACCAAGTAATTAAATTACTATCTTAAATGAATAAAAAGACCTACATTTATTGTAAGATGAAAAATAACAGCTAATTTATAAAACAACATGAATCTCTAAACACTTCTTCTATAAAATCAGAGTTTGAAAAGGTATTTTCTGCCAATGAAAACTCAATACATCATTCATTGCAGAATCATGGATAATTTCACTATTGTTAATATGGTGCCTAGACTTGTGTGCTCTCATGTTTTAAGCAATCCATTAACACTGTAGGAAATAGCAAAAAGGTAAAGCAAAGTCAAATAAAATCATCAATATAATTTATTAGGGCATCAGAAACTGGATCTGAAAAGTAAATGTTAAAGTATTGTTAAACGAAATAACATGAGGTAGGGTTGAAGCATAAAGGTAACTAAATTAAACATACCTAGACAGAGTTCATACAGCACATAAAACAAGAGGAAGAGGATTAACATGGATGAAGTGCAATACTGAATTTACAAGAACTATACGAGTAATTTTAGCCGTCAGTGTGTATATTGGCATCTGCATTCTGGGCACAAACCCAGAGTTGGGCTGGGGCTCAACAAAACCACTTGCATCCTATTTTAAGATAAGGTCATTCTTACAGTTCAGGAATTCTTACAAACTATTACAGGGGTACCTATTACCATCATCTTTAACATGGAGAGGCAATGTTTGTGGAACAATGACTCTCCTGACCTGAAAGACCTTTACCTGTAATGAAACAAATGCATTCTAGAACCTACAGTCATTGTGAGCTGTTCTTCTGTATCATCTACAAATGACAACATTGGATTGTGGCTTTTCTTCTTTAAAACACATAGATAAAGCCTAAAATAAATGTTTCTTTTTCATTTCTGCCTTTTAAAAGAATTGCTAAAACATACTTTTAATCATTTTTCAAAGTCTTGTTGGAAAACAAGAAAACTGGTGACAAAGAGGTAAAACCTAACAAATTAGATGGGAAATTAGTTTTAATCACACTATTTAAACCTCTTTATTGTTGTTTGCTTTATTCATAACCGTTTAAAATACAAGTGAGAAAAGAGATCTGTTAAATCCCCACCAGTTCAAATACCTGCTGGTATAAAGTTAAAGACCAAGTGTAAAATTTTGCAGAACTGGAACATGAGCAGGACCTTAAATCCCTTTCTGGGCCCTAGCAGAGGTTTATAGTTAGTAAGTGCCACACATTAAAGCCAATTTACAGTGCAATAACAGCAAATGAACCTCAAAGATGTTCCACATTATACTGCCTGTTACATGTGGAACACCTCTGTGACTTGTTTGTATCACTCCTTAAATTGAAAGTATGGTATGTCAGGTCTGTCCCATGCTAGATACTGATGCTCAGCTGAGTTTTGGAATCCAGCATGAGACAACTCCAGGGTACCTGGAGTGCTGTGTGAGCTCCCCAGCTGTAGGCATCACCTCACAGTACAGGGCACAGGTACATGGGGGGCCAAGAGCTTCAGGTCCTAAGATGCTGATGCCTCACCCTGTGGGTCCAGGATAGCAAGGTCTTTTAGAAAGTATGCCTGCAGATAGGCTGCCGGGCCCAGGAGAAGACTGGGTCTTTTCCCCGTTCCCCGAGTCCAGGCTTCCAGGAAGCTGTAAAACCCTAGCAGTTGTCATGGGCTCCAACTACATTTATGCCAAATCCTAAAAATCGTACATCCTACCATGTACATATGGCATGGCAGGATGTGCAATTTTTTGGGATCTGGCATCTAATTTGTCAGACTCCAACTGCACGAGTAAATTAACATCTGGCCAATCCCCACTGAGACCCAAACAGGCCCTTTGCCAAAATCAGGGAAGGCAAGGCTTGACACTCCTGGCATCTCTCAGATTCAGCGGGGAGAGGGGGGGAAAATTGGTTTTGGGAGTTTTTTGTTTTTTTTTGTTTGGTTGGTTGGTAGGGTTTTTGTTTTTTTTGTTTGTTTTTTATACACACCTGTTCAGGGTTTCTTTTCCCAAAAATGTGTTTAATAAATAAATAAAAAAGGGCCATAAGTACTCTGCAGGTTTGCTATAGGCTGACAAAAACCAGTTTCTGCTCTATATTAAAATGTCTGTATTCACACCCATTACCCAGATAATATCAAGTTATTTTAACTCCCAAATTTATTATTTAATCTTTCATGAAAACACTAAGATTTTACCTATAATTGTTACACTAAATAAAGGAAATGGGGCTTGCACCTAAAGAAATCACAGGGGCCCATGGATACCTGGTAAGGGCTGCTGAATAATCTTCTCCATCTCATTTACAATTTCCTGGCGGATTCTGAAGTCATCATCTGATATGCCTTGTTCATTTGCTGCTTCAATGAGTGTAAAACTTAAAGCATTCAGCTGTGCAGTGGAAGGAGGTGGGAGGGCACGTAGCTCATTTTCTTCCTGTTTTTCCTAAAACATTTTTAGATGATAGAACGACAAACTGATATTTTAAAAAGACAAAGGTTTCATCTTATTTCATTAGGCTTAAATATATGTTATCTTTATGTGTCTACACACATGCACACTTACTTTGATGTCTTAAAAAAAAACAAACCAACAACATATCATTTTAATATATTGAAATTTAACTTATTCAGACCATTTCCAAAACGAGATTTGAACTTCGTTATCAAACTCTGTATGCCAATACAGCTTATGGAAAGACTGGATCCTCAGCATTGCCAGTAGGTTCTTTCTTGCTGACATCAGAGAAGAAATCGGGATGTTAATATTCTCTGAACCACATTTCATGGCTGAAAATTCTGACACACTATCCATCAAAGTAATTCCAAGACCGCTGTAATTTTTTCCTGAACAAACATTAGCGTAGCGACTAAAAACTAGAGAAACCTCCTTCAGTCCAACTCAGAGAAGCCATCACAATTGAAAGGAGAGTGCATAGGGATACCAGTGAGGCAGAAAGTTCCTGACTCTTAGGAAGCTAATTCCCTTTCTGCAAGACTAAGCAAGTGTTAATCAATTAAATTATATATAATTTCACCTATGGAGTTAACTACTTCAGATTAATCAAAACCATGTAGTTTTAAGTCACCAAGATTTAAATGTGAACACAGCTTGCTCCTAAAATTAGCTGACCAGATTAAAATGCGTATCTTGCTGTAGAAATATCTTGGCCAATAGACAGCATGGCTTCAGCAAGTAAGAGTCCGTTATGCATAAACAGAACTCCATGCTAAAGCAGATAAATTATGTATATTGGACCTCTACACTTATATGTACGTACTCTACTTATCCAATAAATTCTATTTTTATTTCTTACTTTGAAAAATTAAGAACTTAAAATATATATTTGTAAAAGTTTCTTTTTAACATTGTTGCCATGGATTTTGATTACGGTGAGGAAGTTGCTGCCGGTAAGCTGATTTTAGTCACTCAGCATGATAAATGTCATCAGATCTGAGTTCTCATATGCTGTAATGGTACAGATATATATATATATATATATATATGACCTAGTTGGTTTTTTTGCACTATTGAATTATGACTATAATTATTTAATAGAAATGTATGCATGCCTGCGTATCTAAAATTAGAAGCGCAATATATAAGGTTTGAACCTAATTTTAGTTCTACGGTGTCTAAAGTATATTTTACAAAATATAATTTATACATGTAGACTGCACTCATCATCATATTTGGTCTTGCATTATAACATGGCCAAACATCAAGATACAAACCATCTCTAACTCCATTTTTACCCATTAGATTCAACTACCTCCTTTCCACCCTGCCCTCTCCTTTTTTTTAAGTCACCAAACTTGGACTCTGTCTCCCATCCCAGTACCAGCCAGGCCCAACCCTGCTTAACTTACAAAATGAGATGGGATGCATACAGAGTTGTATGACTGTAGACAATCAGTGCTTGCAATTTAGTACAAGTGAGATTATTCAAGGCCAGAGCCCTCCAACTAAAGCTGGTTTGCTACCAGGTCTCTAGAGACAGACAGACAGCGAGTCTGAGTTCTGCAAGAGTGATCTTAGACCTTTTAGGATATTCCTGATAACCACTACCATCTGGCACCGTGCAAGATAAGAGGACTAAAAAGTAGAGAAGAAAAACATGAAACACTGGTGTTTGTGCAGCCACAAGTACTTAATAAACTGAATTATGGACAACAGTAATAGGGAAGGGATGAACTTATCCAGTCTGGTGAATTCCAAGCACGTCCCAATTTGGAGGTACATAAACTTGTGGCAAAATTAGCAACGGGATGTTCACTGTGATTTCACACACAGAATTATTGCTTTGAAAACAAGTGGCCTGTGGTGAGAAAAGTACCTGCCTTCTTTCCTTAGATACTCAAGTCTCAACCTATTATTTTTTATATTCAACATATATTTAAAGCAGATTGAAGAGATCATAAGAAACGAGCTCAAGCAATCTCAAAGACTGAAACCAATGTTATATTTCTTGATGATGCAGACAGCACTGGTCCCTTTTTGCTTCATAATTTGAGGAATCTGCATTAAAAATAATGTCTCGAATCTGTTAAAATCAGAGGCGGTACTCGTAACAAGGTTACAGCTTTTGAAGAAACCAACATAAACTGTGACCTTGGCTTCCAGCGAAAGTATCTCATCAAGACAGTACAACCCAGAGGTCATAATGGCTTTTTCAATCCTTGTGGAGGGCAATACAGCAGTAGTAACCAAGAAAACGGTTTTAATTTCTCTGGCTCAGTAGATCAGACCTTTCACTCAAGTGAGGAACTAGCAACAGTGATCTGCATTTCTGTCACTTCAAAACTGGATTACAACACCATATCCTGGAATGACCCAGAAGACGGCGCACAAATTACAAATGATTGAACAAGCACAAATCTTAACCCTACATGGAACAAGCCAAGAAAAGCACATCATTGCAAAACTGTCACACCCTGGCTGCCATTTCAGTTTTGAAAGTTCCTGATTCTTTCTTCATGATTCCTAATTCTTATCTATAAAGATTTCAATGGATTAAGACGTGTATATCTCAAAGATTCGCTCTTGTCTCTCTGCGGGTCACCATGGCCATTTTGAGTTCATCTCATCTGTTTAGTTGTTTTTCTTTTTATATTCCTGCATCAACATGAGCAGGGGACACACTCGTAAGGATCCAAAGCTCTGCGTACCCCATGGGGCTGCCCAAGTGACAAACACCTATGATGTACCAACACGAGTGGCAATAACATGAGTGGAAAGGGGGTGGAGGACACAGGAGGAGGATCCCCACAGAAAAAACGCTGCGGTTGCACCTGGCCCACAGAAAACCACTGTATCACCTTCAGGTCATCTTGATGTTCGTCTTCAGAACATCAAGTCAAGGCAGGCTAGTGGGTCAGATGTGACACGGCCCGGGGCAGGTATTAATCAATGGTTCAATGTCTAGTCAGCAGCTAGTACCAAATCGGAGGCCCTAAGGTTTGGTTTGGAGCTAATTTTGTTCAATATCTTCATCAGTGACCTGGGAGATGGGATGGGGTGCACCCTCAGCAGGTTTGCAGTTGACAGAAATAGGGGGAAACAGTAGATATGCTGGAGGGTAGGGCTAAGATTCAGAGAGACCTTGACAAATTGCAGGAGTCAACCAAAAGAAATCTTGTTACGTTCAATAAGGGCAAGCGCAAAGTCCTGCATTTAGGATGGAGCAACTACTGGCTGGAGACTGACTGGCTAAGCAGCAGCTCTGTAGAAAAGGACCTGGGGTTACAATGGAGAGTAAGCTGAATATGAGCCAACAGTGCATCCTTGTTGCGATGACATATTGGGTGGCATTAGTAGAAGGTTGCCAGCAGATCGAGGGAAGTGATTATTCCCGTCAATTTGGCATGGGCGAGGGCACATCCGGAGTACTGTGTCCAGTTTTCAGCCCCTCCGACTACAGAAAGGATGTGGACAAGTTGGAGTGAGTCCAGTGGAGGGCAACAAAAATGGTTAGGAGGCTGAAGTACGCGACTTATGAGCAGAGGCTGAGAGAGCTGGGGTTCTTTAGTGTGGAGACCAAGAAGGGATTTAACAGCAGCCTTCAACTTCCTGAAGGGTGGTGCAAAAGAGGATGGAGCTGGATTGTTCTCAGTGGTGACAGATGACAGAACAAGGAGCAATGGGCTCAAGTTGCAGCAAGGGAAGTTTAGGTTAGATATTAAGAAAAACTCTCATGAGGATGGTAGCAAAGCCCTGGAACAGCTTGCCCAGAAAGGTTGTGAAGTCTCCATCCTTGGAGGTTTTTAAGACCCAAAGGTAAACAAAGGCTCGGTTGGGATGATCTAGTTGGGGGACAGTGCTGCTTTGAGTGGGGGGGGTTGGACTAGATGACCTCCTGAGGTCCCGCCTAACCCTCACTGTCTACGATTCTAACAGATCTCCTTCAGAATAGCCTCAGCAGCCTATGCCTGGAGAAAAAAACCACCTTATTCCATCTATTCATAAAAGAGTGATTTAAAAGAGTAATGAAGGGAGAACAGATTTCTTCTCTAAAAGGATTAGTCAAGAGTTTTAAAGAATTTACGTAATGGCATACTGGAAAAGCCTCTGAAAGAAATGCCATGTTTATGTACAACACGTTCTTGTGGGCCAGACTGGCGGATTGATGTGGCAACACCTCCCACAGAAACTCTGGATTTCTACATCTAGAAAATAACTTCATTAAATGCATTAGTCCCAAGTATCCCAGAAGAGAAACTGGGCATTTCTGGATTCCCTGGATAAGCTGGTGTGCCCACCATCCATATTTACAAGTTCAACCAAACTGTTATGCTATGTATAAAGTCTCAACAATACAAACAGGAAAGAGAACTGCATGCTTTTAAGCAATGTGTAACAAATGATTTCAAAACAGATTTAGTTATAAAATACCCAACCAACACTAAACGAATGGATAGTTCTCTTTCAGTCTTGATTTATCAGATTCCCAGATTTGTATCAAGAAGTGGTTCACTGTCAAAAAAGAACAAAACACATGTAATTGTATACTCTTAACTAGTTAACTTACCATGATATTTTTCTTATGGCGTTTTTCTTTAATATGCTTATGAGCTCCTTGGATATTTTCAATGTGAACTAAGCAAAGCTTGCATAGATACTGGCAATTGGTGTATTCCGGGGAGCGCTGAGGGAAAAAAAAGGAGATAATATTAAAAAAAGTATCTAAAGGTTTCTGCCAGCAGTTCCCGAAAAAGTGAATTAAACGCCTTATGTTCTCAGTTGTGTCATGAATAAATAAAACTTGGCAATGATGCAGGAACTTTTAGTGTCAAAGTGCTGTAACAAGTGTTAACTACTGGTAATCTTCTCAGGACCTCTGCAAGGTACAGATTATCCCCATGTGACACTGAAACTGAGAAAGAGAGGTTATGCGATTTGCTCAAATCTAGTGTCAACGCTGGGATTTAGACATGGGAGCTCCCAAACCTTGAGCCTGATTTCAGGGACAGTGGACAATTGCCCTCTCATGCTGAAGTTTTTAAAATCTCAACCTCAATCCTCCTACTGTCTTTTTCCTTGATGAAATAACAGTAAATATGCATCACAATGTCATCCTTTTCAATAGCGTTCACAGCTGACAACTACTGTAACTTAAATACCTGTATCACCCTTCTGTCTCCATGCTAACAGGTTTCTAGTTGATAAATCTACAGAATTTGTAGGTTAGAGATTAATGTACAGGGAACGATCATGTTAAAACTCTTCTGCAATCTCAATATACTTTTTAACCACCACCCCCTCCCCACCCCACCCCACCCCAAAAAACCGCGATGTACTGTGACACACAAAATAAAAATACTGCAGTCTGGGCAATGTTCTCTCTCTACGATCTGACCAAAAAAAACCTTAGGTATTTTTTACTACTTTGTATTTTCAGATAAAATGTCAATGTAAGGTAACTTGCTTATTTTGTTTTCAACACTGATGTTCTGGGACCTTATTTTTTTTGAAAAATAAACCTAGTAAGAGGAAGCTAAATGTTAATTTAAAAATGTAACATGCTGGCAGTCACTCAACTAGGATTTGAGGGGGAAATGAAGGATATCCCCAAGGATTACGGTAGATTAAAAGAAGTCCTTGAGTGCACTTGTAAAGCAGGAGGAATCTTTGTTTTGTTCTTAAATTGTGTTCTGTTTTTCTTAAATAGTCCTAATATTGATTTGGGTACTGCTTTTGAACAGACTGAAAGGAATACATAATGATGGCAGATTTTCACTGGCAGAAATGCATACCGAAATATGGCATTATTTAGCACAGTTATTTACAATCTTGGGACAACTACTATTTCAGATGCACCCAGGAGAGATAATGGAATGATCTTACTTTAAAAAAAAAAAGAAGCGTGGAATTAAAAATGCTGGTTGTGTTGTGCATCTACCATATGAGGGCTGTATAGTCACTTTTCCAGTCCATGTCTCTTATTTCAGAGGCCAGAATGCAATGCATACATCAGCTACAGTGGGAGGAATCCACATCACCCAAAATATCTACTCTGCATAAGGAAGCAATTCCTATCCAGCCACACTTACAGTGAGCACAAGGTGAGGTCTCACTAGCATGCAGATCAAAAGTAGTTAAAGGGCTCTTAACACAGCTGCAGAAGATACTGGTTTTAATTTTCTTCTAGGGAAAATATGCAACAAAAATGTCACCACCTACTTTTTCGAGGCGGGAGATATAATCTCTTTCCAGTCGTTCTTCTGCCTGTTTCAGGCCGAGCTGCTGCTCTGCTGTCAAAGAAGATTCATCAATCACAGCAGTGTTTTCTAAATAATCAGTCTCCAAATTATGTTCCTTAGTTGATTCAGGATTCTTTATTTTACCTGGAGGATGGAGTTGGAATGTTGTTATTATTTTCCAGAATAGCTAACAAAGGAAATATAAAAAATCAGCACTGCAAAATTGTCTCTACGTGCTTTCACACAGGATTCCTCTCTCTGTAAGCTGAACTTGAGAGGATGCACGGTTTTCAGTCATTTTAATGGGAAGCAAATGGTCAATGTCATAAGGAGTAAAAGTGTCTCTGGAGAAAGAGACGCTAGAATCTCTTGAATGCTCCCCCGTGCAGTGCCTTCCAGTGATGCATTTCTTGTTCACCACTGCTTTAGAACAGACTAGATTGCAGCCTTGAGATCCTTTCCAAAGTGCTTGCTGCAGGCTGCCGCACAATGTTAACACTGCTAGGTGTACAAACATGTCGAAGGATAAATCCAGGTTTCAAAAAGAAACCCAGTGTTAAAAATTGGCTGTGTTGTGGTCTCTGTGCTCCTGAATTTGGGGGGGAAGGGGGCACCCACAAAAGCTACCAATGGTGGCGGCCCTGTCGGGGGGGCACCAGCCCTACCGACAGTATCAGCGTCGGCCCTCGAGGGAGAGGGCACTGGCCGCGTCAGGGGAGGCACATGCACCCCTACTAGTCACCTATGGTCTAAGGACATAGGAAGGAAAGCATCTCTGAGTAGATGTGATATCTTTTATTAGACTAAGCAAGCAGTTGGAAAGAAGTTCTTTGCAAACTTTTGGGCACAGGTTCCCTTCTTCAGGCACAGAGAGTAAAGAGCAGAGAAGGGTGCTTGTGCCCAAAAGCTTGCAAAGAACTTTTTTCCAACTACAGTACTCAGTTGACCTAAGAAAAAAAAATATTTAAGGAGTTCTATATTACAGAAGAGAAAGTTTAAAGACATCAACGCAACGTCTTAGTAACATAGTCTTATAGTCAGAGGCAGACTGGGGAGGGGGCCTGGCGCATGCAGTAGTCTAGTTGCAACCCCTGCCCTTTGATTCTTGCCCCAAACTTGTCAAACCACCTGTCTGGGAGGGCAGCAGCATTTTTTTTTTTTTTTTTTTTTTTTACAGGCCGTGCTAAGAGCTCAGTTGATTCGAGTGTGGCGCTAATAACACCAGGATGCAGGTTTGAAACTTGTTGGACTAGATCTCTTGAGGTCCCTTCTAGTCGTACTTCTCTATGAACTATGACCGTGGCTCAGTATCTCCTCGATTCCTGTCCACAGGTGTTAACTACCTTTAACAGCCCTTTCAGATCTCTCTTCCGCAATTTAGCTGCCTGTTAGCCATTCCTGGTAATCCTTCTCTTCTATTTTACAGCCCTAAAAAATGTTTTTAGCTCTAGCCAAAGACCTTAACTCAGATGTGGTAATATTAACTCAGGTGTAGAAATGACTGATAGTGAAGTATTGGAAACACAGTCAAAATGCTCAAGAAGGCTAGATTTTGTTTTATAAATCTGAGTAAGAGACCCATTTTGCTATAACGACTATGAGACTAATGACACAAGTATCTTCTGACTACTTTCATTACATTTTTCCCTAGTTTGTTGTGGGTTTTTTTAATTTTTCTATATAATCTAGCAAATGAGCACACATTCAAATAGTTATATTTAGTTTGATCTTAAATATGTGTTGTATTAAATATGATGATGTGCCACACCATCTTCACCCCCTGCTTTTCAAAATCCTAACTCTGCCCATGCTTACAGTAGTTCTTTAGGTCAGGGGTCATCTTTTGCCAAGCACATGTACAATACCTAGTATAACGTGCTACTGTAATACAACTAATAAACATTAATACAGAGGTTTAATTTGTTACACTGGCCATGTAAAGTTAAAAAAACCCCTACATTATGCTATTTTAAAGAAATATATTACAGAAATCTCTCAGAAATACATTACATAAGGCTATTATCTCAGCATTACAACTGCATCCACTTGGGTCGGTGCGATTTTAACAATGCACCCAATGAATACTGTGACACCACAGCTTTTTATGGTTCATTATAACACCTATGCTGCTGTCAATTATACACATGAAGGATCTTGAACAGACAATGCCTCCAGCAGACTATGATCTGTACATAATTTGTTAACCTGTACAAATCAGCTACACTGAACATTATTCTTATAACCAAGGACATCATCCATGAGAGTATCACCAAAAAGAATGAGATTTTAAGAGAGTAGAGTGAAAATGGTATTGAGACAGCTAGCTTGGGGGTAGTAAGATATCAAGTAATTAAACAATTTCTGGACTGTGGGTGACTGGTGGTCCATACAGTACTCTGATGGCTCATAAAACTGAACACATTAGGCTAACTTTTCCAGTTGCTAAACATCATTAAGACAGCTAAAAATGCATTCCATATTTTCCCACTGAGACTTTACCAATATTTTCCATGTAAATAACTGCTGTAGTTGTTAATGATATTATATGATCACGAATGGGAGAGGAGGTGACCCTTACAACAGCAAATGGCCCAGGAAACAATATTTCTATTTAATTGTGATCCATACTTTGAAAAGGTCTGACAGCTCCTACAGTAAGGGGTTAACTAGACAAAGGACCTCAACACCGCGGATAAAGCAGTTGCATATTCTGAAGCTGAAGGAGACCTAAAAAACACAGGGCTCACAGAAGTGGCGACTGAAAAAGTGCCTCAATCTTCTGAAGATCTGGAGAGAAAAACACCTCCACAGCAACCAAGTAAAGAACAAGTGCAGGGACAGATCCTGCTGTCAGGGGTGGTGCAAGGGAGCAGGGATGGGATCTGCCTCCAACTCCCAGCTCCCCCCTCAACCAAGGTGGGCAGACCACCCTGCAGAAGCAGTAAAGGACTGTTTCACGTCGCCCCAAACAGGTAAGAATCCCCCCGTTTCCCCTCCATCTCTGTCCATGCTCAGAGGCTAATCCCGTGCCGGTCCTTCCTCCCCATGCGTCAGTGATGCTGTCCTTGTGTTCCCCAGCTGCAGCTCCACAGCCACTCCTGCCCCAGTTCAACTGGGAGGGAGCACAGGGAGCCAGGCTGAGCCATAGCCACAGGCGTGTTCCTCCACCTTGAGCCACTCCTGTGCTGGCAAGCAACACCTGGGAGGTGGGCAGGAAGCAGAAACCCACTTGCTGGCCCTGCTGCTGTTGTCCCTGTTAAGCCTGGCTCCCTGTGGAGCAGGGCAGGAGCAGCTCAAGGCCACCCTGCCCATAGGGCAGCCTGGGACACCAGCAGTGACAGGTGAGAGGGGGAGGATTCACTGAGCCCAGAGGGAAAGGGACAGGGCAATTCTTCCTCGAGTCAGGGACTTAAAAGGTCCCCAAAGCAGCTACTCCCACTGCACCCCCTCTGGATCCACCCCTAGGCAAGCGTGGCATGCCTGTGCTAGAATGCAGATGCATTTTTCTTTTTACCACTGCTAAGCCAAGACAGTGATATTAGAAAGATCTTGTTTTTATGTGATTTTGCTTCTCAAAGTAGCCCACGACTGACACAGGCCTGCCAAAACATGGCTCTAAATAAATAAATGCTCCATTGCTTACAGTAGAGAAAAGACAAACTGTGACGTGCACTGCTCAGTAACAGAAGGTCCAAGTTCACAGTACGCTCTTTGTAAATGTCCTGGAAGATTTGCTGTACGTAACTAAAAAGACATGCAAGACAGAAACACTTTGGAGCTCGTTTCAGAGCGGTAATAATTTCACTGCGGGAAAACAATGAATTTAGTGTTGTATAATACTCACTGAAATCATCAGACTTATGCTCCACTGTTCTTTGATTTGAAACAGTCTTACCAGGGTCACCAGTCTGATCGGTGTGTGTTTTCAACAGGAGAGTCCCTGGTGGATATTCCAGTGCTGATTTCCCTCTCTGGGAGACTGCTGAGGTTTCCATACCAACACCGTTCCCAGAAATAGGAGAGCTTGGAAAGTTTTCTCCCACTTGTTGAACTTTTACCTGTTTTAGGTTTTCTACTGCTGCTGGCAAATTAGGTACTTTTTTTGCTTTTCCGTGACTTCGATCCTGAAGGTTTGACACCGCTTCTTTAGTTCCAGGACTACAACTATTCACCTTACATGATTTATTATCCCCGAGTTTTTCAGAACAGACATCATTTTGCTTATTCTTTTTGCTACTGTTCCCACTTGGAGAACTTCTCCCCACGTCTTTCACAGATTTATCATTTCTGTTATGTTTGTAATTCTGACTGATTGTAACTCTGACTGTTTTGCCTTCCTCATAGACAACACGGGCAGACTTCCTCGGATCATGATTTCCATTCTTTGAGCTTTTGGCCTCTTCCATTATTGTGACGATCTGCTTCTTCTGTCACTTAAAACTACTTGAAATTCTCCAGTAATTTGAAGTTGGTTTTAAATCCACAGTCCAGGCAAGAAACTTGGCAGATTGTCTGTTGGAGAAAAATAGTAGTGTACAGTTAAAAATAGGATAACAATAGCAAAACTCCAACGAGACTATGCAATAAGCAGTCCTCCCTACAGAATAAGTAAATGTCCCTGTTATGAGAGGAAGCATTTTCCAAAGTGTAAATACTACTCAACAATAAAATGTCTAATAAAGTAAGATCCACAAACATTTTGCTAATGGCTATTTCTACTAAAAAGTGGGGAAGGGTTAGGGTTAGGCTATTTCTACTAAAAAGGGGGGAGGGGACAGAAAACAAAAAGATACTTATCACAGTGTTAAATTGTGAACATATGTTATGCTCTTTCTTTTCTTCATTTTATAGCCATAAAATGGTTTTGAATAGATCTCTCAACTTTAGAAAAGCACCAAGAAACACGTCAACAACATACACCGAGGGAAAGAAGTGAATGGAAATATTATGTAAAACAAAAACATTACTGCAAAATAAAATCTTGCCTAATAAGGCCTTGTAGAGTTGAATTTAGGAGGTTGGTATCACTCCTTGCAGATACCATCTTAAATGATTTTAAATAATCTCTTAATACCCATCAAAAATGCATGCTGATAATGATTACAACATTGTTTTCCTGTATGGAAGTGATTTAATTCTATTTTTATACAGTTTATGAATCTGAATAAGGGCAATAGGGGAAGTAGTTAGCTGAAGGAACTGGCAATTCAGAGCAGACCCTTTTGTTTCTAGGCTGCAGTCTGGTCCAGGTTGAATTGCCATTGATCAAATAGTTATCAGATAATACTTGTTTGATGCATTATATTAAGATAGGTTTGTGTAGGAGGAATCTTACTTCATGGACTACTAGACAGGTATCCAGATCAGAAGGAGAAATCTTTTCTTGGGACCACTATTTCCTTATTTTGATTTTCAAAGCAGACCATGTAGCTAAGAAGTCTGCAGTAAATATTTCTGTTGCATGACCTGTGAGATAATGTACTTGGGCTCTGGAATTGGGAAACATTTTGACGCTTATCTTGCTGAGATCCTGCGACCTCAGCTGACTTCCTGCCCCTTAGGCAGGTGGCTGGACTCAATGATCTTATGAGGTCCCTTCCAGCCCTAATGTCTCTGAAATCTCTGAAAATGCATGACCAAAAGCAGCCACTGCAGGAAGGTAACTCAGTTCAAACCATAAAACGTGCACTTATATGAATACAGGAAAAAAACATTTCTTCTGCAACTCAAGCTGTGGAGAAGCAAAGATCTGACCTTTTATTCTTACTTAACACCTGCCTCCATAAAACCTTTCATGATATATTTTTGGATGTGAACTATTAATACATGGTTTCAGGTCAGATCTACTAAAGTATGTAAAAGAGCATCTACAATCAATACAGCTGTCCAAACATTTTAGCTAAATGCAGATAAGCTAAGCCCATCTGAGCCCTAAGGCCTTAGTAATATCACTCAGTATTATGATGTGGGGGGCAGAAGAAGTCTTATTTCTTTGATCAGGCTGTTAAATGCTGTTTTTTTTAATTAATCAAAGAATGCTAATGTTGCTCAAAAGCAGAAGGGAGGCTTGTGACAGGCACTAGTAAAAACTTGTGAATAATTTTGAGATTACAAGTGCTGCTCTACAAAGGAGAAAGAACAGTTTTAAAATATTTATAAGTGTGGCAAAACTTGAATACCAGTACCTTTGAAATATAAAGCTGATACTTTACCCACTAAGTTACACATCTTGTAGGTAGCAACCACAGGAATGTATGGGTGCTAAGCGAGTCATCAAATAGATACCCATATTGTTCAGCTGGGGAAAAATGGAAACACTGCAAAAAAAAAAATCATAAAAATTAACAACCAAAGGCCTGCCTAGATTTTATTACAATATAATTCATGCAAAATTGTATTTAACAGACACAGAAAGGAGAAGTCAGATTCAAAGTAATGTATTTGTAAAGATCTTATTTCTTTATGTATAACAGCTCAGATTATTCAACCTGAACATAAAAAGACTAATTTACTATTCATCTTTCAGGATGATTTTTTTTTCCACATTTTCCTTGGTTTGAAGGTAGACTAAGCAAGTCTCAATTTCTGGTTCATGAATCTGCACAATGCTACAACTATTTCACTAGCAAACACTCCAGGAGAAGGTTCAAACTACATACTATAAACTGATGGGATTTTTTTAAATTATTGAGATCACTGAGTTTCTATCTTTTCTGAAAAAAGAAAACCCCCAAAAACAAAGCAAACAACCGACCAGAACAAAATGAAACAAAACTCAAAACAAGAACACATATTTCGTAGTGTACAATTAGTTGTATTTTGCTTCTTTTTGAGAAGGGGGTCTTTCAATATTTCAGCTATAATGTTTGTCCATAAACAGAACAATTAATTTATATTAATAATTTATATTTGTTATATTAGAGGGATAGATTTAAAAAAAGTCATAGGTGGGTCTTCCCTTGTTGAGATTCAAGAGCTATCACCAATTTCAGTTGCATGCGAGGCTGTACGAGTTCACTCGGCTCTTTGCGGGGCTGTGTTAACAGAATGAAAATATTAAAAGTTGACCAAGTCTATCTCTGTAAAGCAGACTCCCACTCCTTTTCATAGGACATACACAAACTCGCAGCCAAGATGAGATAAGCTCCTCCTGGCTCGCCTCCCTTCTAGCTGCTGAAGGAACAGAGTCATATTTGAGTCTTGGCTGCAAAAGCATGCGGGCAGCAATCCAAAAGCTGGATCCAGGACTCCGCTAATAAGCTACATCTCCAGCTGGCAAGCAGAAAATACTGCTCTGAAGACAGGTGAAACTGGATAGATGCTGTTAAGTTAAAAACAATCCTGTATTTTTTTTTAATCTCCTAAATTACAAGCAAGACCTAGAAATAAATTCAAATCATAAAAAAAGGATTTATTTATTTTTTTTAAATCCAGGCAAGCATTTTTTGAGACGATCCTACCTTTTCTCACTAACCACACCGCAAAATGAGTGGCAGGCTTGGCTCTGGGAAGGCAGAACGAAGGTTCAGAGTCAGGGCTGAAGCCAGCTGCATGGAGCAGGGGCAGAGTCTGCCCTTTACACCCCCCCCCCCCCAGTTTGGACCCCTTACAGCTTCTGCCGAGTTGGGAGACATTCAAGTAGTGAGGAAGGGGACCCTGTTGCCCAAAAGTTTGTCCAAATTCTCCCGCAACTACAGAGCCAGCCTAATACAAGTTTTCACACTGCAAAATCCTTGCCTCTCACATACTTCCTGGATTATCAAGGCTATATCATTCCAACACTACCTTAAATATCTCAAATATTTTCTATTTGCATATACTGTATTTCTTTCTGCTTAGATGAGTAACTGACTCATCCGTTTCGCTTTTAGCTCTTATCAGTGTTTGGCTTTCGTGCAGGAGAACAAGACTTGGATTGCAAACATTTGGAGGAAAGAGAGGGATTTTGTTTTTGCTTTTTTTTCTTTTTAAAGAAAGTTAAACTGTTTCTAAACTAAAATAAAACAGGAATATTTTGGCTGGACTCAGATTTAATGAAAGGTTTGGGTTGGGTTTTTTCGCACAGCTGGTTCTAGGCTTAGGTGACCTGACTAACGCATACTGTTATCAAGTGGAAGCAAATAAATTGTAGGCCAACGTACATTATTTATGACTTTATTTCTAAGTTTAGGTGCTAATCAAACTACACAAGATTTTCAGGTTTTACTTTTTCATGGCTAAGAGAAACTGAGTAAATTAAGGTACATGTTGAAAAGACACACAGATGGCAAGTGGTCCTAAATATCTGGTTACTAATAGCAACACCGTCATCAAAATCAGAGAGCTGAATTTTTATTAAAACATCACTAAAGAGAGCTTATCATTGTGATAACAGCAGGACAGGAACCGCCCTGCTTTTACTGCATCATTTTCAGTTTTCTCAATTATCTTGCTGCTACATAGAGAAGTGCTCTTCCAACATAGCAGTATGGACTTATTTAACCTTACTTGAGAGAGGCTGCAATTCAGCTTGTAGCTTTATCTTTAGATTAGAAAACCAGGCCCACTAGCATCACTGGAGAACTTAAGTTTCCCTCTTTAACCTGTTTCATTTTGCTCAAAACTACTGCCAAAATTAAAAGGAAAATAGTGTAAAAGTTAAAAAGTATCAAATGAGGTAGCTGGTAACATCCGAGACACTGGCAGTAAATCAAATCTCAGAAAACTAGTATTTACTGGTATTTTTTTAAATAAATAACTTGATTCATCTATTACTAATTCTGAAGACTGAATGGCTCAAAAGATTAAAAACAGAATATCACCACTAAATCACCCCCACCCCAGCATAAAGCAACGACTTCTGATCATTTCTGTTATGTTAGCTGATTTTTTTCTGATTGATGAACAACGGTTTGCTGGTCATAGTTTAGCTTCTTCAAAAGTGTGAACACGTAGCTTGGGGGTGAATGAAACCTTGTTGACATTTGTTACAACACAGGACAAGGGTTAGAAAGATCATTCAGACTGAACTAGTCTCTTACCTCTAACTGTAGTTTCTCTAGGTTAAAAATAATAAAATTAATATCAAAACTATTTAAACCAACATCATTTTTCCAGTTTCCTTCAATTAAATAATTTTCTCTGTACCATGTCCACAAAAAGGCAAAGAAAGTGAATACTACTATTATACAGGGCCACAGTAAATACGATCATATTTAATGTGATAAAATAGTTCTGAACTTTGAGCTTTTATCTCAGAGATTATTATAAAACCAAACTGCATGGCTACACTTAAAGCCCAAGCGTTAAATTTCTAGCCTGCCAAAAGGTAAATGCAACAGAAGTCAAAATAAGTCCTGCTCCGCTATTGCTGAGAAGGTTGCATTTAGTGATGTCAGAGCTGAATTTGGTCCTGAATATTTACATGAATATCAAAACTATCTAAATGATTATCAAAATGTCATTATGCTTGTAATACATAGCTCAAAGTAATCAGATTTTCTACTACCGATGAGAAATGATTAATCCTATAAATTGATTACAGGATTGGAAGAGGGCTAACTTTGTCCCAATCTTTAAGAAGGGGAGGAAGGAGGACCCGGGGAACTCTAGACCAGTTGGCCTTACTGCTACGTCTGGGAAAATCCTAGAAAAAATTATGAAAGAGCACAGGTGTGGGAGCCCACTAGCTAATGTGATGCGGAGGGATAACCAACATGGGTTTTTAGCAGGCAGGTCCTGTCTCACTAACCTAGTTTCCTTTTACGACAAGGCCACCAATTGCTTAGATGCAGGAGTCAAGGTGGATGTTATCGATTTGGACTTCAAGAAGGCCTTTGACACAGTATCCCATACCATCCTTATAAATAAACGGAGGGGATTTGCCTTGGATGAGTATACGGTAGACTGGGTAGCAAACTGGCTGAAGGGTCACAGCCAGAGAGTGATGGTGGATGGGTCGTTGTCAACCTGGAAAGATGTGGGCCACGGAGTCCCTCAAGGCTCAGTTCTGGGGCCAGTGCTGTTCAACACCTTCATCAGCGATCTGGATGAGGGGGTGAAAAACACCCTGTCCAAATTCTCAGATGACACAAAAATATGGGGTGAAGCTAGCACCTTGGAGAGGAGGAACCAGATCCAGGCTGACTTCAACAGGCTGGGGAAGTGGGTAGAGAGTACCAGGATGCAATTCAACAAGGACAAGTGCAAGATGCTGCATCTAGGGAGGAAGAACTGCCACCAAACCTACAGGCTGGGGGGCAACCTTCTCAGCTCCACCGAGCCAGAAAGAGATCGTGGAGTCACTGTTGACTCCAGCATGAACATGAGTCGCCAATGAGATGAAGCAGTTGGCAGAGCCAATCGTACCTTGTCGTGCATCCATAGGTGCTTCACAAACAGGTCCAGGGAGACGATCCTCCCCCTCTATGCGGCACTGGTCAGGCTGCAGCTGGAGTACTGCATCTAATTCTGGGTGCCACTGTTCAAGAGGGATGTGGACAACCTGGAGAGGGTCCAAAGAAGAGCCACTCTTCTGATTAAAGGTGTGCAGGGAAGGCCCTACGAGGAAAGGCTAAGGGACCTTAACCTCTTCAGCCTCTCCAAGAGAAGGCTGAGAGGGGACCTTGTGGCAGCATACAAATTCGTAAGTGGGGAACAACATGAAGCAGGCAACAATCTGTTCACCAGGACACCCCCTGGAACAGCAAGGAACAATGGCCATAAGCTACCGGAGAGAAGGTTTAGGCTGGACATTATGAGAAAGTTCTTCAAGGTAAGAGCTGCCAGGATCTGGAATGGGCTCCCAAGGAAGGTGGTGCTTGCCCCATCCTTGGGGGTCTTCAAGAGGAGACTGGACAGGCACCTGGCTGAGTTCACACGACCCCAGGGTTGGTGACTCTTTTCGTGCCTGCCAGGGGCAGGGGGTCAGACTAGATGGCCCACTGAGGTCCCTTCTGACTCTATGAATCTATGATTAATGAAACTTATAGAAGGCACGTTCCTCTCCCCACCCTGGGCAGACAAGGTTTTCCAAAAAATGAAAAAAAATGTCCTTTTTCTCCTGATGCATAAATTGGTTAACTATATTCAGTGGGGGGTGGAGGGAGGGGGGGTCCGTCCACCTTCCTCTGAAGCACAGACATAGCTGAAGCTGGCAGGGATAAACTACTGCTCTGAATAGCTGGGTAAATCTTCCTTTCAGAGGCCTAGTTGGTAAGCCCACTCACACTTGTGTTCCCAGTTATTAGACACTTTTCTATCAGGATAAAATTCTCATGGATCAGATCAGACGAGATGGGCAGTGACCAGGAGGGCTGCCCGCCCTCCCCTGCAGCACAGGGCACAGCTCGACTAGGCATCTCTCACCTGATCAAATCCCTGACGTTTCAGTGGCCTCTAGCTTCATTCTTAACACAAAGTTTTTACCTCCTGAAGTCCAGCTCAAATCTCTGTATTTAGCATAAAGAGACCTGGGGGAAATATAATGGCCAATGGTCAAGCTAGATCTCTAATAGTCCCTTTTGGCCTAAAATGAAACATAATGTTCTGAGAATTATCAACAAAACCTAACCTTAATAACGAGTAACGTTTCTACACCTAGCTGGCTTTTCACCATTACAGTTCAGCAAGCTTGCAAAATGCAAGGACCAGACAGTTTCACTTTTGACAGTTTTAAGTTTCATTTCCTGGTTCTCATCCAGTCATATTAGCAAAGATTATATTTGAACTGCACCAACTAGAGGGAAGTGCTTCGATCCAAACAGGGCAAAAATAGGGCTTTTGTGCGTTTATTAAAATTTCAGAGACATTTCTATTCTTTTGTGAAACCTTTCACCTCTCCACCTCCCAAAAGTTTAATTTTGCTCTTAAGCATCATTTAACCCTATTATTTTTAAAAAGGAAACTACACTTCGTGTCCAGTTTTGCTGTACCAGCATACCTAGGGGGCAGAGGGAGGAGACTAGATAACTTCTGTGCCCCAGTTGTATATGGTTTTCATATGCACTTTGTCCAAGGGCATTTACAAGTCATTCAAGCACTACTCATGCTTCATGGCGTTCGTAAAAAAAATGTTCACTCTACAGCTCAATGTGGTCAAATTGCATTTATTCATATTGCTAGAATTTGGAAGCTGCATCTAGATTATAACACCAAAATCACAGAGATTTATGGCTCTGAGCAGTAAGGTTAATAATTACCGCAGCACTTCAGGCTTATGCATCTACCAGCAATGATCCAGGGCATCTAACTGTTGCTTTGGCCCTCTGATATTCCTGCCTGTTCTGATCCTAGAAGTCCAAGTATTTAATTTCACAAAAGATCCCACTTTCAGCATCAAGCAAGAAGAGCAGAAAGACAGCAAGCTGAACTGTATATTATGTGAAAAACCAGTGTTGCCATAAATCCAATTATTTGGGTTCAGTGGCAATCTCTTATCACTCAGCAAGGAGGTTGCTTTTTAAATGTTGCAACCCAATTTGAAAGGCTAGTAATTTCTCCAGTCTAGTCCCAAGCTAAGAAATTTGGTAGTCAGCTTTCTGTGAAAAGTTTCCATCTGCATAAAATGCTTTATACCAAACTTAGAAAACTGACCATTAAATTCCTTTTTGATGAGAATAAAACAATTTTCTTTGATACAGAAGCAAGCAGACACATACTTCATTTCTTTTCATCTCAATAGTTTTCATAAACACGATGTACAGGTTGCAGGTTATTTTTTTTATTTGCATTGACATACTTGTTCTTCTTTTCCACAGAGTCAATATAAGTGGGAAAAAGTAAAAAAAAGGGATGTGGACCTTAACACTGGACCACACTTTGGTGTGAAACGCCTAAATTTTCATTCTGGCCCTGGTAACGATCCCCACTACAAAATGCAGCTGAAACTACTTCCCAGTCTCAAACAGGTGTTGTGAACATTACCTACAGTTCATCCTTGTCCAGCATTACGACAATGAAAGCACACGGTATGCCTGACCCTGGGCAAACTCGAACAAATGAAGGGACTCCTATCATGTTTTGGATCAGGCCACGTGTATTATTGTAATCACGCCTTAAAATGCATGCACATTTTACTAAGTTAAGGAACTGTGTTTTAATACAACTTATGCAATAGGATGTTTTTTCAAAATGCTGAGCAAGCTGTGGGTTCGCTCATATAGAATTAACCCTCAGCAGTGACACGTGTTTTTGGAATAGTTTATCTGAACCCTTGCTTTAGAAAAGCTTTGGAAGGGAGTACATTCAAACACTTGGCATACAGTCCGACTCATGACAGTCTACAAACAAACTATTGATTATAGTCTCCCAAGCCAAGGTTTCTTTTTTGTCAAGGAAATTCTGAATGCATAGCTGCCAATTTGAGATCAGAAAAGGTAGACAAATGAAGTTTCAAAAGAGGATTCTGAGTCTTACTCACAACAGTTGCATTTGATATTACCTGTTGTCTACTTCACTGAATAGAAATAGGTACCTGTTTTGTCTTGAAAGTTTACTGAAGATCATCAGCAGACCTATTCATTTAAAAAAAATAAATGTTAGAGCCAAAAGAAAGTTATTAAAACCACGCATGAACTCATAGATAGGCTGTACTGGATAAAAGTTAAATACGCTAAAAAAGGATTAGTATTCAGACTGTAACTGTATTCGCCTAGAGGAAAAGGCAATCAGGGCTCGTAGTAGAGATGATATCTTTTATTAGAGCAACAAGACTTTTCTGCAACTTTTTTTTTTTTTACAATTTTTTTTGCAATGTAATAAAATAAAAAGATATCATCTCTACTACGAGCCCTGATTCCCTAAAAAAAAAAAAAAAAAGGATTCACATTTAGGGTCACTAACACCAAGGGATAGTGTACTTAATACAATTTGACACCGCAAAGTTCAGAGAAAATTACTGAAGTACCTACACTTAAAAGAGAGTGTTATGATTTACCAACACGTAGTTTATGTTCATCAATATACCAGTTGTTACTGCGTGAAAAGTCAGCACGAATACATTAAAGCACTAATATAACATTTGGCCTCAATCCTGGAGCTACGTCCATATGGAAGGGGGATAATGATAAGAGAGAAAGGCTGCTAGTATTTTTTTTAATTTCAGAGTCTATTAGTAAGCTCCCTGGAAAACATCAGGATTTATTCAGCACTGGGCAAGAAACTATGTGAACACACAGTAAAAAATTATAATCTGTCCAAGGGGATCCCAAAGGAGAAAAGGAGGAAGGGGGAAGGAGCACCACAAAAAGGAACTGGAGGTATTTTGCTTTCAGGTGGACTGGAGATAAGCACGATTCACTCGGACGCCCCCGCGACAACTAAGATGATGCTGGTATCTCCCCCCCCAACACAACACAACACAACACAACTTTCTAAGCACTGTTTCCTGCCAAATACGTACCCCCCACGCCATCAAGATGCCCCTGGTGAATAGCTCAATGCTGCTGGCAGCTCCCCTCCGGGCATTTGTGCAGACAGCTCACAGCAGGGCCTTTCTGCAGCAATACAGGGGCTTCCTCGACCCCTTCCTCAGCCTTCGTTTCACTAAAAACCCCGGGCCGACCCCGGGGGGTCAGGCAGCCACAAGGGGGTTTCTCGCTCCTCGAGAGAAAGTCTCAGGGACCAGGGGCACAAGCCAAGGGGCCACAGGGGAGGCACCGAAGCAGGTAAACAGACCTGCCCCGGGATAACCCCGAGGGCAGTCACAGGACAGGCACGCTCAGCCGGGAAGTCCCTCGCCCACCTCCAGCCGGGCCCCAGGCGCCGGCCCCGCGTCCCGAGTCGCTGCGCGCAGGTTTCCAGGCGGGGTCACGGGCGCAGCGGCGGCGGCGGCTCAGCTGTGCCAGCCCGACCCCGCTCTCTGCCCATCGCTCCCCTGCTGTCTGGCACACAGCCAGACCGGAACTGGCCGCTTACTTCCTCTTCCTGCTTCCAGAGGCCTCTGGGATCCGCAGTCCAGACTCGCCCGGGGGGCACGATTCGTCACTTCCTCTTCCGGCTTCCAGAGGCCTCTGGGATTTGTAGTCCGGAACGAGAGCCCACAGGACCGTCCGTCCCCCCCCTTGTGTTACACACTCCTAGCACATTTCCAGCTCGCGCAATACATCACGTGGCACGAAACGTGCATTATGTCTCCCCGTCTCAACGGGACGTGCCCCGGCGTCACCGAGCCACCTTCCGTGGTCCACCGGAGACTTCAGGGCTGGGGGTCACCACCGATGTTGGCCCCATGTCTAGCCTTCCCCGTTGGATCCGCTCATCTTCATTCTCATCAGGCCACGGGTCTCACCCACCCTTTCCCGGCCTAGAAGCATCCTCTACCAGCACCCCATAGGGCGCATTTGGGGCCGTATTGGCAGGGGTTCGGTTACGATTGCCGATAAAAGGCACCCCTAGCCCCTAGTCTGTCCCGTGAGCACACGTCGGGCTTCGTCCGATTACAGGGTACTACCCGTTTGTCTGCTCGCCAGCTCATCTAACACCTCAAGTAACTTCCTGACGACGTTATTACTGTAACAGAGCTTCGGGCACTGACCCTGCCTCCTAATTTTGTTCTGCACCTGCAGCTCGCACACCGGTCCAGTGACCCGAGGTGGCCGCAGTCTTCCTGCCTGTGTGCGGCTACAGCCTGATGTCTCTTCACTGAGCTGGATGTAACCGGCCACCTTTATAACACGTTCAAACAGGTTGTTCCGTCCTTCCGATGCACTTATTCCAAAGACAACTTCAACAGACAGAAAAATCTCCCATCCAAGCACCGTATATGGCGGAGACCCTGTAGACGACCGGACATTGCTCTGGCAGGCCATCCTGATAGACGGGAGTACCTTGTTTTGTATTGTCAGGTTGTCTTGAATCAGAGGCAACTCGAGTACAGTTGAACTGTTCCGCTAGCCCATCGGATCAGGGCCGGGTAGGGTGCCGTGCAGGTGTTCTTAAATTTCCAAAAGGGCACAGATGCGACAGAATAGCTGAGATTCAAAATTTCTCCCTTGGTCAGTGTGGAGGGATTGAGGTACACCGTGAGAGCACACAAATCTCTCAACACCGTCTGAGCCTCCTGATCGGGGAAAGGATAGGTAGGCGTCAGCCCACTTGGAGAAATAGCCAGCCGCTACTAAGGTATACTTGTTTCCATGTGGTGTAGTGGGTAGGGGACCCAGGATATCCATGACTGTCCTTTCCAGGGGTCACCCAGCCTGTGTGGAGATCATGGGAACCTTGGGATTACTCCTCATCCTTTTGCGTGCTGCACAAATTTAAGTACAGAGCTTGCAAAATTATTGGCATTTCCTTCTCTGGCACCACTATTTGAACGCGCTTGGGTCTCTGGACAAACCCAGGAAGCTTCCACACCAGGACTCCTTGCCTAATGCTTAGTTCATGCCACACTACCTGGTATCACTTTAGGTGAGGATGACGTTTGCCTTCTTCAGGGAATTCCCCGCTATTGAGATCCTTCTACTTTATCGGGTTTTCGATGTCAGCATCTTCCCGTTGTTTTTTCCACCAATCTGTCAGCCATCTGGCTTTTTCTGCCTCTGGGGCTGGTTCACCCCTGGCTGTCTCAGCAGTTGATAGTGGTTGTATCCCCACTGTTTCATCTTCAGGTTCAACTTCCGCTGTGTAAAGTCTACCGAACAAGGTGTTGCTATTCCATGGTTGCCTCTTGAAGTGATGCACACTGCCAGGTGGTCAAACTCTTCTGGATGCTCCTTTTGTTCACTCCTGATTGCCTCTGCTGTTGATAGTGGCTGTATGTCCACTGACTTGCTCTTAGGTTCACCCTCCTCATCCATGTGAGGCCTATGGGACAAGGCATCGGCATTCTGGCAGTGCATCGCCCTGGGAAGCAACATCTGGCAGTAGAACTCAGCCAGCTGTTCCAACCACCAGGCCAGCTGTCCTTCAGGTTGTTGAAAATTGTGCAAGTACAGGAGAGAACTATGACTTTCCTCAGCATGAAGCGTGTTCCCAAGAGGAAGTGCCAAAGTGCTTAGTAAAGGTCACCACATCAAGCAATTCCTCTCTGGCAGCTGCATATTGGCACTTGGCTTTGTTTAAGGTTCAGCTGGCATAGGCTATTACCCATTCTTGGCGTTCTTCAACTGGGAACAAAACAGCTCCCAATGCCCAGATCACTCGCATTAGCATCCAACAAGAAAGGTAAATGAGGATCAGAGTATGCCAAGATAGGGAATAACATCAACTGCTCTTTTAGCTCCTGGAAGGCATCTTGACATTCCTTTATCTTATCGGAGAGTTTATGCAAGGAGTCTGCAGTGGTAGCAAAACTCACCACAAAGCTGCAGTAGGAGGCTAGACCCAAAAATCTGCACAATCCTTTCACATTTCAAGGTACTGGCCAGGTTTTGATGGTCTCCACTTTCCCTGGGTCAGGGTCTACCACCTCTGTAGAGACCACATGTCCCAAGAAGTTCACTTCCCCGCAGAAAAGCTGACATTTGACAGGTTTAATTTTCAGATTGGCTTCCTTCAGCCTCTCAAGCACAGCTCTCAGTCTCTGCAAAAGATGAATCTCATGCAGGAGGTCCCTTGTAAATCCACTAGTACAATATCCATTACTCTCCAAAATATACCAGGAACACTGCATAGCCCAAAAGCCATAATGTTAAACTAAAAAGCCCCTTCTTAGTGCAGAATGCAGTCTTTGCTCTGTCCTCTGGCTGCACTTCCACCTGCCAGTACTCACTAGCTAGGTCATGGGTAGAGTCCAGCATGTCATCAATTCAAGGCAAAGGGTAGGCACTCTTAACAGTAACATCATTCAGCCCATGGTAATCCACTGAACCACACATTTCTCGCTTTCATCCACACCCACACCGCAGGAGCAGCCCATGGTCTGACAGAGCACCTGATGATGTCCCTCTCTTCCACTCCTTGCAGCTGCTGGTCAAGCTCCTGCTGGAAACGTATAGGTACTCTTTGTGGCACTCGTTTGACAGGTCTGGCACTGTCCGTGTGGATCCGGTGCTTTGTTAGGCCTGTCCGTCCTGGGTAGTGGTCCCCCAGGCGGAGTACATCAGGGTACTCCAGCAGTGTTTCCTGCACTGCCCCTGCTTGCCATACTGACTTAACTTGAACCATATGCAATAGTCCTGCAGTCCATTGGTGGTTCTCACCTGGCTCTCCAAGGTGCTGGCTTATAGCAAGTGATCTCCCTGACCCAGGATCCTCCTACAGGCCAACCACACTAGTTTCAAACATGCCAATTATGGTACCAGGATATGAGACCTGAGGTTCTGCCAGCATGCTGGCAACGTGCACTGGGATTTGACCCCTGTGGCTTTTACCCACTGCAGTTTCCATTAGAAGCCCCAATTCCTTATTGGGTTTAGGTTCAAATAAGCCCTCCTAGTCCTTGCAGGACCATCTCTTCTGTTTGTCAGAAATCATTTCACTTCTAGGAGGTATTGTCATATTCTCCTCCACTACTACTTCACACACTCCGGTTTGACCATCTGTGATATACTGGGGAAAACATCTCTCCAGAAAGGAACAGGAACAATCAGCAAAACTCATGGCGACCTGAAATTGTTTTAGGAAATCGGTGCCCAACGATGCATCTTAATCGGCATTCTCTGCTACGAGGAATTTGCATGGCAGCTACAGGTCTTGGAAGCTGATGGCTGCACACCATTCCTCTAGGCCTGGGAGCACCTCCCCACTGGCAGCCCCGAGCACTAATCTACCACGTCGAAGGTCCCTTTCACTCTCTTTTGTAACTTGCTCCCATACTTGGTGAAGTACAATGGATACCTGGCCACCTGAGTCTAGGAGGAGTTCGCAAGGGACCTCTCCTAGATTCCCCTCCAGGTAGTATCCCAACCTTGCGGCGCTGACAAGTACCACCTCATCCTGCAGGCCTCTGGGTTTACCAGCAACGGATAGGCCCATCTGCACTGCCCGCTTTAGTTTCCCTGCCCAGAATGCCACCTTCTATCTGGGTATTCCCTCCTAAAGTGGTCACAGCGGTCACAGTGCCAGCATTGGACAGCAGCCTCCTGATGAGATCCCAGCCATTGTGATCCAGGGGGCCCCCACTGACCCACCTGCCTTGGGGCTGAGCTTTCATACTCTTTTTGAGTTGATCCAGCTCACCCTGGATAGTCTTTATTGTCTCCATCATCACTGGCAAAGCTAGTGGTTCCAGGCTTTGCGTGCGTACTCCCAACTTCTCCTCCTTGGCATGAATATGTACCTTTGTCTTGGTGTCCTGAGTACTTAGAGCCCTCAGCTTGTTTGCCAACTCTAACTTAGTGGCTAGCTTTATAGCCTCATCCAGGCCCTAGGGTTTTCCCAGAGTTGGGCCTGCACCTCCCCACTGGAAGCACTGTTGAGAAAATGGTCACGATCCAGCATATCCTGTACCTCTGGGCTGGCTTGTGGGAAGGCCTTTACAACTAGCTGTCCTAGAGCCAGGCCAAACTCTTGCACCGACTAAGGTGAGGTCCTCTTACATTAAGGAAAGTAGCACCCGCCCAGCATCTGGGCCCCTATCAGGTGCTTGCAATCCCACTGCTGAGCCACAGGTAGACCACCCTAGTCTCTCCTGTGAGCAACAGGCTCAGGAATTGTAGCTTAGTGGCCTTACATCATTTATTTAACATAGCTGCCATTTCAAACTGTTCATGCCAGTCAACCCATTCTTGTTGCTTCCACTATAGGATTCTGAATTGAATCTAGGTCTTAAACGAGTAAGTAGGGCACATGTTTGCCCCCACCCCGCAGAAAGGTGCTGCCCCTGTGCAGCACTTGTCTCCCCTGCTCAAAGCCCACACAATGACAAGAACTATGCACACACTGCAACAGTTTGCCCTGTGCCTTATGTCCTTTGTCCGCCAATCCCACTTCTGCCACCAGTGGTACCAGACCCCTGCAGGATCAGGCACGAGCATCACAGCCAAAAAAGCCTCTCTCACTTTTACTTAGAAAGTCTCTAGAATTCGGGTCACAAGCCAGCAGGCCAAAGGGAAGGAACAACTACAGGTAAGGAGACATTCATGGTATAACAACATTCATCGCCAGAATACATACATTCAGCACAAGTTCCCTTTCCCGACCTCCGGATGTGCACCCAGGAGCCAGCCTTTAGTCCAGAGTCACCCTGTGCAGGTTTCCACGACAGGGGTCACACGTATTCAGTGTGTCGCTCAGCTGTGCTGTCCAGTCCTTCCTCTCCCCCCATCTCTCCCCTGCCGTTTGGCACAGAGCCAAACCGGAATCGTCTGGTCGCTTCCTCTTCCTGCTTCCAGAGGCCTCTGGGATTTGTAGTGCAGCGTTGCTGCCAGCAGGACTCTGCAGGGTTGCTCCCCTTCTGTCACGCACTTGTATTACATTTCCAGCTTGTGCAAGACATAACACTACACAAGACATGCATGGCGTGTACAGAGGTACTCCCACCGCTCGCTCTGCGAGGCTGACACAACTATCACAAAACCTGCCGTTTCCTTTGCAGGGGTTGCAATTGCTAATGCGTCCGGCTAAGAAGCTCCCTCCTGCCTACCTAAGCTTCTTCTGACAAATGCTGCAATTAAATCATACTTTAGTGGTTGGGTCATCGCTCTTGCCAGGGAAAAGGTTATGTCACGACCCTTTGGGATTAGACTGTTACTATTCTAGTCCCTACATTAAGGCATTAAGAACACAGCTCCCTTTGAAAAGCAGAAACGTGACAACTTTTCAACAGATTCAACCAGAAGGAATGTCTGGGATCCAGCGTATATTGTCCAGGAATCCAGATACTCGGGCAGCATGCGAAATGAGCAACCGGGGTCATACGATCCCTGTTTAAATGGAAGTGACTATGTAACCTGCATTTTCTCTCTCTAACCATTACACTGATTTTTTTTTTTCCAGAAACCCATCCTAAATCTGCCTGTCCTGCCTTATTCTCAATGCCCCGCCATTATGTTCAATACTGGCATTCAGCCTGGACTATTTCTGCCCTTTGGCCTTCCAGCCACACCACTGAAGGCCAGAGGGCTCTAGGGGACCTGACTCATTAAACCATTGGACAAATCCTCAACCATCAGGAGCAAACCAGCCACATGTGTCCACAAGACAATCCTACAGCAAAAAACGCCCCCGCAAAAAACCCCCAAACAGATGAAGAGGTCAGAGATACCCGGTGCCATGTGCCAGGGGAGAGACAAAAGCCCGAGTGGGAGGAGGCCAGGAGTGGGGTCCCCAGCCCTGCCAGCAGGCAGGGGAGCACGGGGAAGGGCCAGCAGCTCCTGCCCTCCCCCGCCCCCACCCAGTACCTGGCAGCTTCCCTAAGGGTGCTGGGGTGAGCTCCCCCAAAACCTCGTCCGGTTGCAGCTGGCCCCGACACAAGCAGCTCATTCTGGCCTGGCTGCCATATCAGCTGTGTACTGCATTTTGGGGGAAAGGTAAGCCACGGCAGGAGAGAAAATAACGTCAGCCCACCCACGAGTGGGGCAGCTCCCCTCAGCCAGCAGCGGGGGGTGCCCATGCCCCTCCGAGGGAGCAGGTCCCTACCCTGGGCATTGAGGGATAGTCGCCCAGGGCATGGGGACAGAGGGTGACCGCTTTCTGCCCTCCCAGCTGGTCTCTGCAAAGGCACCAGGGTTTAGGGCAGCCGACTACCCCTCCTCCCCTCCCTCCTGTTTTAGTTGTGCCTGGCAGGAGAAGGGACCTGCACTGCTGCAGTCCCCCTGGGGAGCAAAGGGGCTCCATGGAGCTCGCCAGGCTCAGCTCAGTACGAAAACACCTCAAGCTGTCGCCACAGCAGCTGTCTCTGCACAGAGACCCTGGCTTGGGTCCGGGCAAGATGATCGGAGACCTCCTGCCAAGGAGACTTGGCGAACATGGTCTCCTTCCAGGGGTTGGGGGTTAGATCACTATAGGTCTTGGAGACTGCAGCAGAGGTGGCATTAGCCAAGCTGCACAGCCCCTGGCTGAGGCATAGCAGCCACGAGGACCAGCCACCCTCAGCAGTTTCTTGGGAACTGGGGCAGATGCACACCTGTACCACGGCGTGCTGGGATAAGTCACACCAAACAGACCCACAACAGCCCGCACCCTGGCAGGGTCTGCTATGGGCCTTACCAATCTCGGTGCCCCACTAGCCTTGTTGCACTGGTACAATGGATAGCTCAGCCAGGCGGCCCGCCCCATGAACAGCAGTGCCAGGCCCACTAGGACTTGGTACCTCGCTGAATACGTCACTTGAAGCACAGAGTAAAGTCTGGCGCTGAAAAGTGCTTGTCACGTGGATCTCCTCTGTAACTCAGGTCCCTGCGTGGGGTCACACTTCGGCTTGGATAAATAAGCTGGCTGGATGCTAAGAACCAAGGACTAGATGCTGATATTGGATTTATGGCCCATTTACCCAACTCCTGAATCCCTTCTGCACAAGGAAGAGGCAAGGGTTTCCCAGGGTGATACTGAGACCAACTATGTAGCTGTGATAAAGTTAGACAAGCTTCCAGATGCAAGACATTCTTCCTCAGGTCTCTGAGTCTAGGAATACAATTAGCAAAAGGAGAGATCAAGGGCTATCCAAAGAGGGAATTGGGGCGAGGGGGTCAGTCTCAGCTTCTGGGCACTAAGAACCGAGAACTAAACATTGGATTTATGGCCCATTATCATTTATCTAACTGCTGAATGTTTTCCTCACAAGGAAGAGGAGACTGATTCCCCTGTTGATAGGCCTTGATCTCCCAGGGCTCAGCTTCTTTTCTTTTGCCAGTTGTGCATCTGCTACACCTAAGAACCTCTCTCTTGGCCTCTCCCCTATGCTGTGCTGAACGTGTGCTTGGCTTCCTTGATTCAGAGACGGGAGGAAGAAAGACTTAAGTTCAGAAGCTTTTCTGACTTTATCCGTAACTACACTGTTCGTCTGATAAAAAGATATTATCCTAAGAAATTCTCGCCTCTTGCGTAACTTCTGGACTTATCATGTTTATAACCATTTCTACTTTTCTCACTTAAAAAGGGGTTGTTCTGTGGATTGGTGCAGAAACAAAGCTGGCTTCTCTGCTTATGCAAAGGACATGTTAATAAAATGCTCATGACCAGCACTGATGTTAAGAGGCCAGGCTGAGTTTCGAGGAGAAATTATAACCCTATCAAGGAAGCAGATCGTAATCACTGGGGCAATATAGTATGGCACGAGGCAAGGATTTTTGTGGGCGATATTTTTTATTGGACCAACTGCATAGTTGGGATACAGCTAAACAAGCTTTCCAATGCAAGGCATTCTTCATCAGGTCGCAGTATTGCACAAGTAATTATTACCAAGTCACTTCCCAGATTACGGGTGTAATATGCCTATAACAGGCTATGCCCCCAGGGGTGGCCCTCATGCCCCTTGGTGGTCACCCTGCTCCCGTTATACCCTTGGTCCCTGAAGCATTCTCCCCTTTCTGCTCGTCTGCCGTGCCTGGATATAGCCAAGTATTTTTTAGAAAAGGGAGAAAGCCCTTGGGACCCCTGAGTGAGATCTTATCCACTCCCGAGCTTTGGTCTCATTTCTTAGGGCCTTAAGGGCTTCTTACATGGCTCTGATCATCCCTTACACCACACCCATGCCTTACAGATGTCACCATTCACTATCCAGCTGAATTTCCATCTTGACTGATACACTGTCCCCTGCAAGCAGCACTGCTTGGACCCTGCACCAGCACCTTGCTGCACAGGAAGGCGGTGCGCTGGTGGGCTCTGGGAAGTTGAATTGGGCCCCGGGAACTTGGGCAGCACATGGCCCACTGGGAGCCTGCCCAGCCAGACCTGGAAAGGTGGGGCGGAGGTGGGGCATGGCCACAGAGGGAAGGACCAGGACCCCCTGTAGCTCTGGGGTTGCCTGGCCCAGTACCAGGCAGCTCTTCCCCTGCCCCTGCCTGACACCCCTAGCTTCCCCCTCTGCCCCTGCCTGACACCCTGAGCTGCCCAAGGGCCAAGCCAGTCCCTTCTTGGGCAGTCCCGAATGTCCTGACAGCTGCAAGAGCCTGCTGAAGGCAGAAGCAGCGAGGGGCCTGATCCTGCTTTCAGCAGAGCCTGCCCGCCCGTCCCAGGCCGGAGGCGAGCTGCAGGGGAGCCAGTCCTTCCCTCCATGGTGGCGGCGCCAACCCCCAGGATGGGCTGAGCAGGCTGCCAACAGGCCGTGTGCTGCCCAAGCTCCCAGGGGCACAATCCAACTTCCCCAGCGCCCACCAGCGCACCGCCTCTCCCACAAGCCTGCCTGGGCTTCCAGCACCTTGCACACTGTCCCTGCTGCCTTCTCCCACGGCCATCGTACCCGGCTACCTTCCTGCCACCCCACCAGTGAGGCAGGGTCGATTTACACCAGATCTAAAAAAATCCTAATTTTTTGGTGCGGAAATATGGGGTCGCCTTATACACCGTAAAATACGGTATCTTGCTTATTTAATGATGACCCTTCCCCTTTACAAACTTGCACCCAAAAGTGAAGACAACGCATTGCTGGATTACGAAGTTTCATTTCCTGTCCATGGGATCCATTTTCACCCTGTACACATGCAGCTACGGCACTCACTAGTAAATGCTGCATATGGTCTCCCCTTTGCCAAGGTGTAGCAGGATTCACGGCATGGCCTGTTGTTCCCCCATCTGCAGCAGAAATAGGTGACAAGGAGTCAAGTATTCTCTAGTGCAGTGGCTTTCAACCTTTTTTCATTTGTGGACCCCTAAAGAAATATGAATGGAGGTGCGGACCCCTTTGAATTGTAAGTGTGGGTAGTCACACGTTTGGCAGACTCCTTAGACATAGTCTGCGGACCCCCAGGGGCCCCCAGACCGCAGGTTGAAAACCACAGCTCTAGTCTCATTTCTTTCTTTACAAAATGTCCTGTTTCCTCAAACAACTGGCATGTGGGCAATGCCCTTGTTCAGGACACTCAAGTAAGACACGACTGCCCTAGATCCAAAGCAACTGTACCCGTGTCTCAAGCTCTCATGCCAAACTACCTAGGTAACCCACAGCGCCCATTTCCAACTGAGATGGAGCCCCAAAGTCTTTACCTTTGAAGCCCCCAAACCATACGGCCTGGACAAATGGCATGGCCATTAGACTTCACCCTAGAGCAGCTGGCCTGTAACCCAAAGAGAACTCAAAAAGGCCTGAGAAGGATGCTTTACCCCACAATAATCATTTATGACTGGGGGCAGCAGCTAGCGTTTCATCTTGAGTACTTCTATATTAGTTCTCCCTAAAGATCAGGATCAAGCTTGCAACACCCTGTGGTATATAGCAGGCTAGCTGCTCCAGCATCTGGTAAGTATATTAAAAATATGCATTTAGAAGGTCAACAGTAAAGAAAAAGGGCCCAAATGCCTTCTTTTCCTAGAACACAGGCCCAGGCAGAACTACACAGGTGGGCACCTGGCATCTTCGAGGAGGAGGACACTGCCTTGCAATCAGTCGAGCTGATGAGACCAGCGCTTGCATTCATCTAGGGCACCCAGCATCTTCGAGAAGGACGATACCGCCACGACGGTGGGGAAGCCACAAGAGAAGGCCCGGTCCTTGTTGCAGCCATGTCGTAGCCTCGGCTCCTTTCCTGCTGGTCTGCCCCAAGGCACGCGTGCCAAGCAAAATGCTTTTGCTCTGGCACCTGTGCCAGGTGTGCCTACCCCTGACCTACACGTGCACTGCTACCAAGGAACACTCCCTGAGGACGGAGCACTGCGATGCCTCCAGGCCAGGCGCGGTCAGGGCGACGGCGTGAAACCCAGACGCCACCAGGGAAGAGCTCAACCCCCGCAGGGAAGAGATCAACTGCTGCAAATCCGTTTGCTACCGTCCTTTCTTTCCGGCGGCGCTGCGCTGCGAGGGGGCTGTGCAGCTCCTGCCTTGCAGCATGCGAGACCCGGAGGGCAGTGTGGAGCACAGGCTCGCCCCTGCCTTGCCCAGAGCTGCCCTCCTCTCCCTAGCCATGCTCGTGGTCGCGGCGGCCCTGCTGCTCTTGGCTCTCTCCGCCTCTCAGCAGAAAGAAGTGGATTTTTATACCTTTCAAGTGGTCAACATCAGGGGCAAGCTAGTTTCCTTGGAGAAATACAGAGGCTCGGTAAGTCCGGCAGGGAGATCGCCTGCGGCTCCGACTGCACTAACCAGCCCCTCTTTGCATGCAGAAGGGGAGGGGGTTGCATGCGCCTCGTCTGCCCCCCTCCCCCCCGCTGCGAATAAAGCGTTTGCCAACTAACTCGTGTGTGTGCGAGGCTGGTTCTTGTGCAGGCGGCGCCTGCGGACGTGGCACGCGCGGCCGCTCGCCCCCGCCGGCCCCGCGAAGCGTGCGGGGAGGAGCCGGCCGGGGCGCCGCTGCACGAGCCCGGAGCAGCCGCTGCGGCCCCGCTGGCAGAGTCGAGCCGAGCCGAGCCGAGCCGGGGGCGAGCAGGAGCAGACACTTCGGCTTTCCCCGTCCTGCGACGTGGCGCTCGCGCTCTCCCCGGCCCTGCGCGCTTTGCATCGGGCCGGGGGCCAGGGGAGCCCCCCGCCCGCCGCCGGCCTGCGGTGCTAGACGTCCTTGTCCAGCTGAACTTGGCCCCGAGGGGCACGTGGGAGCGGATCCTCCCCGCGGGGAGGGGGAGAAGGCAGCCTGTGAATCCGCTCGAGTTTAATTCACGGACAGCAGGTTCAGCTCCGGAGCGGCGGAGTCCCTCCCGCACGCTCGTGCCTTCAGGGGACCACAACAGTGTATTCATTCCCCCTCCCTACTTAATAGGTGTATGATGGGTCATCACCACCATCTAGTCAACAGCCCAGGTGTGTGGATCATTACCATCATCTAGGCACACTCTTGCCTTCACGGGGGCTCACAACAGTGTATTTCCCCCCCCACACACACACACTTAATAGGTGTATGATGGATCATCACCACCATCTAGTCTGACAGGTAACAGGCTGCACCTTTCACCTACGGATCGGTGTAGAAGGACAATTCAGGGTTGAGCCAGAGCATGATACGTAGCCTTGATGTCAAGAGAAAGGTCGTACCTTGTGGACGCAGGACACAGCAGGATGAGCTGCGCACGCATCCTACTCGCCTCGGAACGGTCTTACATACTTCGCTCGTTGGCGTTGTGACATACCCCGGTCACTTTTCCACCTTGGCCAGTTGGGGTGGCGAGCCAGCTGCTTGCAAGCTGAAGGATCATAAGGGAAAAGAGTAAAGCTAACTAACTAACTAACTAAAATAACCCAGCCCAGCCTCATTTGCTGATTTGGATGAATGTTGCCTAAATATAAAGTTGATCAAAGCGCCTACACACTTACCTTAAAATAGGGCTCCCTGGTGTTGACAGCAATGCACCCATTTACAGGAGGGAGAGGCAGGACTAATCAAGGCAAAATGCTGAGAGAGGATCAGACAAGATTCAATTGTAGGACAGAAGAAATGAAAAAGATGTGCCTGTTTCCACCTCATCATCAGGCGATCACTCAGGGCAGGACAGCCTACTTCTCCCATTTCAAGTGCTTTTATTTAATGAAGACAGCCATTTAATTGAATTCCAATCTTCTTTCAAAAATCGAACTTGACACTAATCACAAGTGAAAACACAATCAATTTAGTAATAAGACATAGCATCCCCCATTTTTTTAAAACAATAAAAGTTAAGTACAAGAATAAGTTGTTGAACAATGTAATTGTAGAAAGATAAAGTTATCCGCAGTTAGCAGAAAGCACCACACTTGGAGCGAAGACTACATTAACTGACACATCAACATGTTTTCATGGTTGTATCGTCTAATGGGATGAAAAATGTTGTTAGCTAAATAATGAGAAAATACGAAAGCAAAAGAGCAAAGTCAGTTATTTAAATAAAGGTTTCCTGTTAGCCAATTGAAATCAGCGAGTTGAGCATCCAGCGGAGTGGATTTGATTTTTAAGTGTCCCATCCACACACGTTCTCCTAAAGGTGGATAATTATTTAATCATTAGACTGTGTTGCATTTCCCCCCAGAGAGGGAACTCAGCACCCATTTGCTCCAAAAAGAGCAGTTCTTCCCACGCGAGTTGAAGGAGCGCTCCCCTGCCTTGCAGGAGCATTAGGGATTGCAGTCTCAGAAGGCTGCAGGCAGGCACCAGACCCTGGCACATCTCAGGCACGAGTAGGTTTGACGCTCCATCCAGACCGAGACAGCAGTGCACCCATTTACAGGAGGGAGAGGTAGGCGTAACTGAGACGGAAGTGCTGTGAGTGGATCAGACAAGATTTAAATGCCAGGTGTTCCAGTCTGCTCCATATGAGGGCTGTTCACCTAGATTGAATCTAGGATAACAGCAACGTTGTATGGTCCATCTACATTAAATACGTTCAGTATGAGGTGCAGTGATCACTATATCACTATATGGTCCATCTACATTAAATACATTCAGTATGAGGTGCAGTGATGAGCGCTCAGAAAAAAAAGATACCAAAACGCAGATAAAACTATTCTTATCTTAAGTAACCGAAGAAAGCTCATGTTTTGTTTTAAAAGTGGTGTCAGTCTCTGAGCTCCCTGTTCTCAGGAGCAGCAGCAAGGACGTGTTTTGAAGGGTTATAGCATGTATGTGGAAGTCACCGCTTTCAGGATCTCATCCCCACGTTTCCACTGCTCCAGTCTGTGCTGTACGTTAGCCTCAGTTTACACATTGAGGCCTAACTGCATTAACCTAGTTTTATGATAGGTAGATATGCCATGCTGAGCCCTAGTGAAGTAATATTAATAAAGCACTTTAAAAGAGGCATTATACAAAAATGCCTCTATACTTATAGAAAGCACTTTACATGAATTAGAGCTGTCAGCAATCGGACAATTCAGTGTTACATGTATACATCTGATGTAAGGTAAATGCAGATCTACAACATATTATAGCGTTCTGCATTATGATTTTGCAAACCAGGGTAAAATGGCATCCCTAAACAGGCGATCAGCTGGACTGAACCCCAGACTTATGGGTTGAAAAACAGAAAACTCCACTACTGCCTGAGCTACAAGTTCAACTTGTTAGTCTGAGTGAATTCATACTCCTCCATTAGTGAATTCATATTCCTCTCAGTGACCTTTTCACCGGGAAGCCATATAATATATGCATGATGTACACCAGTGTTTAATATGTTTGCAATATTGAGTAGCGAGTTCACTATTAAAATGCTTGGATTTTCTATGAAAAAAGGAAAGAAAGCCTAGTATCAGCGCAGAGGCTAATGCATGGCTCAGTAGGAAAACAATTTTGAAAAAAAGTCAAGGCTGAACTATAGGCATCGTACGCTAGGTGGCAAACTTGACTCACATTCATCCTACCACAAGCAGATAGGAAAGGAGGAAATCTAACGGAAGAGTGGGTTTAATTAAAATGGTTAAAAGCTTTAAAAAGTCTTAAGTGCACCATCTTATTGAGACAATGAATGCGAATGGCTTATTTGTAAAAAGCTTTAAAACATCTCAAATACGTCCACTAGTCTCATCATATATAATGCAGGATAGAAACACTTAAAAATTAGTTTTGTGCCTTTTGTTTTTTTATACCACATAAAGCAAGCCTGGAAGTACTAAAGCACAGTGCCATAGCAATGTCACTGCACCGCAACATGTAGATGTGCTCTGTATGCAACTAAAGAGGATTAAATCACCTTCACCCTTAAAGACTTGCTCTTTTTGCCTTAAAAGCAAGTAAAACTACACAGAAGTTTTAAAGCCAAGAGCCCTAATGTGCATGGACTCCACCCCACCACACTCTACGAGGTGGAATTAGGACTACCCATCTTGGACCCTAGACCTTAAATTACCAGCTACTAATGTTACTGTAGTCCAGGGATGCTTCAAAATTTCTGGATGGTCATGATACCCGGTGTGCTGGCAACTGTGAATGTCCAAAAAGCCAAGACAGTTACCCTGTGTTATACATTTTGCAATTGATATTTTCCATTCAGATAACCCAAGTTCTGATGCAGTTCATGGACTTTCAGCCCATCATAATTTCCTCCATGAATTTTACAGATTATATTTTATCTAATATTACAGGAATGAAAAAATGCTATGCGTGTGCATTTTAGCACTTAGGAAAAGTGCTGCGTTGACAGCCCCGAGCCCCTCTGCTCATTCCCCCAACAAGCTGGGACAGCAGGAAGAGCAGTAATGCATGCTTCTCTCAGATCCACCCACCCAATATCTGTCTTCCCTCCACACTGGGAATAAGGATGACATTTCTTTTGCTCTCCACAGCATCTCTGCTGAAGCTGCCAGCAGTGATGGCATTATAGATATCCATTTGTTCAGAGTGGGACTGAGACTGCCAACTCATTTCTGATAGTCGCCATGTAGGTTTCTCCCAGTATTGGCACCATGTGGACTGTCAGCCTGGTGACACCTAGATCTGTATTCCATTACAAGCACCCCAAGCCATCCAGTTCCAAGCATCTGGCCTATACAAATGCTCCAAGCTTCTTGTTAAACCTTTTTAACAAAAAAGAAAAGTAATGAACCAGCAGGACAAGCCAACATGGAAAAAAAAATCCTGTAGAAGCAGCAAAAGCACGTTTATTTTCTAGTTAACACTCCAGAGATCAAGCCATGAGGAATTGCTCTATAGCAGTAGCCACTAGTGGGTAGATGGTGATCAACTGGTTGACCGTGGAGCCTCTAATAGTTGATCTCAGTCTCAGTCCCCCATCTTGTCTTTTTTCCAAGCTGAAGTTAGGCATAAAACATGGGGGCACAAAGTGGCTGATGCAGCTGGCAGCCAGACTCCATTTCCCAGCAGCCCCTGGCCTTATGGCTTGGGCTTGTCTCCATGGAGACCCCAGCCACAGCCTGAGTGGTGCTGGCATACCAGGGCAGGGGGCTGCTCTGGAGCCACTGGGAACTTGGGATGTGGGCAGCTTGCTCCGGAGCCAGGGCAGAGCCACGGTCTGTAGCCTGCACACTCTGGGCAGGGGATCACGGTTCTGCCCCTGCTGCAGACCAGGCTGTCACCACTGCAAGGATCCAGGGCACAGCCACGATCCCCTGCCTGGAGCGTGCAAGCTACAGGTTGCGGCTCTGCCCTGACCCTAGAGCAAGCCCCCATCCCAAGTTCCCAGGGGCTCCAGAGCAGCCCCCTGCCCTGCCCTGCCCTGCCCTGCCACGTGAGCTGCCAGCGCGGCTGGGGCTGGTCTCCTTGGCAACTCCTGCCTAAGCTTTCCCATGCAGGTGCAGCTGGGGTCTCCATGGAGACCAGCCCAAGCCATGCAGGCAGGGGCAGCTGGGAACCCAAACTTCAAGGCTAGGGACAGACATTCAAAAAGCCTGAATTGATTCAAGCTTTACAGGTTAGTCTAACCCATCTAGGTTAAATCAGTTTGTAAATGTAAAGACATCCCAGACATATGCCCAGGTAAGAAACAGCTGTCCAGATAGTCTTCCTAATTGGGGGGTGGCACACGCAGCTATGCAAGGCTTTAAATGCCTGTATACCAATGCTTGCAGTATGGGGAACAAACAGGAGGAACTCGCCCTCACAGTAGCCAGTTCAAACCCAGACGTAGTAGGGCTTACAGAAACGTGGTGGGATTCATCCCATGACTGGCCAGTTAGCATTAGGGGCTGTAGGCTCTACAGGTGGGATAGAGAAGGAAGGAAGGAAGGGAGGGGGTGTGGCGCTCTATGTCAAAGAGCAATACACATCCTCTGCCAGCAAAATGGGGTCAGAGGAGGGGCAAGCTGAAGTGCTCTGGGTCAAGATACAAGGGGGTCATGG
>JAGPOW010001543.1:12748690-12821974 GCA_030014935.1 Caiman crocodilus | reverse complement strand
AAGTGCAGGGTGCTGCACTTGGGCAGTAGTAACTGGCAGCACACTTATAAGATGGGAAACTCCCTTCTTGAGAGCATGGAGGCAGAAAGGGATCTTGGAATCATCACTGACTCCAAAATGAACATGGGCTGACAACGCGAGGTCATGGTCAGCAGGGCTAACTGGACCTTATCGTGCATCCACAGGTGCATCTCAAGTAGGGCTAAGGAGGTGATCCTCCCCCTCTACACAACACTGGTCAGGCTGCAGCTGGAGTCCTGTGTCCAGTTCTGGGCACCCCGCTTCAAGAGGGATGTGGACAACACTGAGAGGGTCCAGAGGAGGGCCACCCGCCAGATCCAGGGACAGCAGGGCAGACTCTACAATGAGAGGCTATGGTACCTGAACCTGTTCAGCCTTCACAACAGAAGGCTGAGGGGGGACCTAGTGACCATCTATAAACTCACTAGGGAGGACCAGAAGGGCTTGGGGCAGACCTTGTTTCCCCTAGCACCCCCCAGATAACAAGGAATAAGGGCCACAAGTTGTTGGAGAGTAGGTTCAGATTAGACATCCGTAGGAACTACTTCACACAGTCAGGGTGGCTAGGATCTGGAACCAACTTCCCAGGGAAGTGGTGCTGGCTCTTACCCTGGGGGTCTTTAAGAAGCGGCTTGATGTCTACCTGGCTGGGGTCCCTTGAGCCCAGTTTTCCTCCTGCCCAGGCAGGGGTCGGACCTGAAGATCTACAAGATCCCTTTCGACCCTCCTCCTACGATTCTGTGATGTGCAGGCACATGCCTGCGGTGGCCCAGGCTAGAAGCCAGGGGTGCTAGAGCAACCAGTGCTGGGCGGAGGCGGGGTGTGGCCAGGCCCTGGCAGGATGCTCTGATTAGGAAGGGGTTCCCCCATCCCGACCAGCCCAGCAGGGAATTGATAGCACAGTGTGTATTAGGGCTGTGTGAAACAGCGCCGTTCTGTTTTGACTTGCGTTTCAACGGATCACTGTTTCAATGTTTTTGCCCATATAATGGGGAAGCTTAAAACAGCCTATAACTTTGTTATTTCTGGCCTGCTTTGGATGAAACTTGCAGGAATGGTAGCCCCTTCCGAGGGCATGAAGCCTGCCACGTTTCAAGGAGATAGGTGCAGGGGTTTCAGGGGAACTACACCTCGAAGTCTTGAAAGCAAAAAGCTCATGTCATGTGTATGTGTGAGGGCACTGCAGGGGTAGTAGCCCCTGCTGCAGCAGTGAAGCCTGCCAAGTTTCAAGGAGATCGGTGCAGGGGTTTGGGGGAAGCTGCGCCTCAAACTGAGGACAAGCAAAACTCGTGACATGGGTGACACTGTGTGCGTGAAGGCTCAGCAGGGTGAAAGCCGCAGGCCTGCTAGCCCCTGCTGAGGCCACGAAGCCTGCCACCTGCCAGGACATAGGTGTGGGGGCTTCTGGGTTCTGGGGCCTGCACCTCTGGCTGCTGACAGGCAAATCTCCTGACATGGGTGGGCGACACCGTGAGTGTGTCACAGCCCATTGGCCTCCTCATACCTCCAACCACAACTTGGTCCTCCGCTGTTTAAGCACAATAGAAAAATATGACCATCTGTTCCCAGATAAAAAGAGCTCCCCACCCTGAGTTAACACCCAGCCGTGGCAATGCTCCAACGCAGACTCAGACATTCATCTGCTGCCCAGGGGTGCAGGGGTCTCCTTCCAGCGCTCCTGTGGTCTGCAGTCCTTCTTCCTGAAGCAGGCTGGCCTTTCTCCCCCCTGGAGCTCGGCTTCCAGCAGTCTGCTTGCTTCATGTTTTGGGCTTATAGATCCCTCTCTGGGTCACCTGACACACTACTTCCACCCCAGGCTTAGCAATTACTTGAGCAGATGACCATTTTATTCCGGGGTCCTCTGGCATTATTGGCTTGTCCAGCCAGCTGGTCCTTGGTTCTTTCTCTCCTTCAGTAATGGGGTAGGCGTCCCATTTGAGTGGGTAATGATAATCCTGACCTATCTCACAGAAATTATATGGGACTGACACGTTAATTTGTACGATCCTTCTGAGCTCCTTGATTGAAAGATGCAACACACAATCAGCAGGGGGCTGGACCCGATGATCTCGTGAGGTCCCTTCCAGCCCTAACATCTCTGAAATCTATACAAATAGCTGTTGTTATGGCTGTAGTAATCAGTAACATAATTATGCTGGGGTGACTGGGGCAGCAGCCCTGGGAGCCAACTTGTGGGGGGAGGCAGAAAAATACCAGCTGCCCCTGCAGCCGCACAATCGTGCCAGCGACACAGCAACAGTCGGACATCGCCCCTGCCCCCATGCATCCTGTGCCTGAGGTGCCCAGTTGCCTTGTTATGCCTCTGCTAGTAACGCAGGTTTTAGTAGCTGCTTTGATTGACTTAGATCGATAGATCTGTCTGCAGTTTAAGAATGAAGTGTCAAAGTCTATGCTGCCACTATGACTGCAGGTGTAAGCAAGGCAGGGTTCTGGTTCCTCTCCTACCTCTTTTCCACAGCAGATTTGTGTTAAATAGCACTGACATTCTTAAGTTGTGAATTCATTTAATTAATGTTTGCACAGAGCTTTGAAAAGTAGAGCCCTGTGCAAATAAAACGGAGCTCAGCGTGAATGCAGAATCTTACTGTTAATGATAAACTCATGGAGTAATGGAGGAGCTGTCAAAATCAGTTTTAATCCTCTCTGAAGAAAACATTAGAGGCAACTCACAGTGCAATGCAATCATAAGAATCCCTTAACATTGCCTGGGTATTTTGTGAGGATTAAACTTAAAAAAAAAAAAGTATAATTATAGTAACAGGAAAGCCTCACTATTCACGGGTTCGGCATTTGTGGTTTCAAATGACTAGCTGAAGGCAATACGCTGAGGGATACCCAGCATGGGTTTGTTGCAGGTAGGTCTTACCTGACCAGTCTCGTTTCCTTTTATGACCAGGTGACCTATCACCTGGACAAGGGGGAAGAGATTGACGTTGTATATCTTGACTTTAAAAAAGCCTTTTATCTGGTGCCCCATGATCACCTCTTGGCAAAACTGGCTAACTGCGACCTCGACCTCTCCATGATCTGCTGGCTGGGGAATTGGCTCCATGGCAGGACCCAGAGGGTGGTGGTCAACGGGAGCCAATCGTCTTGGTGTGCTGTGACCAGTGGGGTCCCTCAAGGCTCTGTCCTAGGGCTAGACTATTTAACATCTTCATCAGTGATGTAGACATTGGAGTCAGAAGCGGGCTGGCCAAGTTCGCCGATGACACCAAACTCTGGGGTAAAGCATCCACACCTGAGAACAGGAGGGTGATCCACGTGGATCTTGACTGTCTCAGCAAATGGGTGGACGAGAACCTGACGGTGTTCAACACCGAAAAATGCAAGGTTCTCCACCTTGGAAGGAAAAACCAGCACGTGCTTATAGGCTTGGCAGTGGTACACTGGTTAGCACCACAGATGACAGGGACTTGAGGGTCATGATTGACCACAAGATGGACATGAGCCTTCAGTGTGATGCCGCGGCTAGTGAAGTGAGCAAAATGCTGGCTTGCATCCATAGATGTTTCTCAAGCAAATCCCGGGACGTCATTCTCCCGTTGTACTTGGCCTTGGTGAGACCGCAGCTGGAGTACTGTGCCCAGTTTTGGGCTCCACATTTCAAAAAGGATGTGGAGAAGTTTGAGAGGGTGCAGAGGAGAGCCACGCACATGCTCAGAGGTCAGGAAAACAGACCTTATGATGAGAGGCTGAGAGCCCTGGGGCTCTCCAGCCTGGAAAAACGTGGGCTCAGGGGTGATCTGGTGACCACTTATAAATTTATCAGGGGTGCTCATCAGGATCTGGGGGAACATCTGTTCAGCAAAGAGCCCCAAGGGATGACAAGATCGAACAGTCACAAACTCCACCGCAACCGATTCAGGCTGGACATAAGGAAGAACTTCTTTACTGTATGAGCCCCCAAGGTTTGGAATAAACTGCTGCCGGAGGTGGTTCAAGCACCCACTTTGAATGCCTTCAAGACACATTTGGATGCTTATCTTGCTGGGATCCTATGATCCCTGCTGACTTCCTGCCCATGGGGCAGGGGGCTGGCAGCACAGCCAGGTCCCCTCCCAGCCGCAGGGGGCACTGCGTTCATGAATGCAGATGGCGTTCCTGAACATAGTACCTTATTCATGGATTTTGCCATTCGCGGGGGATATGAGAATGTACCCCTGCGAATAGCAAGGGTCTCCTGTAGTGAGAATCTCTTACCTATACAATTTGGAGTTTAGGGCCATTTGGGGAAATCATTACTAATTGAATCACAGCAGCAACCAAAACAGCCCAAGTCCAAGATCATGTACAGAAGATTAGGGAAGGAAAATATGGAGAACTTGCGCTCTTACAACACCAGCAACATCAGTGGGATTGTACTGGCTTGACCAAGGGTAGCCCTGGTCAGTGTAAGCATATGTGACCCTACTTTGGTAGAGCTGTACCTGCTTCCACCTACATTCAAGCGACCCAGCTTTGCATGTGACTTTCCTCCCAGTGCAGCCAGTAGTAAAATCCTGCTGTTACAAATGGGAGCAAGATAAAATGTTGTCTATTTATTTGCCTCTAGATAAAGGCAGGGATGCTGGTGCTTGGTCCACAGAATTAATATTTGTAATATTATTTGTAGCAGTGCAGTTGACTGTAGAATAAGATAGGTCTTAGCTCCTGGATGACAGACACTGAAGTCAGAGAAACTCCAGATGGAAATAAGACATGTATTTTTAATAAACACTGAAAATGATGAGCTGTTAGAAGAAGTTCCCAAGGTCTATAGTAATTCCTCCACCACTTGGAGTCTTTTAATTGAGTCTGGATGCCTATCTGGCGATTCTGATCTAGCTCACCCCCAAGTCAACGGGCTCATTCCAGGAACTAATGAAGTCTTAGGGTAAAGGTACATGCTAGACTAAGAAAGGCACTAAAAAGCATTTACATGTTAAACCTCATTTACTTGTGCTAAGTGCCTCTAAGCATCCCAAAGTTATGCCATTTCAGGTGAGGGTTAACTCTGGGTTACGCTGCTCAGCTTGTTTTAGGGTAACTTCAGTTTGCTCCACACAGCTAAAATGAGCAATTTGCAGTCCTCCAGCATCCCAGCATGTACCATTCCCAATCCCTACCACCCAGAGCAGGAACAGAGGGGAGGAGTGCTGGTTTCTAGCCACCCCCCGCTCACCACCCCTTTAGTGGCAAGTCAGAGCTGTGCAAACAAGAAACAACATTAACCCTTAATGTGCAACCACTCACAGTTACACTTTAAGGTTTAACACTGCTTAACAGTCTACAGATTAGCTATGGTCTAAGTAAAATGTGTAACTTCACCCTATAGCCCATGTTATATAGGTCAGACTGAATTATCCTAATGATCTCCTCTAGCCTTAAGGTCTGTGAGTCTACATTGATATGTGGATTGTCTAGTTTAGTGCCAATGCTATGAGAGAAAAGAAACCAATCCTCTGAGGATCATTTTAATCTAAACCTCTTGGTTAGGAGGTGTTGTCAAATTAACAGGCACTGCATGTTTTTAACTTCTTTTGCTTCAGGTGTCCCTGGTTGTCAATGTTGCCAGTGAATGTGGCTATACAGACAGCCACTACAAAGCTCTTCAACAGCTGCAGAGAGACCTCGGCCCGTATCATTTCAACGTGCTGGCATTCCCATGTAATCAGTTTGGGCAGCAGGAACCAGACAGCGACAAAGAAATTGAGAACTTTGCCCGAAAGACTTATGGAGCTACCTTCCCTTTGTTCAGCAAAACTGCGGTCAGCGGTGCTGGTGCCAATGCTGCCTTCAAATATCTAATTGGTGAGTGTTATCTGCAGCAGCCTTATCTAAGACATGAGTCCCTGGTGCTGATGGGCTTTGAGCTGACACAAGGCATCCAGAAGTTTCAAGTTTAGGATACCCAACTGCATTGTTAGGGGTATTTTGCTAAATGCCTACATGAAATACTTGTAGGTGATGTGTACTCAAATTCTGATGCTGATATGCAGATCCTAGTGCCACTTAAAAGCCTAAGGGAATAAGTACCTTGGCATGATCCAACTCCACCAATAAGCTCCAGAGCTGATTCAAGTGCATTAAATATGCACGTGTAGATGCACCCACTACCATGGAAATTAGTGCCTGCTTTTGCTCTCTCCACTTTGCAGTCATTCCTCCAAAACATCCTGGCCAGGACAAGGCAGAGCCTGTAAAGATTTGGGACTGATGAGATGCATCAGCAGGGCTGCAGGTCGAGAGGAGGCAAATTATCCACAATGCCTACCCCAAGGACAAAGCGGTGCAAGCAGCTGCTTGGAAAAATCCCTTCCACATGCCTCACCAGGAGTTTGGAGTAACTGTAGTGCAGAACCCATCCCATGATTTGCCGTGAGAACGTGTGGGGACAGAGCCAAGAGGCTGTGGGAGTTTGGGTTGTTTTCCAGCAGTCAGCTAGCAAAATGTTCCGATAAAGCAGGCTGCTCTTTATCTGGGAACTGCTTTCTCATACCTTGAGCGAATGCCCCAAACACCATTCAAGTACTGAAATGAAATTAAAGTCTAGGGAGAAAACAGTTTTGAGGCAGTGAAACAAATCTAATCCCTGCCACTGTCGGCATGTTAGCACATTGAACTGCCTCCTTCTCCCAGCACCACCACTTTGTCTCCACTTGCCCCTGGACTCACAGTAATGTTGCTCTCCCTGCTATGTGATTGCTAAAGGCGATCCTCAGTTGCCAGAGCTCACATTCCTGCCAGGGAAGTTTCTTCCATGCTCATCCTCGTGTGTCTTTATTTCTTGTTGGCTGCCACAGGCTTGTCACATGCAAACTGCAAATCCTATTGCTCCCCCCTTGGTCCACTGAAAAGAAAATCTGCTGTTGCAAGCAATATATTCACTGCAGTAAACTACCATGAAAGTCACTAGCACAAGTGTGCTTAGTGCTCAGGGGTACCTGGCAATCTGATTTCAGGTGTTTTTCCCATCATAAGACCCATGGTCACAGATGGAAAGCTGCTTGATTAGCTCTGGATTCCTATCTTATTGCCTACTGAGAGACATGAAGCTGTAGTCTGATTAAAAAATTCATTACTGTACATCTGCATTTCATATTCTGCAATCCCGGAGGTGGGGAGGGTTGGGGAAATGATTAGACATCAGACCTGAGGAAGGATACTGCAGTACTTGACAGTTTGTCTATGTCTGTCCCAGAGACAGGTAGTTTGCCGCATTAGTCTGAAGTCAGGCAGAAGGCAGAGCAGAGTTTCGCCGCACGGACTAGCTGAGCCAGAGACGCCCAGCATAAGCTTTTGTAAGCAGCGGGCTTACTTCATTAGATCCTGCCCATGCCATCAGATACATCTATCCCAGCCACCCTGTTGGTCCAATACAAGATATCACCCACAAGAATTCTTGCCTCTATCAAACATTAAGACATTCAAAGAATAGCCACCAATGATGAGAATTACAAGGAAACATCCCCTGAGTTGTGCTATGTCATTATTTCCTACTGCAGCATCTGGTACTGGCCGCTATCAGGGCATCATGCAGGATACATGGACCATTGGTTAATTCTGCTACAGCTATTCCTATGCTCCTAGGCTCAATCTGTCTGCCAGTGCATTTTTTAGTGTTTTGTCCATGCCAAGTGACTGAGCTTCCATTCGTTTTCCTGGGACTATTCCCAGCCTAGTATCTCTGTGTCAGAAAATCCTTCCTGACATTCAAAGTAAATGATCCTTTAATTCTTTGTACCACCTTTCTCTGAGAAGCTAGTCATCCCATTGCGATAGTCATTTCAAGAACAGGCTCATATGGTTTTTATTTCTTTACTGTATTTTCTTTCCACGTACAGAATCCACGGGAGAGGAACCAACCTGGAACTTCTGGAAGTACTTGGTGAATCCTAAGGGGAAAGTGGTGAAGGCCTGGGACTCTACTGTCTCTGTTGATGAGATAAAACCATACATCAATGAGCTTGTAAGGAAAATCATCCTGAAGAAGAAAGATGAACTGTGACTTTCAAAAGTCCTAGCATGTCTATCACATCTGCATTGAGGATTAGGGCTGTTATTCAAACATTCATTCCAAAAGAGGGAAGGGAATCATGGCTAACAGAAGCTACTTACAACTTCATCCTGCAAACACAGGGACACAATAACTTAAGTTGGTGGTTAAAAGGGATTTCATTTATGCTTTTAAAGTATAAACTAAATTGAATTTGGGCCTTCCGAGGAAAGAAAATCAGGAAGCATTTATTTGTGACCTTACTAAAATTATTGATTGTTGAGGACATTATAAGCAGTCATTTAGGATCTCTCTAGGCAGAAAGACTCAATACAACTTGAATTTCCTTAGAGAGATTTTATCAGCAACTACAATTCACTTGCTGTGACTTTGACCATGAACTTCATTTTAAAAACTAACTCAGAGTAGAAGAGACCACTTAATGTACTGGTGACATGGTTATAAGGGATGGCCAAAATGGATTTCCTTAAACCTCAGGCACACTTACCTGGATGTGTTTCTCCCTAGTGAGATAGCACAGACCTTACCTTCTCTACCTGTTGCTTTGGTGGCAGGGAAGTCTCCTTGAAGGGGAAGAGGTACCAAGACTAAATTTCCTTCAAGGAGACTGCATGACCTGTGAGAGCTATCTTTAAAATTCTTTAGGTGCGTCTACACATGCATTAATGCAATTTTGTTAGCGCACAATAAATCTAGTACCTCTGGGCTTCTATACACATGCAGGGAGGCTGCTTCGACGTGCTGGAATTCCAGCGCATTGGAGCAGGATCGATTAATTGAGTCTGCTGGAACATGGAAATTACCATGCTCCAGCAGACCCCAACGTCACATGTCTCAGTGTCCCCACACTGAAAAATGGCGGCCAGGCACTTGAAAATAAAGCTTGTTCAACGAGCTTTAGTTCAAAGCACCCCTCCGCCATTTTTCAGCGCAGAGACGCTGATATACACGACACGCCTGGTGCTTATTAAAGTAACTCCTCTCTCCCGCCTCCTGGAGCATGTCTATAAACACTCTCCATTGTGAGGTACTAGGAAAATACACATTAGCCCATCTTAATGCACATTAACTAAAGAGCACAGTTTTTCAGTGACACTTCAATGCACATTAAACTAGGCTAATGCGCATTAAAATGCATGTGTAGATGCGCCCTTTGTTTCTAAAAAGCTTGCCAGCATCTAGGCCAGAAACTTACTGTACCTGGAAGCAAGTCCTCCACCATGCTGGAGTGCTCCCATGAACTAGAAGCAGAGGAGCTGTGTACTCACATCACTGAGGACAGGCTAAACAGCATGGGAGCAGGCTAATCCCACAGCCCTGCCTGGATACCTATCCTGCGGGTGGTCCAGTAGGCAGGTGACGCACAGCAACGCAGTGTTTTGGAGGGTGCCACTACCCCAGTCACTTGGGGTTCTGACACGTGAACATCTGCAAAGCCAGAGTCTTTTGTCTAGCTATCCAGAAATGGGCACTTTGTCCTCAGTTTACTATTCTTGCCTTTGAAAACTGCCACTTGCCTGAGCCAATGTTGAAATCCATGTTAAGTTTATAGTTGTAAATGTTGTACAACACCTGGTGTTGTTGGGTGGGACAGGGAGTACAGAGAAACTGTGGAAAATGCAACATTTTCAAAACAGGAGCCATTTTTAAATGCTTTAAACATTTAACATTTTTAAAACAGGAGCCATTTTAAAATGCTTTAATCTTAACCAGTAGAGACTTAGTCTTGAGTAGCTATTTGAAATCATGAAGATTTCTGTATTGGGGGGTGGGGTGGGAAGAACCCACTGCGATGAGAAGGGGTAGTTGAAATCAGCTTCATACCTGGACTGTGATAACAACTTTAGATATGGGGATGTTTTCCCCTCACTAATACTGAACATTGTTCTCCTGCTAAGCTGAGACCTCTGATTCTCTTGACTTAGTAGGCTGTACCTGTGGAGTGAAGTAAGATCTTTGCTTTGGGGGCTGAAAGACATTTACTATCTAATGGTTCTACTGAGTAGCACCTTACTGCTATCAAGCCTAGTGCCTACTACAGCAAACTGTCCTATTGATATGTGAGCTTTGCTTGTTCAGGTCCTCAGGTTGCACATTGCTCAGGTGCGTCTTCTTCGAAATGCCAGTTCTGCAGTGGTGCAAATCAGCAGTGTCATTGTTTTCACCAGGACTACACTCAAGTACAGCTGATGCTTTGGCCCCATGTTTAGAGAGATTTGCATACACTTAGGCCAACCAATCATCAAACAGTATTAGGGAGAAAACGGCGAACATGACAAATATTTTCATCTTCCAAGATCTTTATGAGCTAATATTAAATCTTTACCAACCCCTTTTTAGGTACCAAAGATATGAAACACAGAATTGCTATACAATTAATCAAAGTTACCCAGTAGTCATTGTCAGGATTAAAGCCAGTGCTGGGTGGAGAGCACTAGACCACAGATCTACCCTTTTCAGACTTAATAATAATTATAGCCTCATCAGTTTTGACAGTGACCTTTAAAAAAACCTTATAAGCAAAATACTCTTTTAGGAGGCATCCATGGACACTGATAGGCACCGTGGTTACCAAGAGAATAGAACAGTTATTTATAAAGCAAGCAAAGGAGACAATTGACCCCTGCCTCTAAGCTTGTCCAGTTACAGTACTGTTGACGAGGGAAAGTTCTTTCGTGTTGCGTAATTTTTTTAAGTGGTAAAAATACGGTAATAAAATTGTTAGCATTTTTCATGTGTTGTATACACTCTCTCGGCTTCTGCAACTATACTTACCTATACTTATGCAAAGGTGTGCCTGAAGAACAAAGAAGTAAGCCTTTATGCCTCCTGTCTCAATGCAGGATGCAGACCATCCTGATGATCTAGTCAGAGTTGGTTCTGCTTTCAGCAGGCGGTTGGACTAGATGTGACCTCCTGAGGTCCCTTCCAACCCTCATTTTCTATGATTCTATGACCAGACAAACTGACAGAGAGGAATGGGGAGATATAAGAGTAATTGATGCTGCCCCCAGAGGCTTGAGTGCCTATCTCTAGAACAGGCCAAGAGAGGAGCTGCTTTGAGATTTGCAGAAAGGCAATGTGGACCCTGTTATCCTACATCAGGCAAACTGGAATAACCCAAGAAGCCAAGAACAAGTTATGAGTGGGTACAAATTCTCAAACCACTGTTCTATTGAAACTCGGGTGTCCTTTGTCCTGCCCTCTCGCTCACCCACCAAGTCTTGATGTTCAGGTTCTCCTGGGAAGGTTTGATGATTGCTAGGGGGGGGAAGGTCAGTTTGGCTGGACTGGATGTTCTTTTGCAGGGCTCTACCTCCCCTACACCCTGCCCCTTTCCTCAGGTCTGTGGTAGATAACTCACATCAGTCCCACATTTGCATTCTCAATTCATCATTTCCCTTCTCTTGTTTCTCATTCCCCACTACAAACAGCTAGGTGTTAAGTCACAGCATGTCCTTCAGTTGAACATTCACAAACATAACATTAATTCACTTCCTACTTCTAGCCCCATTGTGTACATTCAGTTGGAATGGCCCCAAATTATTTAACTTCTTTTCCTTTAATTAATCTTATAAATTCATTCAAAATGATAATGGATTTAATTTACTTCTTATTTCTTAATCAATCCTATAAAGTCATTCAACATGTCCATAAATTAATTTACTTCTTAGTGATTAATCAACCTTATAAATTCATTCCAGAATCCATAAATTAATTTCCCTCTTTTTTAATTCCATAAATTAATTTGAAAAGTCCCCAAATTAATTCACTTTTTGAGTCTCAACACAAATATCCCTAAATACATCTGCTTTTCATTTCTACATTAAGACTCATAAATTCTGCCCTTCCTGCAGTTCCCAAATCCATCCCCTGATGGATGGTCACACTTCTCAGTCCGGAAAATGATTTTATCTAGTATTCACAATTACAGTGCCTTCACTGGTTGCCTCGAGGTGCAGCACTTATCTCCACCCTTCACTGGTGCTACTGGCCCAGCCCCTATTATCCCAGCAGCGTACTTCACTTAGCTCAGTTTCCTGGCTCCAGTTGGGTCCTTGCCAAGTCCTGGTCATACTCCTCTGGAGCTCCTTGGTTTGATTGTCTGAGTCCCACATGTTCACATGGGTTGTACAGTTCCATGGCTCTCCTGTATTTTCCTCTCTCTGGCGGAAAGGCTGAGCACCTGTCCATCTCCCAGCTCTTCCTTTTGTTGCCCTTGCAGGTCCATTCCTTTCCAGGGCTTGTTCCCAGACCCTTTTTCTGACACACTGGCAGCCACATGGCTCTCCCAGGCTTGCTTGGGTAAGTTCCCACCTGGCATGGCCAGGTTCTGTTGTCCATAACAGGGGCTTGCCACTGGCTCCTGTTACACAAGTCTTTTAAATGAAAAGGCAAAATAGTAAGAAAAGTAGAAAAAAAAAGAGACATAAAGGAGGTGGAAGGACAGATGGCAAGGCAGGACGGTAGAGAATACTTAAGCCAATTTCACCCCAATGGTTGTAGCTTTTCAGATTTAAGCCCTACTTACACTAAAGAATATAGCCTAAAAATGAAGTTGAAGTTGTACTGGAGCCAGAGGTAGGATCTACAACTACACAACTATGGGAAATCAAAGGTAGCGGAAGTGGCATATCAAGATTTCCCTTGCACTAATGGAAAGGAAAGTGGACCCTATGGTTTATTCAAGTATTCAGGTTTTCTTATATGAGTCGTAGCACCTGAGGCAGCAGCTTCAACAAAGTGATTTCATAAGTGAAGCACAGTCAGGTGCAGCTTTCATTTGGCCAGGAAAGTAAGTGGCTCATTTCTTCCCTCTACATCAATACTTAGCCAATGCCCCACCATGGTAGTGGCAGGCATTATGCTGCTGGAAGTACTGTCCTTCTGGTGAGGTATGTAACTGAGGATCTGATAAGCCCATCCCTACCCCACACATCAGACAACAGGTGTCTTAGCTCCAGCATTCTAGTCAAAGCCAGAGTTTGGCAATTAATGCACTACCTCATTATATTCCTCATCTTCTTTGTTTTCTACCTTAAATTGGTGACCAGAGTTCTTGTATAGAGTGAGAGTGAAGTTGCACGTTACATTTAGACCATACTAAGGGCATGTAAAACACAAGGATCCACATGTTAAAGCTCGTTAACTCACCATAAGTGTCCTCTGAGTGTCACAAATGTATACCAGTTCAGGCGAGGGTTAATTTTGGGCTGTGCTACCCAGCTCGTGTTAAAGTAACTTCAGTCTCCTCCACATAGATAATATGAGCAATTTGCAGTCCTCCAGCATCCCAGTGCCCCTGATTCCTCCCCACCCAGAGCATGGATAGAGCCCAGGTGTCCTAGCTCCTAGTTGCACCTCTGCTAGCCAACCCTCTAATGGCAGGTCACAGTCCTCCAGGCAAGAAACAGTATTAACTCTTCATGTGCAAATGTTTATAGCACGTTCTAACTTTAACACTAATATTCCACAGATTTAGTATGGTTTAAATGTAATGTGTAACATCATTTGTAAACTGCTGTGACAGCTCATCCTAATCGTGCCAGCAGTTTAGTGGTAAGTGCTAGTATATATATAAATCTTGACCAAACAAAGGACCTAAGCATATGTGCATGACTACTTTAATTGGAGTAAAGGGAAATACTCATTACTTAGAATTAAGCATGCAGAATATTTAAATCCCTTGCTGGACTGGGATCATAGGTCTTCTTAAAGTGTTTAGGTCCTTCAGGATGAAGAATTCTAGGTAATTGTTTTTTTAGATGAATTTGTGCTCTAACTGTCTAAGATGATCTTCATGACTGGAGAGACCGCGAACTGCAGAGTAAATCACACAGTAAGGAATTTCCTGCCCAGGCTACCAGTATTCAGGGAGCACAAACTATTTCTTTGGCTTATAAATTCTGATACTGTTCAAGTCTGACAGTGATCTTCCCTGGGGCTTCTTGGAAACTATCTAACAACACTCACTGTACAGCAAAAGTCTTATCTGCATTGCAACTTGTCTGTTTTACCAAAATATTTAGAACATGTTAAGAAAGGTACATTTGAGTGAATGGAGAGCTATTGTACAACAATTTAATCTGACTGCATGCAGTTATGGTAAGCGTAAGCTGTTCTTGGATGAAATGTGGCATGTAGATTCAAGTCTAAAAGAAGTGTCTGGAAACAGAATTGTAGGCTATTATATGCAAGGCAGAGGAAAAAGAAAGCACGTAACTCAATCTTGCAGTTCTTAAGCAAAACACCTGTTGACTTTAGGAGTTAGGCCTTAGAGGGAAATTTAGGATCAGACCCCATAAAGACAAATGTTTGGTTGGAAAGTGAACTCCTGTAATAGTAGGAAGGAAATAAAGCAGGATTCAACACATGGATGTTAGGGAGAAGCTAAGATTTACTGATTGATTTATATTTATACCTGATGGTATAGTGGGTCCACCCGTGGTGGAATGGTCCCTAGGAAATGTCATGCCAGTTCCCTTTCTAGTGAAAGGCAAGTAAGGGGTGCCAAATAGACCCAGTCCTCACAACTTAGTGGGTAGTAGGGCCAGGCATGTCTTTGGACACTTACATGGGGTGTAAGACCCCATGGCTCCAGTGAAGGGGCGAGGAGTTGGCCTCAGTAGGGAGGAGAGTGGGGAACATAAGAGTGCCCCAGCAAGGGAGCAGAGTGTTGGCCCTAGTGAGGGGGCATAGTAAGAGAATGGGCTGCATAGAGTAGAGTCATGAAGGCGATCTGAAGGGCTGCGCAGAGTTGGTGCAGAGTAGGATTGCAAGGGGTGACCCGAAGGGCTGCACTGGGGGCACGCAGAGTGGGGCTGCAAGGGCAACCTTAAGGTCTGTGTATAGGCTAGCTCCACAAGTAGTTTAGGGAGTTACCCCAGTAAGGGGGCGGGAGTTTGGAGCCCAGTGTGAGGGTACAGCGACTGTAAGTTTCAGTGGGGAGTGAGAGTCCCACATGAGACTCTGGAGCATGGGTCACAGTGTCAGGCAGTGTAGCAATATGGATGCCATCTGAGAGGCATGGGGCATGGTATAGGGGAGGTTGGAGCAGTGTATAATGCCCCAGGCATTGGGACATGTAATGAGAAGCTTCTTGCACTTTACAACAATTAATATAACAGCAAGACGTGGCAGGAGAATGAGGGCAGACTCATAGACCACCCTCGCAGTCAGCAAGTTCCTCCTAATCTGCAACCCACATTTCCCCTGCTACAGCTTAAGGTCATTGCTCCTCATCTTGTCCTCTATAGCCACAGAGAAAAAACTATCTTCATCTATGTAATCACTCTTCAGGTATTTGCAGACTGTTATCAAATTGTCTGCTATCAAATTGTCCAAACTGTTGTCAAATTGTCTGTCTTCTTTTCTCCAAACTAAATAACCCTAGTCCTTTCAGGTTGTCCAAGTCAAAGTGTTCTAAAAAGATGAGTAAGGATTATTATTCCCATCTGACAGAGCGATAGCAAAGTCGCAAGAAGATCAGAGAACTTGTCCCAAATCACACAAGGCATCTGTGTGAGAGGCAGGTATGTAACGCAAGGGGCAGATTTGCAACTGCCTCTGAACCCCAGCCGGATGTGCTGATGTGGGGCTGTAAGCAGGTTACCTAGCCAGCTGGCTTTTGCAGGCGGGGTTTGCTCCCTGTGGACTTCCTCAGCTAGTCTTCTTAAGTAACAGTCCTTAGGCACAAACAAGCCAAAAATTAAACAACCAAAACCAAAACCAAACCCTTCTGCCCTGTCCCAGGAACTCGGAGTCCTCTGGCTCTGGCTTCCAGCACAGCAGTTTCCTCCTTCTGGTAACAACAAGAAGTTGTTTCTTTTTCTTCTTTGAACTCTTCTTGGAGCTTTTAAAAGCTCCTCGGAGGACACTCCCTGCTTATGCAAATGCCCTGCAGCTGGGATCTCCCAGCAGAGCTAGCTTCCCTTTTAAAGGAACAGACTACCCTGTTACAGGGGCCCAAGAGTCGGTAGCAGTGGCTCTGTGATTCAGCATCTCCTTGTCTCAGTGCACAGGGGAGTTGAAAGGAGCAGTTCAAATGACCTCAGCAGCGGATCAGACATAACAGGTCTCTACTCTGCTATGGTTTGTCCTTTCTCTGGGCGTGACTACACGTGCATTTACACTGGTTCAATTTACTGAAGAGTAAGTTACTAGGGAATAGGCCGGCATCTACACGTGCAGGCGTTAAGATGCATTAATACTGTGTGTGGACTGACTTGAGACTAAAGCTAGTCCCAGATCAGTCCACACATAGTGCTATTGCGCAGTAAGGCGTCTACACAGGCATAACTGTGCAGTAACTCATCAGGCATAAATTTGAAACCTGCATGGTGTAGGTATCAAATGTATGATCGAGTCAGCATACGTCTCCATATTTACTGCACAGTACGGGCATGCATGTGTACATGTGTGCCTGTACTGTGTAGTAATTTCAGTTACTATCCAATTAGTGCACACGTGTAGATGTGCCCACTGAGTGGTGGAGTCCTGGGCACAGTACCTCTCCTAAACCTAAGGTTTCTAAGCCGACTCTGCACTGGTGGAGAAGTCACCTACTCAGAAGTCATTCTCCCTGGCCATTTCCAGGCTGGAAGATCAACTGAAACAGTCTGACCTCCAGATTACATGCACAATGGATAAGGCAGGCTGCATCCTCAGAGCTTTGAGTCAACCCGATCACAAAGAGTATGTCTACGTAACACTGTGCAATGCACGCAGAGATACCCCAGTTAGTTTGAGCAAGAAGCATGGTAAAGTAGGCCAAGGAGAACACAGCATTCAGATCAGTCATGCTGCTTCCAGCTCACTTGCATTGCTTAGATAGCTGCATTACACTGCACTGTATCACACTGATGTACTCAAAGAAGCTCTGATTACTGATGCCAGCAAAGGGAACATTGAAGTAATCCAACTATCGCCATACCAGGTCAAACCCAATATTTAAGGGATCACTATATTTTAGGGGAGCTGAAGTGATTTACAGCATGGCAGACAAATATAGCTGAAGGATTTTTAAAGCCTTGTTGTAGAAGGCCTTTTGTCTTCATATTCTTTAGGAAGTGCATGCAGATTCGGTCTCCTCTGCCCAGAAAGCACTAACCCCATACAGAGAGCACATAACAGATTAACACCTGTGCAATTACATAGCTTTTGCCCAGTGATGTACATTTTTTTTCCATTAATATATTTTGTGTTTCACGTCAAATTAACCAAATCAGTTCCAAATCCTATCAATTGAGCAGAACTCAATTGTTCTAAAAACCACATGGACCGAGCAGGCTGAACTCAATGGTTCCAAACACCACGTATGGTGCTACAACCGGCGAGCATCCTTCATCCCAGCCTCTCTCCCTGGGACTTCAGAGAGCCCCGAATCCATTGGCAGGGATCCTACCTGCAGGCCCAAGACTGGAGGTCTTGGGATTCAGATATCCCCAGAAACTGCAGGCAAGCATCCTCCATCCCAGACTCTCAAATCTGGCAGGACTTCAGATACTTCCTGCACTTGATCTTAGCCCACAAGAGGTCCAGTGATGTAAATGACACCGGGATCTAGAGTAAGCAGCCAATAAGGATCTCAGGGTAGCGGCTACAGTAGGTGCCAATAACAGCCTGTCTGCGTGTAGCAAATGGTTACTCCAGGATAGTTATGGACGTGTGAGATCGACACTGGTGTAATTTGTACAGGGGTATTTTTACTGCTGTTTATTCTGGGGTAACTCTACAACTCGTTCTAGGAAATCGCACCGGATTAGGGTTATACGTTGTGTGCCAACTCATTTTTTGCACTGGTCCATTCATATGGGCTGTGTCCAGGCCTTGGATCGGCCACTTCCCTTCCGCCCTCAGCTTTTCAAACAGAATTGCTCCACGGATCAACACGGGGTGCAGGGCAGGGGCCCAGGAGCTTCTCGCTGTCCATCTCTTCCCTTCGCAGCCGGCCACAAGAACCAACAGAGCCGCTTGCTGGCATTTACGGTGATTTGACCCGTCTTAGAGAGGAGGCAGCTTATCAGGTCCTGATGAGAGACTCAAAGGGCCAGGCACTCGAGGATTGCGCACTGCCTATAATACTGTGCAAAATGAGAGAAAAAAGCGGTCGCCACAAGACACCATTAGCCCGAGTGGCACCGGATCGCTTCGTTTACATGGACGGCAGAGGAAAAACCTGGTTCTCCAAAGAACGTAAAAGGCCGAAGCAGAAATTCTTGGCCAACAAAATTCTGTGACATCAGCCCCCGTGTCCTCAGGTCTGTAACGCTGTCCTCGTTTCCTGGAGCAAAAAGGAGGAGCAACCCAAGCCTCAGAGATCTGCAGTTTTAAGTCTAATTAAATGGGGAGTGGTTATTTTCTGAAAAAGGGTAGCCCAGAGCCTTATTTTCCTCTTTCCCCTGGAGATGTGACACGTTCAGCAGAAATTCACAGCCCTCATCTGAGGTAAAGTATTAAGCACGTACTTTTAATTGGGTTAAATAAGTAACTCTACACGGAGAACAGTCCTTGCTGATTAACTGTGTAATCCACACTGCATTCATCCGTCCTTTAGAAACTGGGGCAGGGCGAGCAGACTGCTCCTGCGATCTGCACTGCTTGTGAACCAGCTGGTAATGCCTTGTTTGTAGAACAACCCCCTCTTATTGCCCTTAATTACAATTGCATCATTAATTGTAACTGGCTATTATTTATGGATTACCAAAAGCAACACATTTTATTGCTAGGTATTTTACAGACACCTCAGAAGAAAAGTAGCTTCTCCGGCTGAACAGGAAACAGCTTTCTTAACCTGTGAGAGTAGTTGGGATTTCAAGCTAGTGGTATTTCCTGTTGCAAACTGTGACAGAAATTCAAAATATTGAAAACGTCCAGGACTTGATCATCAGAAACCACCGTTAAGTATGACGTTTTCATTTCTGATCATTCAGAAACAATTGCATGTCAGTCTGGATTTGGATTTGAATCCATTCCTAATGTCTGTTCCTTGAGTCAAGGCCTGCTATTTCTTGTACTGGCCTGAATTTATAAACGGTGCCAACGTTCTCTCTTTCTGCATCGGTAACGGGACCATTCGGGCTAAGGGAGGGGCTACTTCCAGTGCTGATGCTTTGTGCTGAGACTAGGGCTATGCAAGGAGGATAACTTGATTTATTCTGACCTGGTTGCAGAAGGTAGGATGGGCAGGGCTCGGTGCTGATAAAGCGGCATGGTCCTCCGTCTAGAAGAGTGGCTGGTTCTGCTTTGGGTCTGCAAGGCAAAATGAGAACCTCCTTGCCACCACTACCGCTAGCGCCAGCACCAAGCCTGTTCCCCCTCGTCTCCTGGACCTCAGCGAGACGTACTCCACAGAGTCAGACCTCCTCCAGGATACAAGCACCGAGCCCCAGCCGCTTTGTAGAGGTCTGTGTTTAGACCCTCTCTCTCCAATTCTCTATCAGACGCACATGCTGTATAATAAGTGATCCCTGCATGTACCAGTGAGAATTTCATGAAGTGAAAAACGCTCTGTGTTAACGCTGCATCCCGATTCTTGCAGTGAAGCCGTTAGCCTGTTTACTCTATATTCAATTCCAATTTAATTTCGAAGCCCTTTAATATGTGTTGAAAGGTTCCCAGAGGCAGCAGTGTTCCTCAATAATCTCGTGTAAGTAGGTTAGAAGGGGCCAGATCCTGCAAGATGCTGCGTCACCTGCAGGATGCTGCCTGCCAGCTCCCAGCTGAGGACTTGGGGCTTTGCAGATGGCTTGCAACTCCCCACAGGGTCTGAGCCTGAAATAATCTTGTGGTGCATTTGTAAGAGGTGAAGCAGGCCGCTGCACGCAGAATCCATCCCAGGAAAGCTATGCAAGTTCTTAGATACCGATACTCGGTGGTTCTGGCAGGGGACTTTCCATCGTGATTGCTGGGCTCCATTTCCAGCTTTGTCACTTTCCTTTTGCTGTCGATTACTCCGTGACTCAGCTTCCCCATCTGTAAAATGGGGATAATAATACTTACTGCACAGAAGTGTTGTAAGTCAGATCATTTATGCTATCAAAACAATGTGTTACTTGGAAGTGTGAAACAAAGTACTCAGGACAGAGCCTAAGGGACCTAACTCTAAATCAAGAGTAGCCTAATTCTCTGAGACCCTTTAAACGCCGTACCCTGGATTTGCTGTTAGGGTGTCACTGAACTGTTGGGTCTGTTGTGGCAGGCCTCACTTCCATAAGACAGTCTGTGATGCGCTTTGATGCACAGTGCAGTGCTTCCACCTGCCACCCTTTTACACAAGACCATGGCCCTCGTGGAAATCTCCAAACAGTATAATGTAGTGCCATGTGCTGCCTGCTCCAAACCCGACGTAGCTCAGCTATACGGTACAGTGCTAGGGGCGTGTCGACAAGCCCTGCCTCTCAGCTACGGAGAGCCAAAAAGGACTAATATAAGGGAGACCAAGTTCTGCTCAGCTTCCTGACACCGCCAGCCATCCCACTAGAGCCCCCTCTCTTATTTGTATGAGCAAATTAAGATGGAGCCTAAAGGGTTTTGAATTGAGGTTCATCACTAATGTAAATGTATATAGGGAGGAAAAAGAAGGCACAGGGCAGCACAGGACCCTACAGGCTAGACTAGGGCCATTGACGACAGAGAGGAGGAACAAAGTAGAGCTCTTCAATGAGTTTTTGCCTCTGTATTCTTGAACGCGGATCTAGACAAATCTCCCAAATGCGCTACTGACAGAAACAGGAGGAACGCCAGCCCACCAGCTGTCAGTGCCAAGCTAGTAAAGAGATACTTGGAGGGACTGGATGCGTTTAAGTCAGCAGGCCCGGAGGGGCTCCACCCAAGGGTGCTGAAAGAATTAGCCAGTGTCACAGCAGAGCCACTGGTACATCTGTTTGAGCACTTGTGGTGCTCAGGTGAGGTCCCAGAGGACTGAAAAAGGGCTAATATGGTCCCTATTTTCAAGAAGGGGAGGAAGGAGGATCCAGATAACTATAGTCTGACCTCTATCCTTGGGAAAACCCTTGAAAAAATTATCAAGGATCACATTGGTAGGAGTCCAGAGGGTAATATAATGCTGAAGGCTAACCAGCATGGGTTCCTAGCAGGTAGATCCTGCCTGACTAACCTTGTTTCTCGCTATGACCAGGTCACTAAATACTTAGATGCAGGAGTCGAAGTAGATGTCATCTACTTGGACTTTACGAAGGCCTTTGATACGGTATCACACCCTATTCTCATATACAAATTGAAGACTGTGCCATAGACGATTACACAGTCAGGCGGGTGGCAAATTGGCTTAAGGGTCACACCCAGAGAGTGGTGGTGGATGGGTCGGTATTGACCTGGAAAGATGTGGGCAGTGGGGTCCCGCAAGGCTCAGTCCTTGGGCTGGTGCAGTTCAATGTCTTCATCAGCGACCTGGATGAGGGCGTAGAAAGTACTGTCCTAATTCACAGATGACACAAAACTACGGGGCAAAGCAAACACACTGGTGGGAAGGAACCGAATCCAGATGGACCTGGACAGGTTAGAGAAGTGGGCAGAGAACAACAGGATGCAGTTCAACAAGGACAGGTGCAAGGTGCTGTATCTAGGGAGAGGGAATCACCAGCACACCTATAGGCCGGGGGATGACCATGAACAACTGGTGCCCCCAGCAGCTGTGGGGGGGCACGATGATGGCAGGAGCACGGTGGCAGTAAGTGAGGGAGATCTCGGAGTCATTGTTGACTCCAAAATGAATATGAGTCATCAATATGAAGTAATTAGCAGAGCTAACTGCACTTTGTCGTACGTTAGTAGGTGCATCATGAACAGGTCCAGGGAGGTGATGCTTGCCCTCTATGCAGCATTGGTCAGGCCACAGCTGGAGTAGTGCATCCAGTTCTGGGCATCATACTTCAGAAGGGATGTGGACAACCTTGAGAGGGTCCAGGAGGGCTGCCTGTATGGCTAGAGGCCTGCAGGGAAGGCCCTATGAGGAAAGGCTGAGGGACCTGAACCTGTTCAGCCTCTGCAAGAGAAGGTTGAAGGAGGATCTTGTGGCAGCACACAAATATACTGGGGGGGGGAAGGCAGCAGGGAATAGGAGATGCTCTATTTACCAGGGCACAGATGGAAATAATCAGAAACAATGACCATAAGCTGATGGAGAGTAGATTTAGGCTGGACGTCAGAAAGAACTTCTTCACAGTTAGGATTGCCAGAATCTGGAACAGGCTCCCAAGGGAGGTGGGCTTTCCCCTGCCTTGGGGGTCTTCAAGAGGAGATTGGACAAGCACCTGGCTGGGGTCACATGACCCCAGCACTTTTCCCTGCCACAGGCAGGGGGTCGGACTCGGTGATCCATTGAGGTCCCTTCCGACCCTAGCATCTATCAATAAAAACATGATCAATCTCATTATCAAAAGCAGTCTGGAAAAAGACCTGGGAAGAGGTGGGCAGACACACCTGCTCAGATCAGGGTGGACTAAAAAGCCAGTAGGGGATGCCTACTCTGCCTTCTAATGATCCTATAACTCCTCTGCGACTTTGTCTACATGTGTGCTTAACTGTGGAGTAGACTAATTAGCTGTGGAGTAAAGCATCCCCGTCTACATGTGTGATGCTATTAGAGCACAGTAAGCTAACGCCATAGTTAGTACCATTGGGAATAATACTATCTTATGTTGGGGTAATTAACTGTGATTAAACTGCACATGTACACACATGTTTTGTGTTTGTTTTGTTAGTGTTTGGACACCGGTGGTTTGGGTGAGGCTACTAGGGGTTGGAGGAGGCCTCATAGGGGCCCACAGGGGTATGGGCCCTAGCGCCAGTGAAGGCGCAGTGTCCTCAGGGGCAACCCTGGCAGCGTCGGGACCCCAGCGTGGGCACAGCAAGCCCCAGAGAGGGGACAGTATTATTAGGAAGCCCAAGTGTGGGCGCGGAGAGCCCCAGGAAGGGGACAACATTGAGAAGCCCAAGTTTGAGCACTGGGAGCCCCTGATAGGAGGCCGCATTTATTAGGGAGCCCAAGTTGGGCACAGCGAGCCCCAGGAAGGGGGCAACAATGAGAAGCCCAAGTGTGGGCACGGACAGCCCCAGAGAAGGGCAGCAGCACTTTTAAGAAGCCCAAGTTGGGCACGGTGAGCCCAGGAGTGGGGGGTCGCATGACTGGGAATCCCAAGTGGGGCATGGCAAGCCCCAGATAGGGGCCAGTATTATTGAGAAGCCCAAGTTGGGCATGGTGAGCCCAGGAGGGGGGGGGGGTCGCATGACTGGGAATCCCAAGTGGGGCATGGCAAGCCCCAGATAGGGGCCAGTATTATTGAGAAGCCCAAGCTGGGCATGGTGAGCCCCAGAAAGGGGGCCATCTTATTGGGAGGCCCAAGTTGGGCACAGTGAGCCCCAGAGAGGGGGCAGCAAAGGAAGGAAGGCCTGGGGAGAACAGTAAGGGGCTGACTAGTGTCGGGGCAACGGTGATTACATCAGCAAGGTGTGGTCTGTAGTACTGGGGAGGAAAGGAGCTGCAGACAGTGCCCCCTAGTGGCAGGGCAGGACAAGGGCAGCCTCCCACTAATTAATTAATTAAGATCAAGATGTGGCAGGCAAGACAAGGCAGGCGGTTGGCCCAAGAACAGGTGGGCAGGCCATGGAGATCGGCCCCGAGGAAGCCCCCTGTTACACTTAGATCGGAGGGTGTAGCGGGAAGCCACAGTCCATCCCTGCCGCACTCACTCTGTGGGTGAGCCAACACTGGAGATTCAGCGGCGAGGCTCGATTAAATGCTGACACAGCCTCTTTAAATCTGAGGCAGGAAAAGGATATCAGAGACACGTGAAAGTTAAGACACTGGGTGGGGAGAAGGGGGCTCCCAGTGTGGCGATTAAAGGATGTGAGCCCTGGAAAGGGGCCAGGACTGGGCAAGCAAACTTACCTGGGCCAGTGCGGAGGTGCTGGTGAGCGAACGCTGGAGCAGCAGACTCACAAGGCAATGCTGGATGACGATAGTTTTGCTGGTATTCCTCAGAGCACTGGTGGCGTTGGACTCTCAGGACCTGTGGGAGAAAAGATGGAAAAGAAAAGATTCATAAATTCATAGACATTAGGGGCCGGAAAGAGTCTACATGTGCTACTCATTTGAAGCAATAAACTCTGGAGCATTTTGAGCCTGAGTAAACTAGTCCCAGTCACAACGTCTACACATATGTCCAGGACAGCGGCAATTTGAGCCAGGGCGGACAGTTTACACCAGGGCTGCTCACCGCAGGCTCCAGGTGGCAGCACTGAGCAGCAGAGGGGCTGGCGGGGGCACAAGGGTGCTGGACGTGTGGAGCCATGTGGCCAAGCAGCAGGCAGAAGTTTGGCTGACTAGGCACAATTTACACTTATGGGCAGCATCTACACTTGCATTTACCTGCAATAAATTACCCAGGCATAGGATGGTACCATCCAAGACAGTACGATCTTACTGCAGCATTAATTCGTTTACTGTAGCCTAATAGCATTGCATGTGTAGATGCTGACACTTTATTCTGAAGCTAATTAGTCTACCCTGCAGTTAAATGCATGTGTAGACACAGCTGCGGAAAAGCAGAGAACATGTGTTCTGCGCGTATGAAGGAGCAGTCAAGGCAATGGAGCTACGTATCTCTGGAGAGCAGGCCCACGCTTAGTCTTTGTTGACACAAAAATATCACAGACAGGCACTTAAAGGCTCATTTTGCATTCAGTGCCCCTTCCTCTCGAATGTGGAGATTTTCACCATCTTGAGCCAAACTATCTGGAGAATATTTAAATAAAGGTTTTTAAAACAAGACGATGTGTGTATGCAGAGGTGCCTCACCCAGATTGTCCTTCTGACATCTAGCTGCAATGGGAGATAACTAGCATCTGTTGCAACACCTTACAGGAGATGAGACATCTGGATATTGAGACAGATTCTTATCATGACGGCCCCTCTCCAGACTCCCTGCCAGCCTGGAACAGAGACTTCCCACCTATATTTACCTGTATCGGGATGTCTCTTGTATAAGGCTCAAGTGAGAAGCGATTTCATGGCGAGGGAATGAAGTTATTACTATTGCATTAAATGTATTTTCGCTTTTGATCTTGGAATGATGGCTCACTTTTCCGAAGTAGAAAATGTGGAAAACAAGTTATTTGCAGAAAAGAGTAATGAACACTCAGAACTTCTCCATCTGTCAGACAGGCAGCCTTGTGGGCACAGACTCGGCTCAGTAAAGTGAACGTTTGTTGCTTCTCTTCCTTGTCTTCTCATGTGACATCTCTAAGTAGATGCTAAGGAAAATAGTATCGATAATGGGTACAAGATTAAAACAAATACAAGCACCTGTATACAAATACAAGTGAATGTATAGGCTTTGCACTGAGCATTGTCAAACCCTATGCAGTTTGGGATGGGCTGTTTTCATAGTGCTGCTATGTTTCTCCTTCATATTCTGGCCAAGAAATTAAAGATGTTGCAGAAATAAAGGATCCTTTATTAATGCAGACAGCTTTTATTTAATCCCCAGAAAAATCATGAAGCAGGTTCTCAAAGAATCCATGTCTAAGCATGTCGGAGGAAAGAAGGTGATTAGGAGCAGTCAGCAGGGATTCACCGAGGGCAAGTCATGCCTGACCAACCTGATTGTCTTCTATGATGAGATGACTGGCTCTGTGGATGTGGGGAGAACTGTGGACATGATATACCTTGACTTTAGACAGGCTCTTTATACCATCTCCCACAACAGTTTTGCAAGCAAACTGAGGAAGTATGGGTAGGATGAAGGGACTGTAAAGGTGGATAGAAAGCTGGCTGGATTGTTGGGCTCAATGGGTAGTAATCATCGGTGCAATGTCTAGCTGACAGCCAGTATCAAGTGGAGTGCCCCAGGGGCCGGTTTTGTTCAATATCTTCATTAACAATCTAGAAGCTGGGATAAAGTGCACCCTCAACACGTTTGCAGATGACTCCAAGCTAGAGAAGCAGTGCTAGGATTCGGAGTGACCAAGACAAATTGGAGCATTGGGCCAAAAGAAATCTCATGCGGGTCAGCAAGGACAAGTGCAAAGTCCTGCCCTTAGGACCAAAGAATCCCATGCACCAGGACAGGCTTGGGACGAATAGGTTAAGCAGCAGCTCTAGAAAAGTGCCTGGGTGTGACAGTGGACAATAAGATGGATATGCGCCAGCAGTGTGCCCTTGTTGCCAAGAAAACTAAGAATATGCTGGGTTGCACTAGTAGAAGTGCTGCCAGCAGATCAAGGGAAGTAATTACATATCCCACTCTATTCTGCACTGGTGAGGCCACATCTGGAATACTGTGTCCAGTTTTGGGTCCCCCAGTATGGAAAAATGTGGACAAGTTGGAGAGAGTCCAGTGGAGGGCGACAAAAATGGTCCGAGGGCTGGGCACGTGACATAAGGAGAGGCTGAGGGAACCGGGTTTCTTTAGTCCGCAAAGAGAAGACTGAGAAGGGATTTGCCAGCAGCCTTTAGCTCCCTGCAGGGGGTTCCAGAGAGGACGGAGCTGGGCTGTTCTCAGTGGTGGCAGGTGGAACAAGGAGCAATGGGCTCAAGTTGCAGCAAGGGAGGTTTAGGCTGGATATTAGGAAAAACTTCTCACTAGGAGGATGGTGAAGCACTGGAACAGGTTACCTAGAGAGGTGGTAGAAACTCCATCCTTGGAGGTTTTTAAGGCCAGGCTTGACAAAGCCCTGGCTGGGATGATCTAGTTGGGGCTGGTCCTGCTTTGAGCAGAGAGTTGGACTAGATGCAACCTCCTGGAGGTCCCTTCCAGCCCTCACTTTCTACGATTCTATTCTAATTGCTATTGTCAGAGAGCTGCTGAATAGCATGTTAAAAGTTAAGCGGATTACCATTTATGGCTGGCATTAAGCAGGATTCGGATTCTAATTCCTTTTACAACCAAAGCTCTTGCATGCGTACCCGACTGTTTTTGAAACAAGAAGCCCTCAGAGCTTCAAAGAGCAAACAGCAGGAAGACAGAACCACTATGGATTTCCCATAGACATCATTGTGAGACAGGGAAGAGAGATGTATTTAGAGCAGGAGCTCCACATGCAAAGACCAGAAGAAATGTCTGGTGAAAAATTCAGATCTAAAACTCAGCTAAACATTCAGGTTTCCCCTACAAATGAGGGATCTTAGAGAGTTAGGATTCCAGAGGATGTGAACCGTGCGATTCAGTTCCGTTTTAATGTTGCATAAACTAGAGCTTTAAAGCGCCACTTTATTTGATGCTGGGTATTGATCCTTTCACCCTTAGTCTGAACTGTGACCCAACATCTGCTGCAAAGGGAAGCATGCCGTCTTTTATGACTGACTATCATTTCACCTCATTCAATCAAATGCTAGTTGTCCATGATACTCTGTTCGTGGTTTCCAGCTTCTGTGGAAATAGCCCCAGTTTGCAGCTTACAATGAGTCTTGCTGTCACCACTGTGGTAATTTGTGCTCTTTACAGATGATCCAGACTATGCTATTTTAGTTTAACATGGGCCATGTGATCTGTCTTGGGTGCACTGAATCAACAATTAGACTTGACCTACCCTTAGAGGGTTAGGAGATGAAGGATATATTGTACCACATACCAGTAGAAAGACAGTTTTTTCATGGCTCTCTGCTGAACCTCAAATCCAACCTAAATTAAAACAAAAAAAAAACCCCAACCCCCCCCCGCTAACTTTGATATACCGCTAAATGCAATTCTATTAACCCAGCCTAGCCTGTGTAGGGTACACTTGTTCAGGAGTACGTTTCCACAGTACCCGGCACAATGGACTTTCGAACAAGACTGGTGCTTCTAGGAGTCCCTGTGTTATAAATAACACTAATATAGTATTATTAGGTAACAAGTTAGGTAATGACTTTATGAGATAAGGAAATATGTTTATCCCCACTTCACAGACGGGGGCACTGAAGCAGAATGATTTCCCCATTTGCACGTGGGCAGGGAAGGTATGGTGACAAGCCAGATCTGCTAACTTCCAGCTTTGTACAGATTAACTTCAAGTTAATTAAAAAAGGAGAAAGCAAGTGACGTCATATAAAAGTTGGATTATTAGGCAGCAGTTAAAGTGACCCTATGAAGTAGTACACAAATTAACTAATTTGATTTCCTTCCACAAGATAGAGGGATACTACTTTAAATTAAGATAATTCTGCTTGATTTTACTTTGACCATTTCTGTCGAGGTGTTCATCATCACAGGGAACTGGCCTTGATCCTCATATGGTCCGATGGCTAGTCAACCGGCTATGGGGTTGGACCCAAAGAGTACTAGATGAAGGGAGCAAATCAACGTGGCGCAGGGTGACCAGGGGAGTCCTTCAGGGCTCGATACTTGGGCTGGTACTCTTTAACATCTTCATTAATGATCTGGATTTGGGAGTCAGTTGTGAACTCGCCAATTTGGCAATCCCAAATTATGGGGGAGGGCAGTCACACCGAAGGACAGGCTGGGCATACAGGCCGACTTGGACACACTCTTAAGGTGGGCTGACAAAAACCTGATGGCCTTCAGTGCAGAGCAGTGCAAGGTGCTGCACCTCGGGAGGAAGAACCCCCAGCGTATTTACAGGCTTGGCAGTGCTACACTCGCTAGCACCACAACTGAAAGGGCCTTGGGGGTCTTGACTGACCACAAGATGAATATGAGCTACCAACGGGATGCTGTGGCTGGCAAAGCTAACCAGACTCTGGCGTGCACCCACTGATCCATCTCAAGCAAAACCAGGGAAGTCATCCTCCCGCTTTACTTGGCCCTGGTGAGACCACAGTTGGAGTACTGCATCCAGTATAGGGAGCCCCCGCACTTCAGGAAGGACGTGGAGAAGCTTGAGAGAGTCCAGAGAAGAGCCACTTGCATGATCCAAAGCCTGGAGGGCAGGCCGTATGAGGACAGGCCGAGGGACTTGGGACTCTTCAGTCTGGAGAAGAGAAGGCTCGAGTGGGGGGGGGGGGGACGGGGACTTGGTGGCAGTCTTCAATTACGTAAGAGGAGCACATCAAGACCTGGGAGAACAGCTGTTCACCAGAGCTCCCCAAGGGAAAACAAGGTCTAATGGCTGTAAACTTCAGGAGGGCCAATTTAGATTGGATTTAAGAAAAAAAGTTCATTACAGTGCGTGTGTCCAGGGTCTGGAACAAACTCCCCCCAAAAGTGGTGCAAACACCCACTCTGGACTCTGTCAAAAAACAGGTTGATATATTTCTTTCTGGGGTCACTTGATCCCAGCTGACTTCCCATCTATGGCGGGGTGGTGGGGAGGGGCTGGACCCAGTGATCTCTCAAGGTCCCTTCCAGCCCTAATGTCTATGAAATCATGACAGTTAAGGTGCAATGATGCATTCTGCCAGCATTTTGGCAGCTGTAAAGGAAGAATTCTTGTTAGATAAAATCATAGAAAATGACTGGAAGGGACCTCAGGAGGTCACATCTAGTCCAGCCCCCTGCTCAAAGATCTGGACAGATCATCCCAGCCAAGGCTTTGTCTGCCTAGGTCTCAAATATCTCCATGGATGGAGAGTCCCCCACCTCTCTGGGCAACCTGTTCCAGTGCTTTACTACCTCCCTAGTGAGAAAGTTCTTCCTAATATCCAACCTAAACTTCCCTTGCTGAAAGTTGATTCCCTTTCCACAACTTGATTCCTTTCCCTTGATCTGATGCCAATCCCACCAGAAGATGGACCATTTCTTAACAATTAGGCTTCTTAACACATTGGCCTTGCTTTGGCTGGAACAGAAGTCATGATTGATGTGAGAGCACATGTTGACTACCAAGACTTCACCCAAGGCTTTACTCATGCTATAAACCACCTTTACCAAGTGTTATCTGGTCATGATCAGCCCTAAAAAGGAACTGAAGAAATGTATTAAAAACTGTAGAGGGGCTTCTGGCCTTCTAACATGACATTGGCCAAAACAGTCCTCCCCACACCTCAAATTAAAGGTTTCACATGTCTTTGTTTTTCTCTTTTTCAACATACTTTAAGTGAAATGCTTGGTAGTGGATGGAGCCAGACTAATTGAATTCAAAGTAAGAGCTAGAAAGTGAGAGTGGCTATCTGATATTCTGGGCTGGATGGCAGAGCACACCCTCTATCAAGACAGCACCAAGACTCAACTCACTCCCTGGGAGACAAAAAAGAGGTGGGGGGGGTGTCTAAGATTTCAAATAACAGTGGCAGATAGAGACACCAAACTGAGAACTAATAGCACCGGCAAAGATGCCCAGGGGTCGAGGTGCCCAAGGTGACTATAATTCTGTAATAAAGTCTTGAGTTACAGAGAACATCTCTGTAGAGCTTCCTCTCCCTGGACTGACGGACAGCCATTCGACCAGCGCCAGGAGGAGGCTGACAGAGACACCAGCCTGTCTGAATCCTAAAATGATGACCTACATCTGTCCAGAACCAAAGAAAGAAAACCCAGAAGCAACTGCCTCTTCGGGACGAACAATGAAAACAACAAGAACGAGACTCCAGGTAAAAGCTTGAGACTAGCCATGCTGGATGAGGACTAAAGAGAGAACCGTGGTCAACAAACCCCTCGGTTCTGCGAAGGAGTTCAGGTAGTAAGCGAATGCCGCCAGGGGTGGGAAATCTGCCCAGGTGTATGAGATGACGAGAGACCAGATACAGGCTATACACAGCCACCAAGTTTCCACCTCATGGACTGATCGATGGGCATTTTGCCCAGTGAAAGTTGATGAGGAAGTGGTAGACTGACCGTCCTAGAGACGGAAATATTTTACATGTCCATGATGCACGTTCAGCACAAAAGGTCTGCACAATGCCTAGCAATGTGCTTCAGACCAAGCCTGTTCTGGCCGCTCAAAGAGTGAGTAGAGAGCTTTGACTTCCAGCTCATGAGTTTTTTTGTTCTACACCCACACAGCTGCAAGGGCCCAAAATTATGATGCGACTATTTCCCTTCTGGGACCTGGCCTGCTTCTAAACTGTTCATTTTACCTACTTTGGGCATGGCTGATGTGGACTAGGTGCAAGTCAGGGACACTGCATAGCCAGCAACTGATAGTCGAAGCATTTCTTGTCCTTTTCGAATCACCCTCCTGAGGTCCAGCACTGCACCAAACCAGGGCTGCTAAGGTGAAGATAATCAATGCCGCCTGTATGCTGACATCCAGAGCTCACATCCTTTAACAGCACTATTTACTTGCTTCATAGAGATGCAAGGAAAAATCCATTAGAGACTGTGTAAGTGTAGCAGACCTGGGCCCCAGGAGTGACCGTGCTGCCCCTGGTGCCAGAGGGATGCTGCCCTTGCCCAATTCTAGGTACCTTCCCTTCTGAGCCGGGTCCTCAATGGCTAGTTAGCCTCCTGGCTGTGAGCTCTCCCATCATCAGCCTAGTTCAAGCAGGAGTCGCTTGGCTGGCTGCAGGTGGTCCCCTTTTCCTGACTTGGCAGCTCCTTGCCCAGGTGGCAGCGACTCCTGGATGCCTGTCCTCTGGCAGCTAGCCTCCATTAGCGGCTCAAGGCCCTAATTGCGGGGTTCTTCCTCCTTCAGATGACAGGAGCCTCTAGGTCACAAGAAGGAATTCAAACGCTATAGTAATGAGGGATGAATAAGCCTGTGATAAACAGGTTATGGATCCCCTCCGTGATCGAGCAGGATAATGCCTACCGTGTAGGTGCGAGTGGTTTATATATTTGTACAAATAACTTGAAGACAAAGTGCTGTAAAAGCACTAAATGTGATTATTAGCACATACTTGTTTCTCGTGCAGCTATGCAGCAGCTAATCAAGCTAAGGACTGGCCTGGCTGTTTATTATGAGCATCTCCTTTCTCTCATCCTTCAGGAACACCTGGTTGCTTTAGGGGAGGGCTTATCTTCCGTGCTACAATTAAAAGGGAACTGAAAGGTAATGAGGTTTTTCAACTTCAGCAAAAGACGGGGCATTATTGAAACAGATTCTTCTTGGCTCTTTCCGTAGCCCAAAAATGTTCCGAAGGAGGAAAACAAACCACCCTGCATACACTGAAACCTCTTTACCACCAGGTGAGAGGAATGAGAGCTGCCAGCGGGTTATTATGAGCTAGAAAATAGAACTGTGGCTTTTGACATCAAAAGCACTGGGATGGAAACCATGCCATGACTGACACAATAATAATAGTGGCAAGAAAAAGAAGAGGCCAACTCCCCACGTCTTTGCAATGGTATCTATGATGCTGATGCTGAGCTGGTATTCTCATTACAAAAATCCAGGTTGTTTGGATTATTTTACAATATATTGTCTTGTTAAAAGAACCATCAGGAATAGAAAGAGTGCATCGTGCTGGACCTGGACTATGGGACCCTGGAGATCCCTTCCCAGCCTGTGATTCTGGATTGGAAGCTGGCATTTCAGTTATTATCAGCCAAATAACACATCACTGTTTCCCCCTGTGTTAATAGTAATGGTGAGACTTAAAAATATTCTTTGTTTAGAAGAATGAATACCAGGACTTTGCACTTCTTTACCACCTTCCACCCAAGGGTATGAAGGCATTTTTCCAGTACTGACTCTGAGTTTTCCTGTTAGAACAGACAGTCTTAATTCTGGCATTTCCTAATAGTTCAGCTATTGTAGAACTTGGTAACCTATATGTTCTTTTAATACACCATCAGAGCTCACAGTAGAGATGATATCTTTTATTAGACCAACAAAATTTTGGCAAAAAGAAAAATTCTGTGCAAGTCCCTATATTTTTTTTAAGCAAAAGAAAAAAACATAAATTCCACCACGTGACTTCATACTGGCAGCCAAACAGGTCAGCAGCAGGGCTGAAACCTATAGATCCATCATGCAGACCTGCTATTGCTTGAGTTAGTAGAAACCTGATAGCAACAGTAGACTGCTACCTCCTATGCTGCTCATGACTGGACAGGGATTATAAATATTTGGCCAGAATAGTTTACAAATACTGGTTGACTTCAGAGGAGAGATGAGACTCGGGAGTCCTGGATTCCACGCCGAGCCCAGGAGGGATGTGAACTCTGCTGTCTACAAACCCTTCTTTCTATTCCCCAGGAGCTAAAGCCGCGTAGGGGCATGGCTGGGTGTCTAAACCAAAGCAGAAGTGGCGACTTCCAGTTGCTGCCGCGATCATGAATGCATGGTTACTGGCAGCAGTGGATTTTGATCACGCCCAGGTCAGTGCCCAGGGCAGGTACCCTGATTGCTATCCCCAGTTATGCTACTGCCAATGCCCGATCCTTTCTTCCTCCTTCCTCTAACTTGCCCCTGTCTTTGTGCATATCCTGCCTCTTTCCTAACCATGGCTCCTAATCCCAGTCTTGTTCATCTTGACTATGCATTCCTGCTCTTTGCTGCTCAGGCTTCTCACCTTAGTACTACTCTCCTTACCCAACCAGTCCTGGTTTCCCACTCTTCCCACTCCAGACTTCCTATCCAAGACCTGGTTTTCACCTCCTAATTTCCAGTATCTCTTTTCCCTGAATCAAGTCTGGTCCAAGTTTCCTTGTCTAGACATTTCCAGTTCTGTCTCACCTGGAGTCCTTGTCCCTTATCTTCTTGCTCCTTCTCTTTTTCTCTCCCATTTTGGCCTAAGGTTCCCATGCCCTCGTTTCTTCCCATTAGAAGAAATCCCTCTCTGTCTGTCCCTGAATTGGGACATTCCGGCTCCCCCTCTGGTTTCACTCTGGTTCAACCTGGTCACCTAGGCTACTGGGCTGTAAAAATCCCTGAGGGAGGGGAGCTGCCTCTTCCTCGCTTTCTGAGGCAGAATTTTTTTTGAAAAACAACACACAAAGGAAGCAGAGAGCCTGAGCTGGCTACCTGAAGATGCTTTGCAACTAGAAATCTGGAATGTAGCTGGTAGTTTAGACCCAAGCATTTTAGCCATGTGTTAAAAAGGTCACTGAACCCAAATTTGATGAAAGACTCAACTTATTCTGTATTGCTCAAGGTGTCTTCTCTAAAATCCTTGTTTTTTTCCTCTCCCCCAGTCTCTCCCTATGATCAATAAAAGGCTATCTGGTTCAGCACACCTAGCTGCGAATGCCTGAAGGGAGAGGGGTCAGAGATGCGTTTCACTCCTAGCAGCACTCGGCTGTTTATTAACCACTTCTGTCCTACCTAAGACTTCTCTGGGAAGCTTTAGGCTGTAAGACACACACAGAAATAATTCCAGGGGGCAAAGCAGCCCCAAGGCTGGCTGGGCCTGTGCTCCCCTGGCTGCGCAGAGCCCGAACAGAGACTAGTCCCTGGGTGGTGGCAGCACTACCCCTGGCTTGCAGGAGGTCTCGAGGAAGGGGGGTGGCCAGATCTAGGCTCTCCCAGAGAGACTCCTGGAGAGTGGTTTTGGGTGGGAAACAGTGAGGTGGGTGGCTCAGCACAGTAGCACCCCTTATTGTCCTGCCACAACCAACTTCAAGGCCCAGTTCCCTGACCCAGTCTTTTTTCACCTTCAGTCCCAGTTCTCCCTAAACACTCCAGCCTTTCATCAGACCATCTCTACATTGCTCCCCCATCTTATCTTCTTCTCCTTCCAGCTCTTAGAGTGCTAGAATCACTGGAGATGGCTAAATGCTAGGACATTTCCATTTGGTGTTTACAAACTGAGATTTTTCAAAGGTTTTTAACTTGGCCAAATGCAGGAAGGTTTGATTGGTTGGACATAGAAAACACAGAACAAACAGTATGAGACATCTTTGATGCAATGCTCATCTTCCTAACACATTTCAAGGCCATGTTGCAAAAGATAGGGACAATACAGTTTCTTAAAATATATTTCCAGAAGTTTTTTAACATCACAAAACAAAAGTATTTTCCCCAACCTTGTTCGTAGCTGAGCTCTCTTGGCTCTAATTTTCTGGGAAAGCTGGCACTCAGGCTGGAACATCTCAGTTCAAACAGTAAAAGGTTGGCAAGGTGATAAGCAATTGAAAACAAGCTCTTATTACAGGAATGTAATAGGGCGGTCTGACCCACTTGTGGCAGAGACCTAGCTCTGGTGATTAGCCATTCATCAATGCACAGTTAAAACCATTAGAAATAGAGCAAGGAGCAGGAGCTAGATGGAAGCAGTCCACAAGTAGGAGAGGGACTGAAACCCAGTTAAACAGCCCTCTAATCTCATCATGTCTCTCAAGCAACCAGCTACCTAACTCCTCGTTTCCCTAAGGCACCAAGCTTTGCAATGGACGCAGATGCCTTCTGTGCCCCCAAATCTATACCGATGACATCACCACTGGACAGAATAAGACAGATTATAACATCTGAGGTTCATTCACTTGCAACTCCACCAATGACATGTATGTCACGAGCCATCACCTGCTCATAGTGCAGCTCTCCGTTGGGCAGGCTGGATGATCCCTACATTACAGAATGAGTGGACACCAGTCATCAGCTGCAGAAAGACGTGCAGGCCTTTGGCAGAGCTCATTAGCTTCACTGGCCAGTCCATTGCTGTTCTCAGACAGCAAAATTATAAAAACTGATTTGAATAGTAAACTGAGGAACAGAGAAATCATCCACAAACTGGATTGTGTTAAGTATGGTTTAAACAGAGACTGTGGATTCTGAATTAGGTTTTTTGTGACGTCTTTGTTCCTATGGGTTTATTGCTTGCTTGTTTGCCTCTCACAGTACTTCCCCTCCTCCATCCCAAGGAAGCTGGTGATTATACATCTACCCTGATTTCTACCAGACATGGTCCAGGCCGGGGAAAGAGCCCCTTAGAGAAGGGTTATTAGTTTTCATTGGTTAGTTTGTTTGCGAGAGGAAAGGACAACACAATTATCACCATTCCTGGATCTTACACCTGCACCTCCAGAAACGTGATACATCTCATCCAGTGCACTATATGCCTGGTTGGAAAATATGCAGGAGAAACCAAACAACAACCGTGTACCAGAATGAACGCACACTGAAAATCTATCAAAGACAAAAATACCCACCTACCTGTGGGTACACACTTCTCACAAGGTAACCACTCTCTCTCCAATCTCGCAGGTCTAATCCTCAAAGGGAATTTACAAAACACCTTTCGTAGGCAAGCCGATGAACTTCACTTCATAAATCTACTAGATACAAATGATCATGAACTAAATATAGACATTGGATTTATGGCACCTTATAACCTGCCTGCCATCTGATAACCCCAGGTAACCTGTCTGTATTTTACCAGCTACATTTTATCACCTTCTCCCCCTTTCCACCCTCTGCTCCCCCAACCACCTTTTCACACCTATTGCCTTCTGTTCCATATGAACCTTACTGCATTTTGCAGGGGTGTAGGTTGTAGCTACATTGGTCTAAGGACATAGGCAGACAAGGTTCCTTGGGTGAATCTGATATCTTTTATTAGACCAACCCAAATAATTGGACAATAGTTGGGTTTTTGAACCTGAAAGCTTGCTTAATAACTATTGTCCAACTATTTGGGTTGGTCTAATAAAAGATATCAGATTCACCCAAGGAACCTTGTCTGCTTACTGCATTTTCACTTTCACAGACCTGCGTTTTGCATTTTGGCTTGTGTTCTACCCAGGAAAGCACACAAACACCAACAGACTTTCCCTATGCCTGAAGAAGGGTGTTTGTGCCCAAAAGCTTGCAATGAACACGTTTTCCAACTACTTAGTTGGTTTAATAAAAGATATCACATTTACCCAAAGAACTCTGGTTGCATTTAAAGGCCTGACAGACTTACCCAGGTCAATTAAAGCTGTGTTTTTGCATTTGAAAGGAAGGATTGACCGGCTCCTTGGCAAAGTCAGCCTGCAAGAGGTAGCAGGCTCACTAACCAGCTTACAGGGAGATATTAAGCAATCTCACTAATAGATGTTGTTTCTAAACCCACATAAAAGAGAGAGGGAAGAACTAGCCATATTTATTATTGCTGTTGTTGTTATTACTCACATTTCTTTGAGTTAGAAATTGGGGTGGAAATTTTACAAGGGCATTTTCTCCCATGGCTATTTGGTCATCTGTTATAAGGTTATGGGCAAAGCCAGGAAGTGTAAAAATGCGTGAAAACAAAAATGAAGCTTTAAAAGTAAACAAAGACAAATGATCATGTAAAATATCAGTATTTGATTTAAAAAACTCTTCCTAAAAGGACAAAATTTAAATCACTGGTCTAACAGACATTAAAGAGAAGCCATTTAATAAGTTTAGTTCAAATTCAAAGCGAAATTTATGGGAAATGTTAATACTCTAGTTACTTTTTCACTCATATCCAGTAATCACTATTTTGCCTGCTGTTTTCAGGTATTTCTCTTCAATCTTCTGTTGCACTCAGTGTAAACTCAAGCTGTGATAGAAAGTGACAGATCGTTTTGAACTTATGAATATATGAATGCCTTTACCACGTTATATCACTGAATCACTGTTTTAAGGATTAAATAATTTATTCATGTACAAGTGACTGCTTAATGGGATGCACCATGTAATTTAAACAGCCAGAATAGCCCAGCAGATTGTTTATCACGTTGCTATTCTTTACAGATGAGTAATTCATGAAATGGCTACTCCATTCCAGTAACCATCCCATGGATGCAAAAATAACACTCTCGCAAAAATAACACTCTCAATAAAACTGTTCCAAGGAGAATAATGATAATAAAAAACGTTACACCTGACAAGCTTCTCACAGCCAAGTAGCTCGGCTTGCTGTAGCTGTATTGTCTCTCTCTCTAAGTGCGTCACTGTAATTAGGGATGTATCTGGTAGCCATGTTGGTCTGAGACAAAAAGAAATGCAAAACTCTAGATGTCTTGGTTCAGAGATGATACCTTTTATTAAACTAAGAAACCACGAAAAAAAAAATCTTTTTCTGCAATCTTTTGGGCACGCGCACCCTTCCTTAGACTTGGGGAAAATGAAAGATGGTAAAAAGTTCTCATAGGTAGAAAATAAACTTTAATTTTGCACAGAGGCAGCTGAAGGTGGAAGTCTGTCCCTCTGGGGGCATGAGAGTGTCTCTTTGCAGGTTGCTCTTTGATGTGCAGATCAGGCAGGTGTCCCTCCCTGGTGGTGTCCGGTGGCTGAAAGTCGGGCGGAAGTTTTGACATCTTTCTTGTTCTTCAGCAATTCCAAAATTGGCTGCAATTTGGCATCTTCCAGGGATGTATTTAGTAGCTTTGTTGGTCTGAGACGAAATGAAATGCAAAACTCTACAACTCTAAAAGTCTAGAAAATAGATGCTGGATTTTAGCTGATTTGGGAATTAAACCTCATTGCTGAAGAACAAGGAAGATGTCTACACCTCCCCGCCTTGCTGCCACCCGACACCGCCGGGAAGGGACTCCTGCCTGACCTGCACACCAAAGAGCAACCTGCAAAGAGACTCTCAGGCACCCAGAGGGACAGACTTCCACCTTCAGCTCCCTCTGTGTGAAAATGAAGTTTATTTTCTACCTATGGGGACTTTTTACCATCTTTCATTTTCCCCAAGTCTGAGGAAGGGTGCGGGTACCCAAAAGCTTGCAGAAAACATTATTTTTGTTGCTATTTCTTAGTTGATCTAATAAAAGCCATCATCTCTGAACCAAGATTTCTAGAGTTTTGCATTTCTTCTTCACTGCAATCAGAATTACATCTCTTTTAAAGATTGGGAAACCATAGCCCAGTGGAGTTAAGTTCCTCAGCCCAGACCCTGCAGCAATATATGGCAAGGTGAGTAACTGAGTTGTGATCTCTTATCCACCCCCAATTGTGTGTGCAGACCTCAGCTGAGCATAAAGGAACTGTGGCCATCAGGAAAAGAAAAAGAAATGTGAACAAGTGTGCTAAGGACAATTATAGCCTGGCTTGGTTTGAGCAGGTCATAAAAGTCAATGCTCTCTTCCCAGGGAACTAGATCGACACTAGCCAGAAGCACATCTGCTGCCCGTCATTGGCTGGAAGTGAGTGACAGCGAGTAGCCACCGCATCCATCTTCCTTGCACTCCCTCTAGGAACAAGGATCGATAAGTATTAAAGGGTGACATTTTCTCTGTTTGTGTAAACAGGCCTTTATTTCTGAGATGCTAACCACTAACGCCAGTTAAAAATGAAGCCTGATGCTGTGGCTGTCACATACCAAATACCACTGACCCATCAACCTGCAGGTCCATCCTTAAATCACCAATGTCAAGAAATCACCCCGTGTAATAAATCTTTCCACGGCACATTACCTCATTGTTTCTCCATCCCCGTCCAGATTTAGACTGCAGTGGAAATCTCTTCCACTTGACCCGAGCCTCAGACAGCCCCTGTTCCAGCTGGTGCTCTGCAAAGCAAAGAGAGGAGTCTATCGGAGAGACAGCGTACACCATAAAGGGCTTTGACTTGTATCGTGTCAGAGAGTGTGTGTGTATGCGTGTGTGTGGGAGGGATGAAAAATAATCTGCAGTCCAATAGGTGGCAGGGCAGTCAAGCAGGATCCTGGGCGGCACGGGTCTATCAGCAGAAACCCTAACAGCAACACATAGTCTAAGGTCATAGCTCTTGGACAGACGATCCAACTTCATACTCACCCATTACCATTGTGAGTCTGCAGATGGGTAAACTGAGGCACAGTTGGGGAACACGACTTGCCTCAGGCTGTAAAGTCAATCAGCGGATGGGACCAGAGGAACAGAGTACGAGGCTTATGACTCCCCAGTCCCTGCTCTGCCCATGCACACAGCCTCACCATTACACAATGCCTGGCACCAAAGAGACCCTGCTCGTCTCTAACTCCCTCTTCCCGCTTGGTGTCTAGCATCGTGGGGTGCTGTCGGTGCCGTGACTCTGTATCCCCATAGCAGTTACAAACCCCAGACTTCTGCTTGCCACGAGGGCAAATAAGACGTGATACAACATGTTGCCCACTTGCTCCACCACAACTGGTTTCAGTTTGAGGTGCTGTCATCATTCGGGGGAGGCGTGTAATCCTAAAGCCAGCCGTATTGTTCGCGCCGTTGTGGTTTGTTTCCTTGCACAGTTTGCCATAAAACAAGTCCTTTTCTCTGTTCTAAAAGCAGGTCCAGCATCTTGCCTACTGAATAATTAGATTGTCCTCTCAAGCAAAACCATTCCACAGAGGCCTAGGAATTAGGATCAGCAAAGATCCAGACATCTGCCCTAATCCCTCCCATTTGATCTGAACCGCCGATGGGAGGAGCTGAGAATTAATTTTGTGTTTCGTGGAAGCTGGGTTGGTAAGCCAGTGCCCTACGAGCACTGGGAGGAACATTTACCTCGACTCTGTTACTGCATTTTATCAACTTTTCTGGGAGACGATCATGCCTCATTCACGCGCCTTCCCTGGTTCTAATTTGTTCCACGGGGAAGCACGTTACCCAAACTCTTTTGGTGGTACAACTTATTTCCCACCTTGCAGGATAATGAATAACATCTCCCAACATTTTTATGGAACTTATTTTTTTCCATTAACCTTTATTGTAGCCCACAGAAATATCTATGGCCAGAAACAATAGTGAGATGTTGTGAGTCTAGGGCGGTCTCTGAAGGAAAAATACTGCAGAGAGGGTCATTAAGTAGAACCCAAATGGTCCCTGGAAAATCAGCACGAGTGCTGATGGCTGAGCCCAGGGTTTACCATGGAAGTCAGGTTAGGATCTGGGTGGCACAAAGTCAAGGAAGCAGTCATTTGGGGCTTAGCCGGTTGAGCAGGAGTTAGTGCTTCAGTTCAGGAGAGACTCAAGTTTGAAAGTACCCATGATTCAACACCAGAGGAGCAGAAGAATCCTATTTCGGATGCAAGTCTATAAAATAACTGCTGGACATCTAGATTACTTTCTCTCTCGTGGGTGTGTTCTTGAATTCGTCTTGGGTTTTTGTAGAAGTTAAAAGCGGGGTTGAAAAACACCCCTCCGATCAAGCTAGACAAAGAGAGCCGGAAGAGCCGTGTATGGACCAGGACCATGTGCCTACGCCCAGAATAGCAATTCGAGCTGACATTAGTAACAGTCTGGGGAGAAGACAACATATTGTACCAGGTCCAAACTATTAGCTTTTATGGAAGACAGACGTCTGGCATTTATAACTGGAGCAGGAGCACAAGCTGAGCACTTACAACACAGCCAGATGCTACGCATGTGACTCACAATATCAGATCCTGTTGATAAATGTCTTTCCAAGAGAACATGTTTTGCATGTTGACTCCTCCAGCAATTACCTAGTGAATTCAATAGTTCCCCATGTATTATGTAAATCATTCATACCAAAGTGATGAACCCAGGGTCCTCATTAGCACCAGCCACAGTAGATAAACCAGCATCACACAAATTAACTATGAAGAATTTAATTATACAAGCCATTACACACTTTTGACCTTCTCCAAGGGAAGTTAGGCGAACAGGAGGCTGGGAGAGATGGAGAATGGTGAGCAAGCTCTGCTTCATTTCAGCTCAATCAGAGGTGAGAGTTGTTAAGTCAACAAGGAAATCAAGTTAATGGACCATTGTGTAGGACTGACTTACATCTAATTATTCAGCATGTTTATTTGTCCTAATGAAATATCATTTTGGGAGGAAATTCCTTATATGACCTGTGTAGGGACAAAGTACAAGCTTCTGAGGTAAAATATTGATGTTCAATACCAAACATTTTTTCATTGCTGCCCTGTATTTTCATCCTCAACTTGTGATATCTAGGACTATTTGGTCAGATCGTCACATCTTCCCATTCACTAGATAATGGGAATGGGCAAAGAAACAGAGACTCACAGGGAAAAGTGCAGCTGGGAGTTCAGGGGCTAGACTGAAATTACTAAGAACAATTTGCTGGGATGATCTTCAAAGCTAAAAATACCTCTTTGCTGTAAACTAGGGAGTCTCTCCATATGGGAAAGCTGTGTGTAGTTGGGCGGGTGTGAATCTCCTAGCCAAGGCTAAGCACCTCTGAATCATGAGTCAGGCCCCCAGAGTCCTTTGCATTCACGTTCTCCAGCTTTATGCTACAAATAGGGGCCACCTATACATGTGCCCGATGCCTGCTCCAATGCGCCAATGCTAATTGGCACGCTCTGGCAACCTCAGCATCACGTGCATTCAGCATCCTTGCAATTCAGACAGGTGGCAGGGGCACTTTTCCTGAAGCTCATCCAACAAGCTTTAGTTAAAGCACCCCACCGCCATTTAGAAGTGCAGGACACTGAATACAAGGGACACTGTGGACGCTCTTGAGAGCTGCTCTTATTTAAGTGCCGCTCCCCCCACCCTAGAGCATGTGTAAAGACGCCCAGGATGTCTAAAAATATATACTTTTAAATGAACATGGAGATTCTCCCCTAATTGCATGACTCTGGAAGCTTGGGCTGAAGGAAAAACACCAAGGGAATTAAGTAGCAATGACACAGCTAACATTAGCCCAGTGAATGGTATTTTGGGCCACTGCACAGACTTTAGATCCTATTGCCTCCTGCACACTACTCTGTCCTTCTGAGCACTCTCGGAAGGGATTAATGCACATTCCAATCACATTTGTTTTGCTTTAATCCTAAATTGAATAATATAGCCCTAGCCCCTATGCATATTAGTAAAACTTTTAGTTTGTTTTTACTACTCTGACCACACACACTTCACATGAAGTGCCATGAGTTAGGACTTCACATAAAGTGCCATGAGTTAGGGCCCCTGCCCCAACAGAAGTCTACCTGTTGGGCTGGGGGGGAGGAGAGGGCAGTATCAAGCTTCATTTTTGAGCCAGTCAAGCGGAGCAGCTGCCTGCCTAAAGCCTCTCTCCCTCCCTCCCAGCTCTGGTGCTGTCTGCAGGAAGGGAGAGGGAGACAGTTGTGGGCTGGGGTTTTCCCAGTCTCAGCTGAAGGGGGAAGGTGCTGGAGGTCCACGAGGCTGGGGGGCTCCAATCCATCTGCCCCTTCCAGTTCCGGCTGGGTAAACCCCAGCCTGCAGCTTGCTTCCCCTCCCTTTCCCCGCCTCCCTTCCTGCAGACAGCAGCAGGAATGGGGCACTGCAGGAAGGGACTGACCCTAAAGAACTGACGTTCCAAAGCAGAGCGCCTTCATCTGATCTCTCATTAGATGAAGGTTAATTTGTCACAAGATTGACCCTTTTAAAGTGCTCTGTAGCCGTACATGTGTCACGTCATGGTTGTAGAGAGTTTTCAGGAGGCTGATCGCACGACAAATGTAACTTCTGTCTGTGCCCTGAAATGTTAGTCACAGAAAAAATGCAATTGTGACTGTTTGACAGAGAACCCTCCTCCCTGTTAGCCCATAGCCTTGTGCACCCTCTACCTTTCTGGTTGAAACTGGCCCATGGGCAGCCCAGGGGTCAGCAGGAGGGCAAGTGTCAGTAAGCTGGGCACTCTCCTCTACAGCAGGGGCCTACAATTTTGGCTTTAGTGCTCAGTCGTGCAGAAGCTATCCCATTGCTACCTATCCATTTATCCAGTGCACATACAGAAATACCTCTGGGGGAGACAGGAGCGGAGTCAGAACCAAGGTTTCCCTCCCTTCAAAGGCAGAATCTGTCTCACGGAGCCACCCTCTCGCTAGCTTGCTCTGGGGCATGCTCAGCTGTCTCTGAGCTCTGGTCTCAGCTAAGCATACTGAAGGGCAGTGTCTTATTTTTGGCACAACAATTCTGTTTTAAATACCAGCCCTAGGCATCCGGCCGAAAACAGGATAAAAGCATATTTGGCCAAACTGATGGGATGCCTAGGACAGGTGCTTAAATGGAGGCAGGTGAAAACAGCATGTATGGTCACCCTAGATATTGCCTCTGGGGGACATAAACAATGGGTGCAGGAGCATCTTGTCAAATCTCCTCCAGAGCTTGAGCTTGCAGTACAACAAGGAAATAGTAACTGGTGCAGCAGCGTCCCTGAATTTGTAGGGTCTGAAGCAACACCCTAAGGCAGGAACTCCTTCATTCACTTCAAGGGGTGGGGACCCTGGGCTTGCTCTGGCTGTAATAAAATGTTATTTTAAATGAAGGAAATATTTTTGGGGTGATAACTTTTATTGGACAAACTAATACATTTTTAAATGATAGCACGGACAAATACAACAACTAACACTGCAGATGTTAACCTTGGCTTCCCATAAGGTTGGCCTCATTCTAGTGTAAAAAATACAAGTAAAATAATTTTTAATTAACTCCTTTAAGGCCTGTTTTATACCATGCATGCAAAGACACAAACCTAAATTCTCCCTGGGCAGGTCACTTATGGGACAAAGTCTTAGAGCCTAACCCAAACACCACGGAAATCTCTGGAAAAGACTTCCACTGAGCATCTGCACATGGAATTAATGGAAATAAATAAACTCCAGAGCTGCTTCAGAGTTTTGTGCTCCTGGGTGCATCATTTTAATGTGATGTGATATACTCTAGAGTATACTCTAGATATACTCTAGAGTATATTGCTCAAGAGTTGATTTGTGTGCAGCACACTGAGTCTGGTTGGAGCAGCCCAGGGCCGCTCCGAGTGGGCTCAATGTACTGGGGAGGGACTGGCTGGGGCACAAGGGTGCTGTTTAGGGGCTAGTGTGGCAGCCCCCACATTGAAGTCCCAGCCAGCCAGCACCATCTACCTGTGTGCTGGTGAGCACAAAAAAACTCCAGAGCAGGCTAACAGGTGTATGTGTAAATGTGGACATGTTTACTGTGGAGCTAATTAGGCAGCTCTGCAGTAAACATCTCGTGTAGACGTGCCCAGTGGGTTGCAGATCAGGCTAGGTACCATGGCAGTGGGTAGCACCGCTGAAATTCATCCCTTTCCATGAGACAGCATATAGGGAACTATCTGACATATTTTTTAAGCTTTTCCCTTTCAGTTAGCTTCCTATTTGGATGGTGGGGGAGGGCAAGGGGCATGGAAGCTTCTCTCTGAGTTGTAAAAGTATCCAGGCTAGCAAATTAAACCAACAGCCAGCAGGCCTGTGCAGGGGCTTTGCCGCTTGCAGCTGGGTTCCAAATAACAAGGGCGTAAGCACAGCGAGCACGTAGCCACGTGATGGACCTCTGCTCCAATGCGTGCCAATTAGCATGCGCCAGCAGCCTTTGTGTCACGTGTGCTCAGCGTCCCCCGCAGTTCAAGATGGTGTGGGGGCACTTTAACTGAAGCTTGTCGAACAAGCTGAATACATGTGACACTGCATCTAAGGCGTTGCCCTAAGAGCCACTCTAATTAAAGTGCCCCCCGCCTCCCCCTCGGAGCATGTGCACAGACACCCAGCATGTCTGAGCATGGGTGGATCCAGGACTTTGAAAAGGGGGTGTAGGATGGTGCGGTGCATCATCACATACAACGCAACACCCATTTTCTTCCAGTGAAAAACAAACCAAAAGCTTTACTGTATGCAAGGGGGCTGAAGTGGGAGAAGAACTTCATTGGGATGTGCACTCATTTGCTATACCATTATATGATGTATAAAACACAACAAATTAAGCAAAATAATCAACAGATGTTTCCTTAGTGCTGTAGTCATTTGTATTAAATGGACAGCTCTTTTTCAGACTCATGAAACAAAATCAGCCTTCTGGAGCAGCTCCCAAGTGCATCCGATGCTTCGTTGAACATTATTTCCACACTGAGTTCACACAAGCATAGAAAGCGAGGGTTGGAAGGGCCTCAGGAGGTCACATCTCGTCCAACCCCCTGCTCCAAGCAGGACCAGCCCCACCTAGATCACCCCAACCAAAGCTTTGTCTACCTGGGTCTTAAAAACCTCCAAGGATGGAGACTCCACAACCTCTCAGGGGAGGCTGATCCAGTGCTTTACTACCCCCATAATGAGACTTTTCCCCCCTAATATCCTACCTTGACTTCCCTTGCTGCATCTTAAGCCCATTGCTCCCGTCATCCGAGAACAGTCCAGCTCCATCCCCTGTCGATCCCCCCTTCAGGTACTTGCGGGCTGCTATTAACCCCCCCCTCGCCCAGCCTGCTCTTCCCCAGACTAAAGAAGCCGGGGTGGGCAAAATGCGGCCGGCGGGCCAGCTGCGGCTTGCCAGCCCATTGTATGCAGCCTGCGGCGCCCCCAAAAATGTAGAAAATATTCATCTGCCCTGGGCTGCCTGCCGTGCGGCCCTCGATGGCTTGCCAAGACCCAGCAAGCAACCCTCTGCCCGGAATAATTGCCCGCCTCTGCAATAAGGCCAGGTCCCTCCGCCTGCCCTCACCAGCCCATCTGCCTGCCCTCCGCGGGACTCCCTGTGCTCGCGGTGAGCAGGAGGACGGGCCCGGGAGCAGCCGGCGGCGCACAAGCGAGCGCAGCTCAGGGAGGGGGGGGGGGGGCCCGCTCGAGCACACGGGCAGCGGGGCACGAACCCGCCCGCCGCCCGCCCGCGGCCGGGACAGGGCAGGGCAGGGCAGGGCAGGGCAGGGGGGGCGCGGCCTCGGGCGACGAGCGCAGCAGCGGCCGCCACCGGCGCAGCGCCAGCCCGCCCTGCAGCGAGTTAAAGGCGGCTCTGCCCTGCCCTGCCCTGTCCTGTCCTGCCGCCCCGGGCAGGCTCGGAGCCGCCCCCCGCCGGGCGGAGCCGGAGCCGGGGCCGGAGCCGGAGCCGGAGGCGGGCCGGGAGGATGAGCGCGGAGTGCAGCAGCTACGTGAGCGCGGAGCAGGTGGCGGTGAGCGGGTTCCGTTGCCCGCGGGCGGGCGGCGACGCGGGCGCCGTGTACTGCTGCGGCTTCCAGGACGTGAAGTACTGCTGCGATGACCCGCACGGCTTCTTCCCCTACGAGCACAGCTACATGTGGTGGCTCAGGTAGGGTCCGCGCCCGCTCCCTTCCCCCGGCCCCCAGGGCGCCTGGCTTCCCATCTCCTGGAAAGGTCAGGGTGCCCCGGTGCCAGCGTGGCCCCAGGCTCACGGTTGACCCCGCCGGCTCTGTGCCCCCTGGGGCCGCGCGCGCTTGGGGGTGAGGGTCCCTCCGCGACGGCAGCGGGAGGCAGCTGGGCTTTGTTCCAGAGGGAGACACGGGGAATCCTAGCAGAGCCCGATCTTGTCCCTGTGAGAAAAGGAACCTGGTCTTTTGTGCACTAAAGCAAAGCAAAGGGCAGAGGTCTCGGCTGCCCGAATCTTGGGGACTTAAACGGACTTACTCCAGCAGACAGCTTGGCCTTAAATCAGGAGGAAACGCCTGCTCTCCGCTCCTCGGGTAGCGGGCACTATGGCACAGCGGCAGTTTTCCCGCCCGGGAAGGACTGGTTGGGACGCTGGCTGTGCTTTTTAGCATCTGTTCTTTGTTTTGCCAGACGGTCAGTGTTGAGCAAAGGGCTGCTGTATCTTAAAAGTATGCCGGCTTGGAGCAGTGGCCAGAAACTGGGGAGCAAAGAGGCTGTTTGCAAAAAACCAAAATATCTCAACAAAAGTTGATTCCTCCTTCCAGTCCTTGCCTTTTGACCGCGAGGTGCTGGGTACCAGCACTGAGGGAAGAGCTGCTGCAGTCAGAGGGGCTGCCTTGAGCACTGCCTTGTAGCGTGGCCACACTAGAGGTGCACCGATTCGTCAGTCCCGTATCGGATTGGCGCCGATATAAGGAAAATCGAGGCTGATAATGTGGCCAATAAATGCTGCACGCACGTGCTCAACTGCAGCACAGCCCGCAGACGGCCAGGAGCACAGCCTGGCACCGTGGAGAGGAACCGTGCCCCGCTGGTAAGCCTGTTGTGGGGGACGAGGTGCGGGGAGGAAAGGGCAGGGTGGGGTGGGGTGGGGGGAGATCAAGGCCCCTGTGGTGAAGGAGGGAGTAGGACAGGAGCAGGGGCACGGGACAGACCTGTGGCTTGTCCAGGGGGTGCAGGGCGGCTCCCACCATTACACACGCCCTGGGAGGGCAGGTCTGCATGCAGGGCGAGGATGGGCTGCCGCTGCGGGCTGGGGCTGGGCTACGCCGGGTTCCTCCCGGTGGGGGAGCTAGGCGGGCTGTGCGTGGGGCGGGTGGCAGCAGTGCTGGGAGGAGGGCTTGCGGGGGGCTGGAGCCACCCCAACATTTGCAGTAGCAACACTCCCAGCGCTGCTGCCACCCACCTCAAGCTGAGCTCGACCCAGCCCCCCCGCTGGGAAGAGCCCTGTGCAGCCCCGGTCCCAGCCCATGCGGAGATTTGGGGGGCACATGCCCCCCATTCCCTCCCAGGATGTGCACAGCACTGGGAGCTGCCCCTCCCCCAACCGGACAAGCCACAGCCCTGTCCTGTGCTCTTCCCTGCCCTGCCCCAGCCTCACTCCCTCCTTCACCCCAGGGGCCGTGATCTGTCCCCTCCATGCCTCTTCCGTCCCCCTTACCCTCCCCCACAACAGGCATACCAGCCAGCGGCCGCTCTCCACGTTGTGGGGCTGCACATTGGCTATCAGAGCAATGGCTTGTTTAAAAATTGGCATTGGTATTGGCCTAAAAAATCTCTGTTGGTGCACCCCGAGGCCACACAGTAAAGCCCTGCGGTGGGTGTGTGCAGGGTAGAGGAAAGGGCTATCAGTAATAAAAGTCATGATCCATTTTTCTAGAAAACCACTGGGCATCCAGCAAACTTTACCTGATGTTCTAGGCTTTTAACTGGGCTATTTTTCCAATGATTTTTTATTGGCTTTTTTAATATGTAACTTCTTTTTCAAAAACCTGAACTATTGGAAGTGCTTTGCTTGCGGCATTGCCGTGTTGTGTTCTGAACCAATTAGCTTCACAGCCTCAGCTGGTTAGCTCGGGTCTTTTGTGAGATGGGAGACATCGGGGGGTTACTTAAATACAGTACCTTGACAGTACTTCAGTCAGGGCTGTTTGGATTCATGCACAGTTAGGAAATAGCTTGACTTTAGCAAGGCTTTTGATACGGTCTCCCACAGCATTCTTGCAAGCAAGCTGAGGAAGAATGGGTTGGATGAATGGCCTGTAAGGTGGATAGAAAGCTGGCTGGGTTGTCGGGCTCAATGTGTAGCAATCAATGGCTCAATGTGTAGCTGGCAGCCAGCATCAAGCGGAGTCCCAGGGGTTGGTCCTGGGGCCGGTTTTGTTCAATATCTTCATTAACGATCTAGAAGATGGCAAAGAGTGCAGCCTCAGCAAGTTCGCAGATGACACCAAGCTGGGGGGAGTCATAGATACACTGGAGGGTAGGGCTAGGATTCAGTGACCTAGACAAATTGGGGGATTGGGCCAAAAGAAATCTCATGAGGTTCAACAAGGACAAGCGCGAAGTCCTGCACTTAGGATGGAGCAATCCCATGCACCAGGACAGGCTGGGAGTGACGAGCTGGGCAGCAGCTCTGCAGAAAAGGACCTGGGGGTGATAATTACAGTAAGCTGAATATAAGCAGCCCTGTGCCCTTGTTGCCAAGATGGCTAATGCATCCTGGGCTGCACTGGTAGGAGTGTTGCCAGCTGATCAAGGGAAGTGATTATTCCACTCTAGTTTTCACTGGTGGGGCCACATCTGGAGTATGGTGTCCAGTTTTGGGTCCCCCACTGTAGAAGAGATGTGGACAAGTTGGAGAGAGTCCAGCAGAGCAACAAAAATGGTTCGGGGATTGGGGCACATGACTTATGAGGAGAGGCTTAAAGAACTGGGTTTCTGCAGAAAAGGAGACTGAGAGGGGATTTGATAGAAGCAGATCCCTTCCTGGTTCAAGTTAAATCACATTCCCCCAGCACCCCAGCATGCTTTGCAGCCCTGAGCTGGGCTATATTGTCTGCTCCAGGGAGCAGGGCTAGCTCCGCCTCTGTGCTCCTGAGCTGGAGCAGTGAGGGCTGGCTCACTGGCCCTTGCCCCCTGGCAAATCCTGGCTGGGCTCTGGGGCCAGGGAGGGGGGTTAAACGCACCTTTCCCCGAATACAGAGCTGTCCTGCCCTGCTGGCTGACTTAGTGCTGGCTGTGACTGTGGACTACAAATCCCAGAAACACCTGGAAGCAGGAAGAGGAAGTGATGAGTAACCCTGCACAGTCCTGCAGTTGTGATTGTGGATTGCAACTCCCAGAGACCATGGGAGCAGCAGAAAGAGGAAGGGAACACACAGCCCTTGCTGGCCTTGAGCCCGAGAGCTGTGCTCCAGCACCCTGCAGCTTCTGGCCTGAGCCACTGCAGGCATGTGGCTGCATTTCCTGAACCAAAATTGAATGTCTGTTCATTTGCTTATTGGTTCAATCTTTGCAGCTTGGACTAACCTGCAAAGACTGAATCAATTCAGCCTCCAGCTTTTTGACCGTACTTACCCCTGGAGACACTGAATGCACATGCTGCAAGGTGTCGTGGGTGAGAATACCTGAGCTCTCACCCGAGCAACTGCTGCACTGAGCCTATGAACACACACCTCCTGCCCATGTGCGGCATAAAAGTATTTTATTCCTCTTGTATTCTTCTTCTTGGCACAAACGGGAAGTAAGGAGAATGGTTCTGAGTGAGGATACACTGATCGTGATGCATGCGGCTGCAGCCAGCCCCTTGAACTTTTATTTTGCACTGTTGAAAATATCTTTTGAAGTAGTTTATTGTTTCAATAAAGTCTTCATTCATGAAAAATCATGGTTTATTTACTTGGTCTGGCAAAGGAAAGGCTACGTCCCAAATAGTAAATTATGGTTAGCAATTCAGCTAAAATGTGTGTGCTGCCAGGTCAAGAGCAATTAATTCGTAAAACTTGATGCATTAACAGCCCACTATGATGGGCGGTCAGATATGTTCCTGCGGCTCCCCGGAGCTGTACGGCCCTTTGGTAGACTTTCGTAACTGGCTTTGAGTCTCCCTCTTCAAAGCCGGCAGTTATTCTTTCCTCTCCGCTGCTATGAATGATCTTCTCCAGCACTTCAATACAAACACCACCACACACGTGCAGGAACACTAGAGCAACATTTGACCTGCTGAGGTCCAGCCTCCTCATGAGACATCTCCAGCTTCTGTTCAAATTTACCACGCTCAGCAGTCATTCTTCCCTTGCTCTGGCAATCCTTCAATCTTCCCTTACTCCCACTGAGCAAGGATTGATGAGCTAGGGGTGCAAAAGGATTGACCTGAGCGTACCAGAATCACTGTTGGCATTGCAAAACCAATGATGTGAATGTGCTGCGCTGGGAACAGTGTCCTTGCTGACAGGTTCTCAACATGGCCTGAATGCCTAAAGATGTGAGTGGCAAGCAGTTTCCTGACAATCAATGTGAAACATCCTCAGCGATCAATCAGCATGCAGATTATGGGGGAAAAGCGCCTGTTTCCGTGTATGCAGTCGGCAGCAAGGAGGGGAAAACAGAACAGCAATACGTTGCCCGGCTGCTATTCCACTGAAGTGCTGGCAGCCCGTTGCTTCACATCCCTTTGTTACTTCCAATGCCCAGTCCTAGGAGCGGGCATGTTTAATATCTTTGTCTCCCTGGATAAAAGCTACACTTGCTCTGCACCTGCTATGAATTTTCCTATTCAAGACTGATTGTCCACTGACTGATAGTAACCTGGGATTGCAAACTTCTTGCATGCCATTGCCTCCCATTTCTCCGCTGTCCAAGCGAGCTCTGACAACTCCAGGAATACGGCTTTAGGTCATTTTGCATCATGCTCTGATTGCAACACTCAGTGCTTGTTTTGCAGATCTAAAAACACTGCTTCTCTGTGCAAGAGGGCAGCGCCTGGGCTGCACCACCGGTGTCATCCACTTGTTTTTCCAGCGGCCTGGCTGGCCACTGTGGTAGTTTCTAACCTTCCACAAACAGAGCAGAATCAGACAACCTGCCACTAAAATAGCTACTGATCTGTTCAGCATCTCCGTGCTTTCATGGCAAGAAGGGGAAATTGCAAACTGGCACAAGCAAGAAAAAAACTATGGGAAGGGACATAAGGAGTTGTGAATACTTGATCCGAGATATGCACAGTTCTCCGAGAGGAGTGCTGGTGTCCCAACACGCACCACAAAAACAAGCACCCATGACAGATGTTTGGGAGCCCCTGGGTAGAATAGGCGTACCCGCTTGTGAGGACACGTGGCACTAGCAAAGACAGCCAAGCATGCACACGCTAGTGAAATGGCAGTGTCAGGAGGCATACACCAACAAAGTGCTACCAGCCCAGCTTTCCAGCATAGGCATAGCCTAAGTTAAACACCTGATGCATGCAGATGCGTTAGGACCAGGGTAGTTTCGTCTGGATTGTGTTTCACCTGGGTGATATCTATTGTACTCCATATCTGTTTCATATTCCGGGTGGTTTACTGCTGCTACATAAAGCAGCCTCCTGCTCCGTGCTGTTGGGAGCAGGACTGCTTGCAAGGCCCCAAGGAAGGGAGGGTCGGAGCTGGGGTGGGATGCAGGAGCTCCCACCTCCTGGCTCGGGACCCCAAATGTTAGTTGTGCCTCCTCAGTCACGTCTTGTTCTCCATCCTAGGATCTTCAGGACAATCCTGCTTTTGTGGCTCTGCTCCACTGCTACTTGTGGAGTCTTGGAGATCCATCACGAATACTTTGTGCTTTCTCTCACTCACCTTGTCTTCCAGTCATTTTTATTTCTGCTCGTTCTGCTTTCCTCACCAGTTAATTCTCTTGCTGCTTTACAGCATTTCTGTTCCCATGGATTTTTCTGTTTTTACAGCAGTTGCTTTCTCTTTGTTTGCTGCACTCTCGCATGCCTTTTCAATCTGGGTGTCCCTTTATCAATTTCTCATCCTTTTATCTATTTTTTACGCTTGCCCTGAACTCTTTCCACTCCATTTCTTACACGCTTATTTTGATCTGTTCTAACTTGATTTTTTATTTCTCCTTTCCCAACAGAGCCAGGCTTTTGTTACAGTGGCTTCCATGTGTGAACATCTGTATGCGCTTAATAAGGCACACGAATCTCTGTGCGTTTGTTTGCCTGGAATCTGAACTGTGGCTGACAAGTGGTCGACACAGCTCAGGTAGGAAGTGCAAGGTGGCCTTGTAAATCCTCAATCCTTGACTGATTGGCATGGGTTTGGTTCTGTCGCACCATTTAGAGCATCCTTAATCAGCTCCAAGTTGTGTCGGCTCCCGCTAGCACAGACAAATTATTAACACAGCTGGATACAGTTATCCCAGCGGTGTATTCTTTGTCCAACCCTTGTTCCAGCAGCATCGAATGGTAAGGGGCTGCTGTGAAAGCATCTATGCAGGCTGAACCACACAAGACTCCCGACATGACAGGCAAATCCGTTAAAGGATGTATTTGGCAGCCGTGTTGGTCTGAGACAAAAAGAAATGCAAAACCCTAGAACCCTTCTTGGTTCAGAGATGATGACTTTTATTAGACCGGCTAAGAAATCACACAAAAAAAAAAAATCTTTTTATGCCAGCTTTCTGGCACATGCACCCTTCCTTAGGCTCAGGGAAAGTGAAAGATGGTAAAAAGTCCTCATAGGTAGAAAATAAACTTCATTTTTGCACAGAGGAAGCTGAAGGTGGAAATCTATCCCTCTGGGTGCATGAGAGTGTCTTTGCGAGTTGCTCTTTGATGTGCAGATCAGGCAGGAGTCCCTTCCTGGTGGCATTGATGCAGAAAGGCAGGGAGGTGTAGACATCTTCCTTGTTCTTTAGCAATGAAGTCTAAAGCCCAAATCAGCAAAAATGCACCATCTTCCATGTGTCAGGGATGTATTTGGTAGCTGTGTTGGTCTGAGACAGAAATGCAAAACTGTAAGACCTCTTGGCTCACAGATGGGCTCACAGGGCTGGAAGGGGCCCCGAAGGATCATCGGGTTCAGCCCCTGCAAGAGCAGGAAAGACATCTGGGATCAGACAACCCTGGCCAGGTGACCGTCCAGTCTTCTCTTGAAGACCTCTAGGGTAGATGACTGCAGCACCTCTGGGGGAGCTTCTTCCATAGTCTGGACACCCTAGTTGTGAAGCCATTCTTTCTGATCTTCTAGGAGTTTGTGGCCATTGTTTCTAGTTTTCCCCCAGGGCGCCCTGGTGAACAGTTGTTCACCGAGCCCCTGATGTACACCTCTGATATAGCGGTAAGCTGCAATCAAGTCCCTTCTCAGCCTCCTTTTCTTTAGGCTGAAGAGTCCAAGATCCCTCAGCCTCTCCTTGTCTGGCTTGCCATGCAAGTCCCTGGTCATGCAGGTGGCCCTTCTCTAGACCCTCCTGAGCTTTAGCACATCCTTGTTGAAGTGCAGTGCCCAGAACTGGGTGCAATACTCCAGCTGCAGTCGCACCAATGTTGAGTAAAGCAGGAGAATCACTTCTTTGGATTTACTGGGGATGCATTGATTGATGCATGCCAGAGTTTTATTGGCCCTAGAGGCTACTGCATTGCATTGCTGGCTCATATTCAAGCTGGGGTCTATCGTTACCCCCAGATCCCTTTCATGTGTAGTGGCCAGGTTAGCGATGCCCAGCCTGTAGGTGTGCTGGGGGTCCTTCCTTCCCAGATGCAGCACTTTGCATTTCTCTACATTGAACCTCATCTGGTTCCCTTCTGCCCCACATGCCAGCCTGTCTAGGTCTGCTTGTATCTGCAGCCTGTCTGCAGGTGTGTCTGCACAACCCCACATCTGGGTGTCATCTGCAGCCTTGGCCAATAGGTTTTTCACCCCCTCATCCAGGTCGTTGATGAAGATGTTGAACAGCACTGGGCCAAGTACCGACCCCTGGGGTATGCCACTGTCCGCATCTCACCAGGACGACGCCAATCCATTCGTTTGGACTCTCTGTGTCCTACCCTGCACCCAGTTTCGCACCCACAGATGCTACTGTTTATTAGACCAGCTAAGAAATTGCAAAAAAAAAAAAAATCCTCTTTTTATGCAAGCTTTCAGGCACACGCACCCTTCCTCAGGCTCAGGGCCAATTAAAGATGGTAAAAATGCCTCCTGACGCCATGAGGGAAGGAATCCTGCCGTACCTGCACATCAAAATGCAACTCACAAAGACACTTGCATGGACCCAGAGGAACAGCTTTCACCTCCAGCTTCCTCTCTGTGCAAAATGAAGTTTAGTTTCTCCCTTTGGGGACTTTTTACCATCTTAAATTGTCCTTGAGCCTGAGGAGGGGCACATGTGCCCAAAAGCTTGCAGAAAAAGATGATTTTTTTTTGTGATTTCTTAGTTGGTCTAATAACAGGTATCATCGCTGAGCCAAGACATCTAGAGTTTGCATTTCCAATCCACTAACGGGGCACTTACACTAGCTTTCTAATTGCCTCTTAAGGAAGTGCCCTGGACAGGCACCAGTCCTATGATGCTTATACTCTTCTTTCCCTTCAAACTTTTATTGTGACACTTATTTATTGTACAACAGAAAATAAATGCCATTTCTTTTACATTGGAGCCCATCAGTTATCTCCTGGAATGATCAGAAGGGGGAGCTGAGATAACAAGACACTAAATTTAACAGTCCAGCATCTTAGATCCACAAACTCCTCAGAAGAGCTTGTAATTTCCATACTCTGTTCATACCTCTGCGGGGGGTGGATTAAAGAAACAGCAGTAAAGGGAATGTTACTTAATAAGTTTTTTTATGGAGGATACAAAAGGCACTGCAGTCTAAATTTGTAAATATTTACTCTCCTTAGCTGATGTGTACGCTCCCAAGACAAAAGATGCCATTCCTGCAGATTGCTAATTTGCATTCCCTAGAATTAGAGTTATGCAGAGTAGAGATGATTGCTCTCATTAAGATTGTTACTCTAAATGTCTTTATCACAATGCTTTCCCACCATGTGTGCCTTGCTTACAGCATAGTCCTGTCGGCTGAAATGGTCATGCTTCTTCTAAATGGATGTGTTTTGAAAGAATGTGACAAATCCATCCAGCTAGCATTAGACTCGTCCTAATCTGTTCTGTCCTCCTGACTCTTATAGCCCTCTTATTTTGTACTTGTTCTGAACTTCTGTCAACAGTTTCCTAAAAATATAATGGCTAGGAAAAGAGGATGTCATTTATAACTTCAGGTGTTTAGCCAGTGCATACTCATGCTGCCATGTATTGTTGTATACATTATAAATTATTGGACGTAAATTATTTTTGAGGGAAGTTTACAGGAAGGATGTTTTCATAGACACAGAGTTGTTGTTGGGTGGTTTTGCAGCTAAGTTTTGTATTCAAGAGAGAAAAAAGTTCTTTTTTGGCCCCTGCAGGAGACCAACAGAAGCCTTGGAGCATGGGTGTAACGGATTAAATACAATAGATAATGGTGGACCAAGTATTGCAAGTGAATTAAAAGCTCGGGAAGAGAGGAGGGAGGGAAATGCGGGCCAGAAGGGGCTCTCACAACTACCCCTCTTCAACCCTTTGACAGATTGCCTGCCACCAGCCTCAGCTCAGAAGCTGTCATTCCCGATTTCAAGGCCAGCCCTGGCCTTATCCTGCCGTCCCTTCCTTTGACGTGTCAGGCTCCAGTTTGGGTTGCTTGCCCTGTGACCTGGGTTGGGAGGCTGTTCCAGGACTTTGCTTCGGTTAGGGACCTTCTTCTGTGGTCTATACTTATTCCCAACCGTTGGCTCCTGTACATGTATTATCCTCTAACTATACTAGCACTTCTGCTGCCCTTCTGTTTTCCTCTCAGAGGTATTTGTGGTGAGTTGGCCTCTCCCCTCCCAACCTTTGTTTTGCTGGGCTACCCAAACCAAACTCTCTTCACCTCCTCTCCCAGGCTAGGTTCTCCGCCCCCGTCGCAGCCTAAATCCATCTTCGTCGAGCTCAGCTGCTAGAACTGTGCACACGATACTAAATGAAGTCTTACCAGTGCATCGTACAGTGGTATTCATATTTCCCTGATGTTGCTAAAAATACTTTGCCTAATCCTGGAATAACATTTTTACAGCCGCATTGCTCTGGTGGCTCAGGGTCCTCCTCTGATTGGTCCATGCACCTTATGCAACTTGTCCTATGAGGCTTCACAGCCCAGGCCACAAGGTTATCTACTTCTTGGATGATCCTCTCTTAGTTCGGGGAGTGCCTGCAGATTTCATAAACACGCACCTGGTTTTTGCACCAGTTTCTCTGATGAAACTATTAAACGGGAGCGGTCCCAAGGCCAGTCCCAGAGGAATGACCCAGTAATCTCCCTCCACTCTGGTAAGGCCTCTTTCACCATAACTCACTGTAATTTTCCCTGTAGCCATTCCTCATTCATTTCATAATTCCAGTACTGAACCCCTATCACCTCCAGTGTTTAAAAGGCAGGAGTGACGTTGGGAGACCTTGTGGCACCCCAGGAGACCAGTAGGATCTATGAGACATGTTGCAAGACCCATCTTTACACCTGGGCTTTAGGGGAAAGGGTTATTGGGAAGCTATGGGGGGATTCAGCATGCAGATCATAATTGTGACCGGAGCATGTTTCTGACTGCTCTTTATAGCGTGTTTCCCTGTATGTGCTGAGTTTGTCGAAGCGTGTAGAGCTAGGGGAAACTGTCTTCAAATAATCAAAATAAATCTGGTAAAATCAATAAGATCTTTTTAAAAAGCTTCGAATGAAAAGCAGATATGTTTTAAACATATCCAAATTTGCCTGTAGCCCTCAAGGGGCTTGGACGCGTCGTGACGAATCTGGTTGTGAGGTATCATGGTCAAAAACAGACTCAAATAGGTGTATTCTCTTCACTTCTAACGAGCTCAGAAAGGTGCTGTTCTCTAGATGTCTGCATTCGCTCACGCAGTCCTTGTCGTGGTTTCAAGTGGTTCTTCACTTGAGAGACTAGTGAGGGTATGGGATAGGTCAGGTCTTTCCAAGTGTTATATACTGTTCTTTAAACTATCAAGCCTTCCACCTGTGATGGTAAGTTCGGCAGCAGAAACCCTCCTTTTCCATTTATAATGCGCAGACCAGCTTACACAAGCCATCTCATGGTGGAGCAGATGCACTATCTCAACAAGTGCCTCCTGGACAGCCGAATGGTGGCAGCTACAAGCAAGCTGCAAGCGGGAGATAATAGCTGGATGCATGAATAAATTAGAGCGTGTTATCTGTACAGGCCTGATCTGCTAGTTTTATAAAAGGCTGAGCATGGGGCCTGCCTTTTATCTGAAACTCTTACCCTTGCAACCTCTTACTCCTACTCTTAAAGAACTAACCCACCAACGGGTTAGTACTGGTAACACAAATGGACGCAGTTTTTCTGCTTGCTTGCTGGAATGGACTCTGCCATGAGAATAACCCTTCTTTCGGTAGCTGTGCGCCTGATTTCTAGTGATTTGTCCACTTGATAAATACCCCAAATGAATAAGCTGAAATAAGATCAGAGTCTTCCTGGACACCCTGATTATCAGGACATGCACGGTGTCCCGTTGCCCAAGGACCAGGCACAGTGGCTCTTACAAACAAAGCAACAAGTCAACAAATAAAAACCTGAAAGGAAGAGAAACTATACATGCAAGAAAATCTTTGGCTCAGGCAGATGACAAATGCCCTTCAAAAGTCTCAGGCAAGAACAGAGTGGTTCTTTCCCAGAAGAAGGGGTTTTGTTGATATGGATTATTTTCCTCGGGTATGTAGGTATGCACAAGTTTGAATTAACTCGTGTTTCTGAAACCTCATTAATTGATCAGAGAGATCAGTGAGTTGTGAGAGCTAACAGTCGTGTGGATGCTGCTGGCCCGTATACATTCCTGTCTATTGCAATTGTGCGATCTTTATATACTGGCTTTTCACTATCGCAGAACTAGACACGTTGACTATATAGACCGATTCTGAGGTTCAGGGTTTTTACCCTGCTGCGGATCGAGTGGCTCCCACCAGTAGCAGTGCCGAGTAAATGCATCTGACGTCTTGCAAGTTGTGGTCCCACCGAGACACAGCTTCTTCCTTTCTTTCTTTTCTTCTGTCGCTGTGTCAAAATCACAAGCAAAGGCGGTGGCAACACTAGTATTTGGGGGCTTCACATGTTCTCAAGCTGATGTCAGAAGGCTGCGGTGGCATATCCTCGGGATGTCCTCTCTTAGGTTGGGCTCTAGGATGGGAGGCTGGCTAACAGTGACATTAAACTGTCCGAGACGGAACAGTGAATCATAGCATTTGGGCTTTGCAGCATGTCAAGGAAGCTCCATAGGAGGAAAAGCAGAGGAAAGACGTAGAAGGAAGAACTGGGAACCAAGGAACCACTCATTTTTCTTGAGACAGACAATGTACACGAGTAGGGAAGTAGAAGGAAGTGATCTCTCACCTTCTGTCAGTTTGCACCACGACGTACTATGCATGGTGGTTTAGTTCCTGCTTCCTCAGTGTGTTGTTCCTGGTTGTCCGATGCCTTCACTGCTGTGGATATGTGACTAAATCTTCAGGCTGGCGTTGCCCCTTTGCAGCAGTGCATCCTGGCAGGTGGTCAGAGCTGGAAAAGCACTTCTCTGATCTGCCCTGAAAGCACATTGCCCTTATACAGAGGCACGGTAAAAACTGCAGTGCTCCACTCTGCCCTGCCAAGCTAACTAAGAGGGGTGATGCTGATTTAATCTTTATGCAAGCCCCTGTTGCAAGCCTGTTCTAGAGACATTTCAGTGCTAGAGGGGGAGAAGCCAGTGACAGATATGCATACACTGGATCCAATGTGCTCCAACCAAGCTTTAAAGTAAGCATACTTTTTTTTTTTACAATGAAAATTGACTTTCAGTCTGAGACACTGGATCAGGGAAGGGAGTTGAGGATGGGGAGAGGCTGCATGGATTGCTAAGCCACCTTCGTGGCGCTCGAGAGCCCTTTTCCAGTGTAACATTTTGGAGCAGCATCTGCTTTGTTGCGAGCTCTTCACATGACTGAGTTGGAAAGGACCGGTGAAGGCACCGTCCCTAAAGGACAGTGCATAGACCTGCGTGCTAGCAGGCCTTTCGTTATGTCTCTGCAATTTTTAAAAAGGTAAGGGTCATAGCACTTAAAAACACCACAGTAAAATTATACATGTCCCAGCACAATATACCGTTTGCAAGTATAGCATGCACACTTCCTACAGGTTTCCAGTGGCGGAGTGATTTGGGAGCGTGCGTGGCACCTAGAGAGACCCTGATCTCACTGGTGGGTGTCACTCCATTGGCTTCAGTGGAGTTGCTTCTGATTTATGGCAGTGAGATCTGAATCAAGACCAACATGCACACATGCCATAATAAAGACTTTAAGAGCCAAACCCTCAAGCTGCTGTTAAATGGTGCAGCTCCCCCGAGGTCAACGACACACTGTCATTTTACATTTACTATGGATTTCCCCCAAATCTGTGCCTATAGGAATAGTATACGGTTGCTTCCCCTCTTAAGTGCAAGTGAGCTCCAGGTGGCACGTTGGCCATGTGCTTCACAGCCATCGCAGACCATTTTATGTATTTAATTCCTTTCTTTTTTGTCTTCTCAGCGTTGGAGCCCTTGTTGGACTGTCAATAGCAGCGGTGGTCCTGCTTGCTTTTATCATCACAGTGTGTGTGCTCTGTTATTTGTTCATCAGTACAAAGCCACGCAGCAAGCTGGACACTGGTTTAAGCCTACAGATGACAGGTAAGATCAGCTTCATTACGTCGGCATTGACAGATTATCTCTGTAGAGATAAACAGTTATTCCAGCACTGAATTGGCCAAGGCGGTGGTTATTAATGCTCCGAGATCAGGGGCGGGCAATTATTTTGGGTGGAGGGCCACTTACTGAGTTTTGGCAAGCCATCGAGGGCTGCCTGACAGGCAGCCAGGGGCAGGTGAATATTAATTTTCTAATATTTTTAGGGGCCCCGTGGGCTAGATAGAATGGCCTGGTGGGCCGCATCCGCCCCACGGGCCGCATTTTGCCCACCCCTGTCCTAGATGAAGTCGCACGACTCTGGTGGTATCCCACGTTTCGAATGAGATTTACATCAAAACTCAACATCCCCTCTTTTGACCTTAATGAAGGAGTCATAACATGAATGGTTTGAGATTGTAGAACAACAGATGGGTACAACAGATAAATCCTGGTTGCAGAAAGAGGCCTCGTGTGTTTAGAAGTGAGGCAGGATTTGATCAGGATTTTCTGGGCATGTCAATAGAGGTGTAAAGCCTTTACACGAGTGGCACAAGTCTTGAGAGAGAGTATACATGCAGCTCCCAGTGAAAAGCCCAGGTGAGCCCAGGTTTTCCCTGTGATATTTGTCTTCTTTGAGACGCAGGGCTTATTGCTGTGCTTCTGGCAGCCGTGCACAAGTTGTGTTTCCGAACCCAGCAGGACAAGCTGCTTGCACGGCCTCTCTCAACCCGTGGGGCGCAACCCGAAAGTGGGGTGCGGGAATGTATGAAAGGGTCGCGAACAAACTTTAAAAATGGGTCAAAACACTTTAAAAAGGGATTCTTCTTTAAAGGGGAAAAATGTGGGACCCTGGGTTTTCCCTTGCAGGCTGGCAGAGCTCCAGTCTGTAAGGGCTGCTCCCCCCGTCCCATACACTGCAGGTGCGGGGCCGGGGACAGTGGGTCCGGAGCGAGGGGCACCAGCAGGGCCAGGGCGCTGTTTTCTACCCAAAGTATTTCCTGGGCCACGACTGGCCAGTGATGCTTACACAAGGGTCCTCTACAAAAAGGGTTGAGAACCGCTGGTTTAGCAGACCACCGCTGGAAGCACGCACCCCGGCACTGTAACACTTTCACATGTATTTGTGCGAAAGGAATCTGTGCCGGCAGGCAGGTGCCGTCGTCAAAGAGCTGAGCTTAAAAAAGCAGCTGTTATTGATTTTACTAAAGAAGACTCCCTTGGCAGCCCATCGCAATAGGGATTTTATAGGCGTTATCAGTGTCGGCACACACGTACACGAGCCAGGACAACGCAGAATTGGACCAGCCAGCAAAGATCACCCTTGCCTGTCTCTAAAGAGGGGCAAGCGGCATCTCTTTCTTCAGGACTTCCCAAATGTTTAAACCTAATTTTTGTACCTGCTTTTCCCAAAACAGGAATATGGTGTTTGGTCTCTTGCAAGGAGGCCTTAAGTGTATTTACCTGCGCTTTGTAAATGGAGCTGGTTGAAAAAATAGAAAGCATTTAATGAAAAATATAACAGTTTTTTTGGGAAGATCTGCAAGTTCTCAGATCAGAATATTGGACTGGATGTGCTCGGGGGGCCCGCAGCACCATGGCGAAAGGACCAATTCCTGCAGTGACCTCTTAGCGAATGTCAGACTAACTACATCAGAAACGTTACGTGAACTTGTGTCCTGTTTCCTACCAACATACATGCCCATGATTTCTGTTTTAGACCAGCATTTGCTCCCCTGATTTCATACTCCAGAGAGCATGCCTGTATTCCTGAAAACAGCTTACAGATGAGTTGGGATATGCAAAAACCCTCCTTGGGCACGTGGGACAAAGAAGGGGACAGAGGGGGAAGTCACGTACTCAGTCACTTGTTCCTAACCTGCAAATTGAAACGTTGATGTCTACCTGATGGAGTGAGAAAGCTGAAATAAAGCTTTAGGGGGGCTGCCCAAAGCTGCCTAGACAAGTGTTTGAGGAGAGCAGAAATGTACCTTGGGAACTTTTACAACCTGGCTATAACCTGCGTGGCGTTTCTGCACCGGCTGCATTTCATATCGCTTCCAGGTTGCATTGTTTTGTACTTAGGTGGGTTTTATTTTTTTGTCTTTTCTCCCTTTCTGTTTTTGCCTCGCTGCTCTTATTTCGGATCTGGGGCTGCTCCGAGGCGGTTATTGCACATTTCAATACTGATAACTTTACAGTCTGGTAAAATGGCCTGTTAGAAATCCAAAGCCAGCTTCGCGGCTAGGGAGGAGAGATGCTTGGAAAAGTCGAGACGTTTCATTGACAAGCTAGAAAGCTTCCCTCCAGCGTATCTGGGCTTCTCTGGGCCTGAAGCCAAGCAAGATCAGCCTCTGCCAAGATTGCCAGGTAGCTTGTCTCGGATGAGAGGAGCAGTAAGGACAGCCTCTCTCCCGGGATCTCAGCTCTTCCCATCCTTATCACAGCAAAATCAGATCCATGGAATAAAAACACTACAGGTGAGTTTGAGGTTCAGATCACACTGAGTTTTAGTTATGAACTCAGCTCGTTTCCATTTTTCCTGAGCTCCTTCATATATCTGCATCACCCACGGGATGTGAGCAGCGCTCTTGTTTCTGCAGTTTGTAGAAAAATGCTAGCTTATAAAAAGGACTATTTTTTTTCTTCTGACGCATTGAGGAGGTATCAGCCCAGTCACACTTTCGGATGTCGGTAGACAAGCAGTTATCTATCGTATGTCTCTACTGCCGTGTTAGCTACGAAACTTGTCATTCTTCTGTGAACTCGCTGACGGTCCCTTGGACAATAAAATGTGGGAATTGCTGAATCGTTACAAAAATCATTCCAAGATTGCTTATAAATCGGATGACAAACAGAAAAACCTTGTAAATACGGCCCACAATGAAGTACCGAGCTCTGCAGGGAGCTAGGGCAGCTGGAATCCGCCTCTTTATTTAATACTGAATGACTGGCTTCGCCTATTTAAGTAGAGATACTAAATAAAGTTCCCCAGGATGATCAAGTGCTGTTAAATGCAAATAAAAAGTTAGTGCATTAACCCACGATCAAGATTTTAGGGCACCCGGCCCAAGTTCACTCTCCCTTAGGCTGACGTCAGTCCGGAGGGATGACTTTGGAGGTAGCGCAGTCATAGTGATGGAAACGCTCTCTTATTGGCATTGCTGTGCTCTTGCCTCCAGGCCACTTCGCATGAGGCATCGTGCAGACACAAAGCAGAGAGGCAGCTCCTGGCCCAGAGCGCTTTCTCCCCACAGATCTGAATCCGGCCCAGGATTTATGCAAAAACAGCAACTTCTGCTCTCTATTTCCCTATCACTGCTTTTTCTTTTGCAGCCTACAGTTCTGGATCTTAGTTCCCTATTTGCCCGGCATTCATACTCTGCTTCAAATACTGACCTGACCTTCTGGGTCATCATCATCAAGTCCAGCCCTCTGCGACAGCAGCCAATCACCTAATAAATATTTGGCCAAAAGAGCCTATGGGAACATCTGCACCAGCCCCTCCCTTTGGTTCCCAAGGATTCAGCCCATGAGTTAATCCTCTGTTTCTGCGACTTTAGAGGCTCCATTCCCAGAGCCTGAGAGCCCTGCAGCCTTTCCTCACAACTCTCCTCGAGGTAGGGAAGTGCTAGCCGGGCCCATTGTACAGATGGGGAGCTATGGCACTGAAGGAAGGCCATATTTTAGAAAAAAATGAATGTACCTAAGGATACAGAAGGCATCTCCTGGGAGTTTAAAAGCACTGATGCCTGAAGAAGGGTGATTGCACCTGAAAGCTTGCAAAGAACTTTCTTCCAACTACTCGATAAAATAAAAGATATCACATCTACCTAAAGACCTTGCCTGCCTATGTCCTTAGGGCAACACAGCTGCAGGATAGGCTTCCCGCTCCTGGTCAGCAGGTGGGGAGAGGGAAAGGGAGCATGGTTGTCCTCCCCCATGCCTAGCGCTACAGGTGCAATGGTGACTGGTGTCACAGTGTGAAAGAGCAGCTAGAGGGTCCTTTTCCTCTCCGTCCTTTCTGTTCCTCCATATGCCTGAGCACAGTCTGGCCCTTGACGCTGTAAATAGCTCTGTTACACGGCGAGGCCTTTTCTGTCTGCCCGTGGAAGCTGGGGCATTGCTCCAGGTCCATCCCATCCCATTGCAAAGCAGTTATGGTGCATTACATTTTCCAGTGGGAGCCAACACTGTCTTTTAAAACAGCCGCCTTCAGACAGGGACCTCTGTGATGGAGCCGGGAGGGAATTGCAGCATTATAAATTACTGGTAAGGCCTGGAGAAGAAGGATATTTAGGACCACTGAGCTGTTTGTTGCTCTTACAAAGCAATGTGATGGACTAAATAAGGAAGACTTCATCATTTCATTTCATAAGGAAAAGCTCACCTTGAAAAACAGCCCACTGACTTCTTTGCCCTCCTTTTATAGACTCCATATAGACCATTCTAGAGATATGCCAAGCATTCAACTACTAGTAATTAAAAAACACCCAAACGCTCACACTTTCTCTTTATCAGCACAGTGGAAGTAGCTGGATTCATTTCGGTCCCGAGCAAGTTGTTCCCAGAATTCAGGAAACGCTGCTTATTAGCTTTTGAACTAATCTCTGATAACACTACCTGTTATTAAGGTTGCTTGACACTTTCAGTTATAAGCTGCTTGTAACTTTGCCACATTTTCACTGTCTCTGCTGAAGTTGTCCAGACTGGGTGCCTTCTTCAACAGCTTTCCTGTTTTTATTAGGCAAAGGTCAGCTAAAACAGTTCACCCCTTTCCAAAAATGAGGCTAATAGAAAAATAACTTGTTTTGCCCATGTTAAAAAAATCCCACCAGCCACTTCTTTGGGAAACTCTAGCATCTCCCTCAGCCTGGAGCCAGGACTTGGAAGCTGGCAGTGGGGTGTCATAGGAATCTGGGATTGTGCTTTATGCAATCCGGGGGAAGAGTGACTGCCACGTTTATATACCTATTGCGAGATTGCATTTTACACGTGTTCTGTAGCGATGTCGATTGTAGCAGCTACGTTCCCCAAGGTTTCCGTCAGCATCGAAGGAGCTCCTGTCCAGCCAGCCCCCATCCCCGTGAAGGTACCTGTAGGCAGCTCTGGGCTGTCGTGGGTCAGGTCCCTGGGACAGAGGGCAGGGGAAGCCCGTCTCTGCGCCAGGTCAGAAATGTTTTTGTTGTTGGAAACTATCCATTGGTTGAAACCAAAATGTTCCTTGGAGAGGAACAGTTTCAAGACAAGTCTTGGTTCAAAATATTTTGGAAAAAAAGTTTCCCAATTGTCCAGGTGGCCCGTTCCCACATGTTCACAATAAAACACGGCTTTTCAGTTGAAAACAGCTTCTTTTGAAATGTAAGTTAATAAATAGGAGAAGAAGCGAACGTTGAAATAGGGGGTTCCAAAAACAGAAGGAAGTTGGGACTTTAACCCACATTGATTTTTTCCCCCACATTGTTGGTTCATGAAAAATTTAGAGATTTCAGTTTTCCATTTTTATTTCAGACAAAGATTTGACACCTCAAAAGTTTTCCCAAGATGGCAAAAGCATTTTCTGCCCTGTGCTACTTGTCTCTTCTGTGCTTTTAATGGTTCCCCTGTAAGCCCAGGCCTGATGCTAACTGGTTTGAACGAAGGGGGGCGAGTCTCAGCCTTGCAGGGCAGGGAGGGTAGGTGGTAGGTGGGGAGCAAAGAGTCTTTGTGGGAAACTGGAACTGGAAGCTGGCAAGGGTAAGACTGAGAATCGGGAACTGGCTAAGGAGGACTGGGATAGGCTGCGTATGCAGGTCAGGGACCAGGACCAAGCAGGTGGGAAAGAGACGCCAGTTGAATGAAAACCCAGGGGAAAGCTCTGGGCAAAGAGTGTGTGAGAACTAGACAGCAGGGAAATGGGGCCGATAGGGGTGGGGAGACATATCCTGCAAGGAGCCACAGCATGGGCGGAGGGCTTGGATGGGCCAAGACACCGGCTCAGCGTCAGTCGTGGGCAGCACGGAGAAGGCTGGCACTCGGATTTATACAGCAAGGAGACTGGGACTGGGATGAGACGCCTGAGAGGTGGAAAGCAGGACTGGCTGGGAACGACGGTGGGGCTGGGAGGAAGAGTCTGCGGCAGCACAGAGGGAGGTCGGGGACACAGCGTAGAAGGATGTCTGGCCTGGTTGAGGATCTGAAGAGTAAGGGTCTAGCAGAGCATGATCCCCTTCACAGTCCTGAGTATCGCTGCTGCTCTGCTGTCAGCAAATACCTGTGAAACCTTTGGCAAAGTGCATGCCTCACTTTTTCCTAATTCTGGGCCATGGAGAGGATGACATCCAGTTGTAGCCGCCGGTTACTCGGGGACTTCAAGTGCTCTCCGTCTGTGCTGTGGCCCTACAGGCTCAAACTGTGCCGATGGTCTGTGCGGATGTCAGCATGGTGCCACTGGATAGACCTGCTTTCAGTTTTTGTCCTTAAACCCATGCCACGGTACACCCAGCAGCAACATTAAAAAAGTATTATTAGGCTTGTGAAGACAGGCACTTGACATTTAAGAAATGCGAGAATTCAAGTTTCCTTTGCAGGCAAAAAGGTGCTTAATGGCCATCTTTGTCTTTGCAAATCTTCCCTTAAATCTGTTTGCAAAATGGGGTTATAGCTCCCTGCTTTCCTGTGGGATTGTGGAGCTTTCATTCTGAGGCATGCTGAGATTGCAGGGTGGACAGTACTTTGGAGGTGCTAATTAATATTATAACTTTCCCTGCTGATCCTCCCAATCCACTTTTGCATCGGGAAAGCAAGAAGGATTCTACCGGGTCCTTTAGGAAACTGTTCTCCAGTTTAATGGATCTCGCTGTTAACAAAACTAAGACTAAATTTGTCTTTGGATATCACGCTGTACTCTGAACCACCCTAAATAACTCCTCTCCATCCTGGTGTTTATGCCCTTGTAGCATCTGTCGCCCAGTCATTACACTGCAGGGGTGGGCCAAATGCAGCCCGGGGGCTGAATGCGGCCCACCAGGCCATTCTGTCCAGTCCGCAGGGTCCCTTAAAAATGTAGAAAAGTAATATTTATCAGCCCCTGGCTGTCTGCCATGCTTGCCAAAACTCAGTAAGCAGCCTCCGCCAGAAATAATTGCCTGCCCCTGCATTACAGGGTTATGCAGATTAGAGAGGAAAAGACCTGCACCCTAAGGCAGCCAGCCCATTTCCCCCACAGCTGGAGGCTGGTTCCCTGCAGCGGGCCGGGGGGTAAGCCCCAAGTGTTGCTTTCTTGTAACAGAGATGTATGCTGCATTTGTTTTACCTGCGCTGGTTTTGTCTTTTAGACAGTGAGACGAGAGGGAGTTCTCTATGTTAAGACCGGAGGCACTGGACTGGATGCCACCCAAGCTGTCATGAAATAGGTACAGTGACATTTCCGTCCATCCTATCCCCTCTCCCCACATCCTGCACCCTTGGGTCTCTGGGGAGCAGATCAGAGGAGCAGAGTCGTTTTTCAAAATGAAGGATTTTGAAGGATGGCAACAGCCGAAAAGGGATGACCGATATAGGCTCTGGTGTCAGTGGCTCCGTTTGATTCAGGCAGGAGAGCTCCTTCTTGGCGGTGCAGGTGTCTCTCACTTTATGCGGGCTCTGTATGTACGAATTCCCTCTTATGCGATGACCCTTTTTATACTAAAAATTCGTTATGTGCAAGATAAATTCGCTCGTATGCAATTGGCTGTCTGCAGTCTGCTGCTCTACAGTGCATTGTGGGAGTGACGGGCACCAAAATATAGTCTCCTGTGTGGATCTGTGCTCCTCGCTCGCTGTCCGCGACGTGCGTTTCTGTAGCTGCCATCCCCGTTCTGGCTCCTAAGCGTCCCGCTAGCTGATCTCCTACCCCTCTCCCTGGTCCATCAGTGAAGCCTTCACCACCCTCTCTTCCCACTGACTAAACATCTACCATCATCCCCCGTGTTTGTGTGCACTGCCTGCCGTCGGTGAGTACCAAATTTGTCTTGTAAAAGTGATAGAAATGGGTCCAGGGGTCAGTCCAGGCGAGGTCTTGCAAGGCATCCCTATTTGTTCCGTTGTAAAGTGGGTTTCCTTTATGCGAATTTGCGTTACGCGCCGTTTTCCAGGAATGCATGCACAGCATAAAGCGAGGGAAACCTGTCGGTTGAACCTGCTGCAAGGATCTCAGCACTTTGAAACCTCGTGGCGACAACAGGAGACGGAAAAGCGGCAGAAACAGCGTGTTGCAGACCGAACCGAGAATCCAGAGCCACCCGCCCCACGTGGAAACACATGCCCGAGTTGTATTAGGACCTGTCAATCCCAGATTGGCCTTGCCAGCCATCTTTGGGACCACAGATAAGGTAAGCATGGAAGACGGTCTTCCTCAACTGCGAGGGATTGCCGATGATGCGGAGAGGGATAGCGGTCCTCTGATGCTGTCGTTACATTACTGGTCTGGTCAGGGGGTCTCGGTGCTTACCAGCAGGGCAGCTAACCTGACTTCGTTTGGGAGGACCCTGTGCTAGATGGACGGGAACAGTTTAGCATTGCTCAGCTTCCTGAGCGTGCCGTGTCCCGCACGCAGAGGCACGGAGAGGGCACCTTGCAAAGACCGAAGTGTCTCGGCCTGTCTCAGTTTCATGCTGCAATCGATGGACAAGATCAAGCTGCTCATCTCTCACACCCAGGCAGCAGCACTGAAAATGCAAACCAGGACCGACAAGCTGTACTTTGGCCTTGAGAGGGAATTTATGAATACTACCGAGGACTCGAGATGGCACAAAACATTCACTCTACTTCTGGAGAAAGGTCATGGCTAAAGACTATTGCATGCGTACACAGCCATGAACCAGCAGTGTCTTTCGAAAAGAAGGGAAGGAACCTTTCAGGCTCAGTAATTGTGCTGAGAATAGCGAGGGACGCACGCAAGCAGCAAATCTGCCTTTCTTTGTCTCCCGTCCCACCTAGCAAGCTGGGAGCCTCAGCTCACCTCGCACGGTCAGCCACTTCACCAGCAGCAAGAAGGAAGCTGTTGTTTGGCTTTGTTGAAACATTATGAAAAAAAAATCCCATTCTGACACACGGGCCACACCGAGGCCCAAGACCATAGCTTCCTGCTGCTGTAAATGCAGGAGAATAATGCCATGGGGGGAGTGAAAGGGATCCTGGCAATAGCAAGTCCTCTTTACATAAATTAAGCAAGTCTCTGCTGCTTATTCATGATATCATGAGCTCAGAAGTGTTAAGTGTCTGTCGCTTTAAGCAGCTTCTGAAGGTAAAGGCTTGCTGTTGTCTGTGATTTACTCTGAGGCAGTAAGACATACCAGAGAGATCTTGGACTGGGCGTTAGGATCTCTTGGGTGCTGCCGGTAGCTCTGACACCAGTTTCTTATGTGCCCGTGAGCATGTCACTTAACCCTCCTGCCTCAGTTTCCCCTGCCTGCGTGCTAGGGATGATCATACCTGCCTTCCTCCCAAGGCTATTGTGGAGACTAATATTTGTGCAGTGCTGTGAAGTGTTGCTTGTTAAGTACCATTGCTTATGAAGAAGACGAGGAGGAAAAAATGATAAAGATAGGGTGGCTGCTAATTAGCAGAGGGGGGCTCTTGAGACGCTCTGTTGAGTTGGAAGATGGACCTCAGAGTTTTGCTGCTTGTTGCAGATGATCTGAGCCTCACATTTGCAAAGCAGGGCCAGAAATACCACCAAGATTGACTTTCGTATGGTGTTTCTTGGGGCGTTTCCATTAAGGCTGGAAATGGGAAGACCTCTCCTCAGTGCGCAGGCACTTTGCTCTCTGCTGCGTGTGGAACGGAGCAGGACCAAAGTCAGTTGCGAAAACAGAAAAGGGTGGGATAAAGGGAGAGGACTTGGGGAACTTACCTGAGCTTTCCTGAACCTCGGTGAATACGTGGGTCGCGATCGGGAAGAACGTGTGGGCCCACGTTGGACTCTCCCCTCCCTGCTTTTCAGAGTTTCAGTTCCTTTAGTTGCCATGCTTGTCATTTTTTTTTAATCTTTTGTTTTGCAAAGGCTGGCTGTCACCAGCTACTGTCACCCGCGATGGCCCAGAGCTGACCCTCAGTGGCAGGAACTATCCCCCAAAGCCTGGACCATAACCTGGGTCTGTCAAAGCCCGTGTCTGCACTCCCAGGTGATACCGACAGAGCTCTGTCCGCTGGGGAGTGAAACCCGAGTCGTGGAGATTTGCCAGCAAAGGCCCAGAGTGGATTTGGCGTTGCTGTACAGGGCTGCCCACCCGACTGCCCCAGAGGCTGCCAGCCTGGCTAATGTGGCAGCAGCCCCTACCTTGTAGATGCAGCCAAGGTCCATCTGTCACTGCAGCTCTTTGCTTCCTGGGAGGAAACTTCAGAGCAGATGATGGGCTTTGTTGCATGTGGAGAGTTCACCCGTCTACTTCACTGTTCCCACCAGGCTGGTAAACTCTTCCCCGTATGGACCCTTTTCTCCATACACCTGCTTCGTAGACACAGCAATTGCCAAGCAGCACATTTCCAAAGACTTAAGCCAAAGCATTCAGTGTCTTCTTTCTTGCTTGCTTCATGAAAAGACCAGCTACTTTATTTTGCTCGACTTAAATGCAGTTAATTTTAACCAGAGGGGAAGAGTGGAGGCTGGAACAGAGAAACAGCAGGTTAAAATATCGAGCTAGACGTATCCAAGTAAGTCAGCAGCGACAGACGTTCGCTCTAGCATACTTAAGGAACTAGCAGGGACAATTCCTGAGTCGTTGGTGATTATTTCTGAGACCCGATGGAGGACAAGAGGAAGTCTCAGAGGCCTGGGGATGGGGAAACAACGTGCATACAATTAAAAAGGAGGACCTGAGGAATTACAGCCCAAGTCAGCCCAACTTTGATGCCTCAAAAGATACGAGAACAAATGATTAAACGATCGATTTAGAAGCACCTGAAAGAAAAGAAGGCGATAAAAAACTGTCAGCATAGGTTTAGAGAGAACAAATGGCATTAAAACAATCCAGTGATCTTCTTTGACAAGATAATTGCCTTAATGGAGAGAAGGGGAGCTGGAAATGTGATGTACAAGGTGTGTGTACAGTTGAATGAAAAATTGTTCCCAAAGAGAAGTTATCAGTGGTTCACTAGCAAAGCAGGGGAGGTTTCAAGTGGGCTTCTGCAGAGATCAGGCCTGAGTTTTCTTCCGTTCCTTGTTTTCATTAAAGATCTGGATGAGGGCATAGAGACTAATCCTGGAAGATGTGGGAGGCACCGAGATGGCCGGGTTGCAAGGGCTTACATTTGGATAAATGGGAGACCTGGTCTGAAATCAGCAAAACGAAGTTCAGGAAAGACAGGTGCAGTGTACGACACTTAGGAAGGCAAAATCAAATGCACACCTCCAAGATGGGAAATACCTGGCATTACTGCATTGCTGCTAGACCACGGACAGAACATGAATCAATTCTGAGATGCAGCTGCAAAACAGACAAACGCCATTCTGGGGTTTAGTGACAGGAATGACAACATGAGAGATGTGGAAAGCAATTGTTCCACTCTCCCTGGAGCTGCCGAGGCCTCAGCTGACGTGCAGGGCCCAGTTTTGAGACCTTGACGAACACTTGACAAACATTGTAGACAAAGTCCCAGCTGAATGATGCATACTGGTCCCTTGCAGATGGGAGATTTTCCCAAGGAGAGCAGGAATAGATGGATAAGAGATTTAGGAAACATGGCTGACGAGTGTGGAGTCCCCCCTACAGCTGTAGTTTCTTTTGAAAAAAAGCTTCTGCTGACCTGACCCAAAAGTACTCTGCGTATGTTTCCACAACAATTCTTGGTGCTGTGACTCGGATCCAGGCCACGTGCTGAGGAAGGAGGACCTCAGACCGCCCCCCCCGAGCCCCGAGGCACCAAACTTGAGAAGTAAGAGACCTAATTCAAAATCTCTATTGGGGTTTCAGAGGAGGACTGCCTGTAGGCTCCCAATTTGGCCGTGGTAACTGGATCTGATCCTTGTTAAAACAGGTCAGTCTGAACCTTACTGCCGCCTAAAATTTTCTGTCTGGTAAAGGATCCCATTTTGTGTCTGGTAACGTACGTTTTATTTAGGGAGAAACTGTTTAAGGCACCTTCATCCAGCAGCACATCGGGCTTGTAGTTAATTAGCTCAGGTGGTGTGGGGGAGGAGGTCTGGCTGACTGAATGAATGCGCGCGTGTGTGTATTTAGAATCTGAGCCACTGACCAGGTCTGAGACTACGGTTGGGTTCAGCCACCCCAATCCTGCCTGGCAGGGCAGTTTTGAAAGCAAGGGGGCCCAACTGGAACCTCATGACCCAGTGGAGAGGGCTTCCCAGTGATTTGGTCTTTTCCTACCTGGCTGTTGAATGAATGTGTGAGTGTATTTAGACAAATGAGCCACTGACCAGGTCTGGGACTAAGGCTGGGTCTCGCCACCCTGATTCTGCCTAAAAAGATAGCATCAAAAGCAAGGGGGCCCCGCTGAAACCTCGTGACCCAGTGGACAGGGCGTCTGAGTGATTTTGTCTTTACCAAACCCCTTGTCCCAGTAGCTTCTGCCGAGAGCAGGAGTGAAAGGATCCCTCGTGTGTTTCCTTCCGCATTTCCATTTTATGAGCCAGTGTCCAGTCAAAAGCCTTTTGTCTGGGTGGTGAAAAACTGCAGGGCAAGGCACTGAGCGGCCCAGACATCCTAAATAAGCCTCTCCTACGTCTCCCCGTGTGACTGAAAATGGGAACAAGTCAGTCTAAACAAGTTCCTCTCCCCCCTAAGGGGACTCTGGCGTACTTCATGTATACACACTATTCTCCCGAGGCTTGCAAGTCCCTGGATAAGTGGAACTGGTATACTAGGGATGATCCCGTGAAGCATTTTCCACAGGAAGGAACATTTGATCAGGATAAAATAGTGCACTTAAGAGGGGC
>JAGPOW010001543.1:12707696-12738726 GCA_030014935.1 Caiman crocodilus | reverse complement strand
ACCTGTCCAGGTCTGCTTGCAGCTGTTCCCTGCCCTCCGGTGTGTCCACTTCTCCCCACAGCTTTGTGTCATCCGCAAACTTGGACAGAGTACACTTCATTCCCTCGTCCAAGTTGCTGATGAAGACACTGAAGAGTATCGGTCCAAGGACTGAGCCCTGCGGGACCCCACTGCCCACACCCTTCCAGGTTGATACTGACCCATCCACCACGACTCTCTGGGTGCGACCCTCTAGCCAATTAGCCACTCACCAGACTGTGTGGTCATCCAAGTCACAGCCTCTTAACTTGTTCACCAGTATGGTGTGGGATACTGTATCAAAGGCTTCCTGAAGTATAAGTAAACAATGTCTACCCCAACTTTGTGTCCAGGTGTTTTGTAACCTGGTCATAAAAAGAGACTAGATTAGTCAGCCATGATCTACCTGCTATGAACCCGTGCTGGTTTCCCCTCAGCATAATTTTTCCTGCCGGGCTTTCACATATATGAGTCTTAATAATCTTTTCAAAGACTTTGGCAAGGATGGAGGTGAAACTGACTGGTCTGTAGTTGCCTAGATCCTCCTTCCTCCCCTTCTTGAAAATAGGGACCACACTGGCCCTTTTCCAGTCCTCCGGGACCTAGCCTGTGCACCATGAGTGCTCAAATATTCTTGCCAGTGGCTGTGCAATCATTCATGTCCAGGGAATGTCTCAGGCTTCAGGACATGCCCAGACATTGATTTGAAGTGCTCCAAATCCTGTGCAGATTTAGCACCTCCTCTGCCCTCACCCCAGCTCTGGAGTGCTTCAAAATGGTCACAAAAGCAGGCAGCAGTGGTGCACTCCAGGGGAGCTGGAGAGGAATCTTTGCATGTCTCAGCCTTCAGAGGCCCTTCAAGCACACAGAAGAGTGCTCATTGGCTGCCTGCCCCTCTTCATGCCCCTGTTGTGGGTAGGGAGGGGAGCAAAGCACTGTGGGATGTTGGAGGAATGCACAAGTCCCTATCACAGTCCACTGGAGGGTGCATGTTTCAGGAAGCACATCGAAAAGAAGCACTTCAGAGATGCTCATCTATTCTTGGATGCATTTCTTCAGGCACGAATGTCTGCACTCTTGCTGCTTGGAGCACTTCAAACAGCACGTGTTGTTTGTCCAGTGACTCAACACTGTTCCCTTTCCATTGACATGGAACCGTTAGCATCCTATTAACATGAGAGGAGCCACCACCTGTGGCTTTTTCTTACTTGGAAGGAGCTTCGTCAGTCAACAGGACCAGTTACGAAGGGAAAAAAAGAGCGATTAGACCACAGTACGCCGCAGAGCACACTGCGCAGCATACAAACCCTGCCTGTCTCAGAGCCAGCCAGACAGGGTGTTATTCTAGTGGTCAGAGGTGGTCACGGTGCCAAGCGCACGCTATTCTTGTAGTCGATCATTTCAATACCCAGGTCTCTGTCGGGCCTGTCTGGTGGAGCACACCGCTGCTTTTAATGAGGGACCCCCCACTCTGAGGCAGATTGCAGGATCTCAGCAACCCTGACTTCCCTCTGGCATTTCTGTATTTGCTGTGATTGCTAGCTCAATGGCTATTAACTGCTCCAGGTATTAATTTCTTATGCTGTAGGCTGTGGTCATTTCTCCGGAGAAAATTGCAAACCAACACTCCCATATCCTCAGATAATTCCTTAAAGGCCTTAACGATAACTAATCCTCTTATTAAAGAAAATACTTCTGAAAAACATTGGCCTTTACAAATTCTAATCTGTGGAAGAAAGACTGAAGGAAGTTGTATTAAAGGAAGGTCTCAGCTTTCTTCCTGCTCAGTCAACAGTAACTATAGGCTGAACATGCACGCTTCAAACCTCCGCAGAATTTTTAAGTATCCAGAGAAGGTACAGTCTTCCAACTTAGCTCTGCTAAATCAGAGTCCACGTCTACGTCTGCATTGTACTTTTATGGAATCAAATATAATCACGTTTTTGGTTTTTTAAATCTCTGCTGATTGACCACGGACCCTTTCTGAAAGTATTCATTTGGGTGTTGGGATTATCCAGGATTAGCCAGATAAATCTCATCATACTCGCAGCATGGGGAATGAGTAGGAGGAACTAGTCCTCCTGCTAGCCAGCACCAACCCAGACATAGTGGGGCTCACTGAAACGTGGTGGGACCCAACACATGACTGGGCAGTGAATATCAAGGGCTACAGGCTCTACAGGAAAGATAGAACAGGCAGGAAGGGTCGGGGTGTGGTGGTCTGTCAAGGAGCAACACACATCCACAGTGAGTAACCCTAGGTCAGAGAAGGAGCAAACACAAGTGCTCTGGGTCAGAATATGAGGGGGTCAGGGAGGAAGGGACTTAATGGTGGGGGTCTACTACAGACCACCTAACCAAGGAGAAGATCGAGACCAGGAATTCTTAAGCCAGCTCACGAAGATAGTTAGGTCTAAGGATGTGGTCATCATGGGTGACCTAAACTTTCCAGACATCTGCTGGGAGGAGCAGACAGCCAGGTCTGACCACTCATGCAGGTTCTTAAGTGACATACAGGACCTCCATCTAACCCAGGAGGTACACGGCCCCACCAGGGGAGACGCCTTGTTGGATTTGGTCCTGGCCATGGGCAACGACCTGGTGCTCGACCACCTGGGCAATAGCGATCATCATCTGCTGGAATTCACTATCCAGTGCAAGGTGGTGAAAGCCTCCAGCAAGGCAGCAGCCCTTGACTTCAGGACGGCGGACTTTAACAAGGTGAGAAAACTAGTGGGGGAAGCACTGAGGTCCCATAGCAGGAGGGAGTAGAGTGTCCAGGAGGGGTGGTTGTTCCTTAAGGAGACGATCTTCCAAGCTCAAAGGGAAGTAATCCCTACATGAGTCAAAGGGGGCAAGAGGGCGCAAAGGCCCCCATGGCCCACCAAAAGCATCCAGGAACGTCTCCCAACAAAAAAGGGGGTGTACATCCATTGGAAGGGAAGGGCCATCACAAGAGAGGGCTATACTTTGGTAGCTTGGGAATGTAGGGGGGCAGTCAGGAAGACCAAGGTGGAAATGGAGCTGGGACTAGTGACCCAGATCAAGGACAACAAGAAGTCTTTTTTCAAATGCATAGGGGGGCAAAAGAAGGTGACAGGTAACATGGGACCTCTGCAGGACACGCTAGGAAATCTGGTCATCTCACCAGACAGTAAAGCTGGCATAGTCAACAATGTCTTTGCCGCTGTATTTCTGAGGGGGGACCCGAATATCTCCCCCACTGGCACCCCCAGGGCCCTGTGAATGGCACACCCAGGCCTAGGGTTAATGAGGACCTTGTCAGGGAACTTCTGGAGGGACTGGATGTATTTAAATCCACAGGTCTTGATGATCTCCACCCCAGAGTGCTGAAGGAACTAGCAGGGGTCATTACAGGACCTCTGGCGCAGCTCTATGACCACTCATGGTGCTCAGGCAATGTGCCAGAGGACTGGAAAAGGGCCAATGTGGTCCTCATCTTCAAAACAGAGAGGAAGGAGGACCCAGGGAACTATGGGGCCATGGGTCTTACCTCGGTCTTGGGGAAGCTGTTCGAAAGAATTATCCTGGCACATGTCCACGAGGGGCCAGCAGGGGAGGTTATGCTCAGGGGCAACCAGCATGGGTTCATTAGGGGCAGGTCTTGTCAAACCAACCTGGTGGCCTTCTGTGACCAGGTCACCAAGTCCTTGGATGCAGGTGTCACAGTGGACATAGTCTTTCTGGACTTCAGGAAGGCCTTCGATACTGTCTCACACTCCATTCTCAGTAAGAAACTAGGAGACAGTGGTGTTGATGTCTACATGGTCAGATGGGTCACTAACTGGCTGGAGGGCTGTACCCAAAGGGTGGTGGTGGATGGATCATTTTCAACCTGGAGGGATGTGGGCAGTGGGGTCCCCCAGGGCTCGGTCCTTGGGCCTTCACTGTTTAACATCTTCATCAGTGACTTAGATGAAGGGGTAGAAAATACCCTGTTCAAGTTTGCAGATGACATGAAGATGCGGGGGGATGTGGGCACACTAGAAGGGAGGAACAGGCTGGAATTGGACCTAGACAGGTTACAGGGGTGGGCGGATGAGAAAAGGATGGGTTTCAACACTGACAAGTGCAAGGTGCTGCACCTGGGGAGGAAGAGCCAGCAGCACACCTACAGGCTGGGGCACTCCCTTCTCGTCAGTGCAGAGGCAGAGAAGGATCTTGGAGTCATCATTGATGCCAAAATGAACGTGGGCCGACAGTGTGGGGATGTGGTCAGGAAGGCCACACCTTGTCATGCATCCACAGATGCATCTCAAGCAGGTCCAAGGAGGTGATCCTCCCCCTCTATGCGACACTGGTCAGACCGCAGCTGGAGTACTGCGTGCAGATCTGGGTGCCACACTTCAGGAGGGATGTGGACAGCATGGAGAGGGTCCTGAGGAGGGCCACCCTCATGATCGGGGGTCAGCAGGGCAGGCCTTGCGAGGAGAGGCTACAGGACCTGAACCTGTTCAGCCTCCACAAGAGAAGGCTGAGGCGGGACCTAGTGGCTGTCTACAAACTAGTCAAGGGGGACCAGCGGGCATTGGGAGAGTCCCTGTTCCCCTGAGCACTACCGGGAGTTACAAGAAACAACGGACACAAGCTAGCGGAGGATAGATTCAGACTAGACATCAGGAGGTGCTATGTCACTGTCAGGGCAGCTAGGACCTGGAACCAGCTTCCAGAAGAAGTAGTGCTGGCTCCTACCCTGGAGATCTTTAAAACCAGGCTGGACGAACATCCGGCCAGGGTCGTTTGATCTCAGCGCTCTTTCCTGCCATGGCAGGGGTGGATGATCTCCTCAGGTCCCTTCCGACCCTACAAACTATGAAACTATAAAACTATACTGGGTGCATCTACGTGAGACGTTTCCTAAGGAGCTAATTAGTTCTTCAGTAGAGCGTCACTGACTACACGAGAAATGCTATTAGGCTGGAGAAAACTAATTAACTTTGCCGTACTGCCAGATACAAGTACGATCCAACAGTGGAGTTATTTACTGCACTGCAATGTATGCCAGATGCTGACAGCTGACTGGGGCATGAGGGGCTGTCTGCTGGCTAGCCCCACACTAGCACCCCAGGCCCCAGCCAGCCCCTCTGCAGCCCCGTGAGCCAGGTTGGAGCTGGCCCGGGCTGGCAGACTGACCCCCCAGGACTCCCTGCCAGCCACAGCCGCTCTGCCCCGGCTCAATGCGCTGCAGTCCCAAGTGCGCATGCAAACGTGGTGCCAGGCAGCAATAAGTGTTTATTCAGCCGCATTAATTGCACATGAGGATACACCCACAGTTCTGAAGTAGTTAAATCCACCAGCACTTCCAGTGCAAGCCCATTTATGCACCACCAGCAATGGATTGTCTATGATCCTTTGTGCCGATCATTTTGACCCCAACCAGATCCAGGATGGCTTTGTTTAATTGTGCTAGTATTTTTCATGTCACACAGGGGACTTTTCAAATTCCATGTTTATCCATGTATTTACTGCAGGGTCATTCGGCTGACTCTCACCAACACATCCAAAGGCTTTTTGCAATGAGCGTCGAGGTTTCTGCTCAACATCAGCGTTACCTATATGCTATATATATATTGCTAATAAAAGACTGTCGGTACAGGACATATCCGAATACTCGTCTGTAGCCTGACGTGGCGGAAACTTTGGGAACTTGAGTCAGATGCAATAATCAAATACAGCTTCAGTGTTAAACAAAGTGGCAGCAGGGGAGAATAAAAGATTATTTACAGACTATAAAAGAAAACCTCTTCTAGTAAGATCCCACATTTGATAGTAGACTGGTCTCTATTTCTGCTTCAGGCTAGGTAGCACCTAAACAGCCCTGCTGGAATCAGTAGAATTGCTATGGGAGTAAGGTGCTTTCCAGTGAGTTCAAAATGTATCCCTAAATATTTATAATTAATACCGTGCATCTTCCAGGGGCTGAGCTGTCCCTACTGAGCTTCTGCTTCCATCTGAGCTGCTTTGTGCCACCCTTGCCTCTGAGAGGGACAGTACATTCAAAGATGTGTTACAACCCCGTCCTGCTGCCAGGAGCAGTGCCAAGTAGCTTTGGCGCAAACAAGAATCGGGGCCCTTAAAGTCTGAGTTGGGCACATGCACCTTTAGTTAAAACCCGGCAAGGGAGCAACTGCAAGAGGCACAGAGGGCCCTGTACAGCAGAGATGGGCACCGTCGAGAGCGAGCCTGTGCACATGGGTATGGAAGAAGAGATGGGGGAAAATCCTCATTATGTTCATATTATTCATCTTTTTCAATGCTAGCCTTGCCCACTTTTGTGAGACGTTGTGAAATCCAGACATGAAAAGTGCTGCTGTATAGCATCCGGCACGCTTAAGTGTTCTTATTCAGTCCAGGAGCCCCCTCCTTGAGGCTGAGGCTGCCGGGCACCCCTGCAATGCTCATGTTAAACATGTCCCCAAGTATTAGGAAAATAAAGGACGGGAAGAAGAAATGGTAGATCACAGCATCCTAGCTGGATCTGGGGCCAATCCTCATCTCATTTACAGTAATATTATGCCTGGGTCGTTCTATTGGCTTCAATGGAGTCGTTCCTTATTTTACACTGGGAGCCCAGAATCAGCCTCTTTTTTTTTTCCAGTGCTTATTTAGTGAATGCAAATCCGCGCTGCCACACTTGAACTGACCTGAGCTCAGAAATGTGTTGCTTTAGGCAACATAGTGTTCATTCAAGCATGAGTCAAATGGATATTTTCCTAGGGATTTAAATTTAGACTTGCAAAATGCTCCAGACAGATCATTCGGGAGGCATCGATGTTACTAACAGCAGGCCGTAGACCCGGTTTCCCAGCAGCAGTTGAAGCTACTTTTGCTGAGTTATTTCCAACCTGGGGCTCAGCCGTGTGCTGATGAAGCACTGAATGGCAGTCTAAAATATGAGAGGTCATCAGACTGCATCATTAATTCCTGCTGCTGAAAGGTGCTGTTGTGAAAGGGGAAACTTGCTATGATGTTTCCCTGAGTGGTCTCAAATACTGTGTCCAATCTGCCAGGTATCCAAGTTGTAGCCGTATTGGTCTAGAGGCAAAAGGAACCAAGACTCTTGGGAAGAGGTGATATCTTTTATCAGACCAACTAGACATTTGCAAAAAAAAAAAATTCTTTATTTGCAAGCTTCTGGGCACAGGCACCCTTCATCAGGCATAGGAGATGACAGAGGTTGTAAAAGTTCTCCTAGGTAGAAATGAAAATTCATATTTTAGAGGAGAGCTGCAGGTGTGGGAAAGTCTCCTGCTTGGAACAGTTTATTTTGTGCAGATTAGGCTCAGAGAAAAGTTAGAAAAGTATTTTTACCTCAAAGTTGCCCAGCTATAGAATCATATTTCCTTCTGGTTGTGATGGTTCATATGTCGCAGAAGTGTGGAAGGACGGAAAGCTCTTCTGGGCAGCAATCTCTTTTGTGGAGCGGTAGCTCTGTGCTCTGTTAGAATACAAAGTAGTTCACGTGAAGGCAGGGGCAGGGTCTCGGGTGGTAAATTTTGCTTCCTGCTTACAAAATTCTGAAGTTTTCATTTAAAAAAATTCTCCTGAGTAGAAATTTCAAAAATGCCATTACAAAAATTCTCCTAGGCAGAACTTTTCATTTCCACCTGGGAGCACTTTTACAATCTTTGCAGTCTCCTATGCAGTGATGAAGGGAGCCTGTGCCCGAAAGCTTGCAAATAAAGATCTTTTTTGCACATATCTAGTTCAGTGGGCACCAACCAGTGGATCTCGATCCACCAGTAGAGTCTCTTGGAGTCGATCCGGGGCTGGGATGGGGGTCTGAATGTCTCTGTGCGTGCACGCGCATGCGCCCCAGCCCAGCAGGTCAGTCCAGGGGGGGAGGGAAGGGGCAGGGGCTACATCGAGGCTCCTGCGGTGAGGGACAGTGCTGCAGAGGCAGGAGCGGGCATAAAGTGAGTGAGGCCCCAGCAGGTGGGACTTACCTGCTGGGGAGTTGTATCCCCAAATCATTTTTTCTTGATTGCCCCCCCGCCCCACCTGCCCTGCCCACAGACTTACCTGCTGGGTGGGGGGAGGAAGGGGTGGCGGCGCACAGTACATTTTGGGTAGCTTTTAAATGCCAAAGGTGATCTCCTACAAAAGCTTGGAGACCACTAATCTAGTTGGTCTAATAAAAGATACCACCTCTGCCCTGGGGTTTGATTCCCTTTGCCTCTAGACCAATACGGCTACAACCTGGATACCTGGGACTTGGGAGATTTCAAATCTTAGCTGCTTTTTTAAATGAAAACTTTGTAATTGTACAAGAAGGAAACAAAATTTGCTGCCTGAAACCCAAGCACACAGAATAGGAAATATATCCTGGCATATGCTGAGGGCCAAATCCTTGGAACACCAAACTCAGTGGCAGAGATCAGTGCCCCCGATCGGGTCTTATCCAGGCTGCATGCTGCCTGGGGAAAGTGGCCCCCTCTGACTGCCCCACCTGGACTAGGCCATCTCGCACCCTCCAGCCGGTCCTGTGGTTGTTCCCAGCCCGCGTGCTAGGGACAGTCACCCACCATGGGTGTGTATTGGTGGCAGCAACGGGTCCTACGGGTCACGGGGGAAACGGCTACCAAAGCGGAGCACCCAGCACACTATTATTCTTACTCTTGCTATTCTTACTCTTCTTTAAACTTCTTACTATTCTTCCTCTTCCTCTTGCACTATTATTCTTACTCTTCTTTAAACAGGAAGCCAAAGGACAACCCGGATGTATGGGCCAGAGTCCATTGCTGGTAACTGTATTGACCTCACAACCGTTCATAGTTAACGGCATAAACACTCGCATAAGACCGTGGTGCTCTCCCTATGCGTGGGCAACGGGAGCCCCCCAAGTGACCAGTCGGTGACTCGGGGTGGGGGGGGAGGTCCCCCACAGCCAATCTCACTGACCGGCCAGGGGGTCCCCTGCGGCCAACCTTGCCAACCGGGGAGGGTCCCCCCACGGCCAATCGCGAGGCAGCCGATCACTGTGGGCGCTTCCAGAAGTGGCTGGGGGACGTACTGCTACATCGGGGAGTACATCAAGGGCCGGTGAGCAACTGTTCACCAGGGCACCCTTGGGAGAAACCTGCCTGTTGCCTACGCAGCGAGCGCGGGTGGTCAGGGGGTGCCCCTGTGCTCGCAGGGGGTGCACACGCACCGCCTACCTGTCACCACTGGCCCCATCTGCGCTCCCCTGCAGCAGCAGGAATCAGAAGCAGTCTTCTTTCTTTCTTTCTTCCTCGTTGACTGAAGGATAGAGCGGAGCCGGAGTCCGTGTGGCCCTGCGCTGCCCTGCTGCCCATGGGCTGCAGAGGGAATGGAGCGAGCCCTTGCTGAGCCAGGCAGTTTGGAGCCAGGAGGGAGCGAAGGGCAAGAACTGGTGTCTCTGCTTCCTACAGAGGAAGGCTCAGAAGCTACTGAGGCTCCATGTAGGCTGAGGAAACAAGGCTTGCGTCCCCTGGAAAAGGCAAAGGGCCTAATTCAGTGCAAGTCTCCAAGTGATGCCTATGCTCACTCTCTAGCCTCCAACATGTGATTTGGAGAGCTGGGGGCACTGCAGAGGAGGGGGTGAGCTAGGAGAATTTGCAGAGAAAAAGACAATACAGCTAACAAAAGCAAAGACCTGCTCAGACTTTACTCCCAACTTTCCGTCTGACATCCTTGCATCTTAAAAATGAAATAAGAACAAGATCCAGCAAGGGTGTATGTGGTAGATTAGACATGGATTCAGAATCAATAGTGAAAGAAGATTAACTAAGATTAATAGCAAAATAAAATGAATTAAGATTACCTTGCTTATCATTATGCAATTCCTACATGAAACAAAGCTGTTCCTTTTTGCTGACTGGCTAACGGGAGAAGCAAGCAACAGAGATTATGATCATGTCTTTCTTTTATTAGCAGGCATTATTCTACTTAAACTGATGCTCTAATTAGGACCAAATAATAGGCAGGCTCTGATCTAATGCTTGCTCATTTTATTTTCAACGCTTGCTGTGAACTGCTTGTTAACTGTTCACAGGAGAAATGTCTGTTCTTGGCAATGGCCTTAACCACAGGCAGTCCGACCGCCTCCTAGATATCTGTTCTGTACAAATGTTTCCAATGTACCTCATTTATTGAAAGGACCTATCCATTTAGACATGGCCGTTAGCCTCCAGATGTGGTTTGTCATCTTAAAAATAGGTTGCTTCGATACTGATATTAAAGATGTCAAGATTGGGCTCTGAAATAGGTATGAAAAGAGTTTCACCAGGCTGAAAATCACAGACCTTCTTCACAGGAAATTATTCCAGGCCATTTTGTGGAGGATTTTGGATGGTAAAGTGCTCATGAAAGTGAAGGACACTTCATATAGGGACTTTTTACCATCTTTACCTTTCCCTGAGTCTGATGAATGGTGTGTGAGCCCAAAAGCTTGGAGAAAAATATAATTTTTTTGTAGTTTCTCAGTTGGTTTAATACAGTGGTTCCCAACCTTTTTGGAGGGGGGTCCCCCATGTGTTCCTGCCGTGCTCAGTGGTGAAGTGAATACTGGCACGCACACATCGAACATTTGGTAAGTACACACTGTACAAACTCCGGTACCGCTCTCTCCTGCAGCATCTTGATCCTGGGTGGCAGCACCCAAGGTCATTTCACTTCTGGGTTTCCCATCAGCATGACAGTGTATTGTAAGGAGCTCCCCACTGAAATCCCACTGCCAAGGCTAGGTGACTCTCTTTCTCTTGGAGCCTTCTTGGACTTCATGCCTTCTCTGGATGCTGCTGGAGACGGCTTACCTGGTGCTCGTGTCATATTGACAGTGGCTGGATACTGCTCATCACAGCAAGCAGGTTGGTGAGGGGACATGTGCAAATAAGGATGATGATGAAATGGATAAATACTTTTTCCCTGGTTATCTGAACCAGGACTCACAAGTCCAGGTGCCTTTTTACCCCCGTCAAAATATCTTTGGCCTAGAGACCCAAGAGAGTGCACCTTTCATGAGATTTCTAGTTCCTAATTTCAGCCTCTCCAGATATATCTTGATAGTTGAAAGTGGCCATTTGATCATGTTTCAGGGATGTATTTGGTAGCCGTGTTGGTCTGAGACAAAAAGAAATGCAAAACTCTAGGACTCTTGGTTCAGAGATGATGCCTTTCATTAGACCAACTGAGCAATTGCAAAAAATAGTATGTTTTTCTGCAAGCTTTTGGGCTCGCGTGCCCTTCATCAGGCTCAGGGAAGGCTAATGTTAAAAATCCTGCTTGATCTGCCCAACAAAGAGCACCTCACTAAGACACTCTCGTGGACCCAGAGGGACAGGTTTCCAGCTTCAGCTTTCTCTGTGCAAAATGAAGTTTATTTCCTCCATATAGGGACTTTTTACCATCTTTACCTTTCCCTGAGTCTGATGAATGGTGTGTGAGCCCGAAAGCTTGGAGAAAAATATAATTTTTTTGCAGTTTCTCAGTTGGTTTAATACAGTGGTTCCCAACCTTTTTGGAGGGGGGTCCCCCCTGTGTTCCTGCCGCGCTCAGTGGTGAACCCAGAAGCTGCGCGCACTGAAGCACCGGCGGCAAACCCAGAAGTGTTCTTCTTGAGCACCTTGCGACCCTCCTGAAGGCCCCCGTGACCCTGATTGGGGTCACGACCCTAGGTTGGGAACCGCTGGTCCTATAAAAGGTATCATCTCTGGACCAAGAGGTCTAGATTTTTGCATGTCATTTGACCATGCGTCATGTTGCCATGTGCTCTGTTAGATTAAAATCTGAACCACAAGGTTGATGTGGATCTGAGTTTGGAGATGAATTGCAGCACAAAGGCTGGTAGCAAAGCATGCAGCTGGCTGTATGTAGCCGTTAAGTAATGTGTATTGTATTCTCCCACTCTTACCCCCTCTCTTTACCCAGCTGAGGCCATTTGTTTCTGCAACCAACCTGGCTCCTCCGATGGCTCCTCTGGCAGGTTTGCTTTCAGCATGCAGTCTCCATGTTCCTCTCTTGCACCCTAAAGCGTCCACACCTGAGGACAGGAGGGCAATCCAGGTTCACCTTGCCAGGCTCAAGGAATGGGGAGACGAGAACCTGATGGCACTTAACACCGAAAAATGCAAGGTTCTCCACCTTGGGAGGAAAAACCGGCAGCATGCTTATAGGCTCCGCAGTGCTACACTGGCTAGTGCTACGGAAGAAAAAGACTTGGGGTTGAGGATTGACCACAAGATGAACAAAAGCCTGCAATGTGATGCTGCAGCTAGTAAAGCGAGCAAAACACTGGCTTGCATCCATAGACGCTTCTCATGCAAATCCCGGGACGTCATTCTCCCATTGTACTCGGCCTTGGTGAGGCCGCAGCTGGAGTACCGCGCCCAGTTTTGGGCTCCACAATTCAAAAAGGATGTGGAGAAGCTTGAGAGAGTGCAGAGGAGAGCCACGCGTATGGTAAGAGGTCGGGAAAACAGACCTTACAACAACAGGCTGAGAGCCATGGGACTCTTCAGCCTGGAAAAGCGCACGCTCAGGGGTGATCTGGTGGCCACCTATAAGTTTATCAGGGTGTTCATCAGGATCTGGGGGAATGTCTGTTCACCAGAGCATCCCAAGGGATGACAAGATCGAATGGTCACAAGCTCCGCCGTGACCATTTCAGGCTGGACATAAGGAAGAACTTCTTTACTGTCCGAGCCCCCAAGGTCTGGAATAGCCTGCCATTGGAGGTGGCTCAAGCACCCACTGTGAATGCCTTCAAGAGACAGTTGGATGCTTATCTTGCTGGGATCCTGTGACCCCAGCTGACTTCCTGCCCTTTGGACCGGGGGCTGGACTCGAAGATCTTCCAAGGTCCCTTCCAGTCCCAATGTCCATGAAATCTATGAAAAACCCTGAAAGCGGCTTTGCTCCACATGGAGTGCATGCACATCTCACACAATAGCACCCCCGTGTCCTGTTCAGCAGCACACACCTTCTTTTGTTATGTCCTGACAGCCCGTCTTTTTGGTCTCCTTTCGGTGCTTCCCCAACAATGCTGGGAAAATGGATGCTGTAACAACTATATCACACCCAAGTCTCGTTCAATACATCCTGCGACAGTATGTGGACTCTGGCCAGCTGGGCTGTGTGCCTGGCTCTCCATTACGCTGGGCCATTAACGGGGCAATACTGGTATAATTTTATACTTCCTTTGAGCTAACACTAGTGTAAGTGACCTCCCAGGGGCTGGGTAATGGATTAATAAGCTCCTCTGGGTTTTCTGTGGCCTCCATCCAGTTTGGAAACACAATGCTTTTCTCTCCTTTTCCAGCACCCCAGGAACAAGCAGCATCCATTTCCTATATCTCTCTCCCAGTCTTACATTTCTAGGGAATAGCTTGGGATGTTGAGCACATTTTGGGATCTGGCTTATTGACTCCACTCAGAGGAGGTGAAATTTGTGCTACAGGGACGTGTCTACTACAGGGGTGGGCAATTATTTTGGCCACTTACTGAGTTTTGGCAAGCCATTGAGGGCCGTGTGGCAGGAAGCCAGGGGCAGATAAATATTAATTTTCTACATTTTTAGGGGCCCCGCGGGCTGGATGGATTGGCTTGGCAGGCTGCATGAGGCCCACAGGCCACATTTTACCTACCTGTAGTCTACTACTTAGTCTCATTCAAGTCCTATTTGGTGTTGGTCATCTCTAGGAGAGTGATTTTTATCCTAAGACCTTGAGTAAGGTCTGTATTAGCTATCAATTACTTGTATGATTCTTGCTGTTCTCCCAGGGCTGCTGCTAATGTGCTATCCCTTGCTCAAAGCTGTGCTTCCACCCAAAGCCATGCTTTTCCGGCAGGGAATAGTTAAGATGCTCTAACAGTGCCACAAAAGAAAATAAGGGTTGAGTTTCTTTGTGCGGGAAATTCATGTAGTTTTAATGTAAATCCCTCACATAAATGTAGTTTGTACACCTTCATTATTCCCTGGCCTGGAAAAGTCTCTGCCTCAACTTACTCCACAAAGAGAGAGACACACAGTCCACGTAACAGTTTTTGAGCTGTGCAATTAGCACCTACCTTGCAAGTGAAGGGATTGTTTCATAGCCTTAGCCCATCGCTCCAAAGTGACTGCTCAGTGCAATCACTGTTTGCCGTCGGAGGTGTGTGACCTCCTGAATGGCTTTGAAAGTTACTTTACTGAAATGCTGCCGCTGCAAAGGACTCTAAACTTGGATAAAAAAGGGTGATAAAAAAGAAATGGATGCCAGGTTGATAAATATGAAGCACCGGCATGTTGGTTACCTACAAAGAACTTTGTATTCTTACAGCAGAACAAGCCGGGGCGTTGTGAAACGAAGGAAGGGATCTTCACGAGGCCTGCCATACATTAACATGATAGAAGGAGCGAGTTGTGCTTGTAAGAGTTTATACCAACACCACATTTCTGAATGTCCATCAATATTTGTAGGCAGAAAATCGTTTTGCCAGGAGTCACTCTCCAGTCTGAAGGGTATGGCTTTGTCATCCCCTTCTGTTCTTTCCACTGCAGCTTCCTGGGTACAAAGCTGTTTTGAAGTCAGCTTTGCTCTTTGATGTCATTTAGAGAAAAAGAAAGAGAACAAAGTGAGCTGCGGGTCTGTTTTCTGTGCAAGGATCCAGTGCTCTCCTTCTCGCAGAGTGGGAGCTTATCTTAGCTGGTGGCTTTCCTACCTGGCTAGATTTCCTGCCACCCAGAGCAGGAGTATTTCTAACATGGTGATGTGATATGAGAGTGCCAGGGGCATGTCTGTTAAACTCAGGACCACTATATTTGGAACTTGTGCCAACTGATGGGTTTGCAAAACCATTGATTCCTGTTTTAATGTATTCTCCCTTTCACCTCCTAGCCTGAAAACTGGAGCCGGAGCTGCAGAGCAGTCTTGGGATACAGATCCTACAGTAAATGAGCACTGGGATGTGGGGTCCTGCTTCAATTCTGTATAAAGACAGGCAGCACCACCTCAAAAACTCAGATCCAAGTTTAGATCCAGAAGTCCTTCCCTTCCCAAGCGCTGGGGGGTCTTTCCATGCGGAGTTTAGGTCCGGCCTATGTCTTTCACAAAGACTGTCATACTTTGCCCTCCTGTACAAGCAGCTAGTCTGTCCGTCCACTCCTCTAATGGGTGGGGAGGAAGTCATCGCTCTTCTGGGATTGAAGAGCAGACCCTGCAAATCGTAATGATTCAGTTCCTGAGTCCCCGCAGGGCGAGGTGTCCCTGGAGACACAGGTGGCATCCTAAGGCATGAACACCTTTTCATTGCCAGTGCGCTGCCAGTGCATGACTGCACACAGCAACCCAGGTGGGTGAAAGGACTTTGGAGAGAATTAACACCCTGAGCATCAGTGGAGAAGCACTGCTGTTACCCTGGGTCCCCATTTTGAAGAGTGTTGAGCATCCTCAACTTCTCTTCCAGTCACAGGCACACCCCGGTTGGCCGGGGCATGAGGGGTTGCCTACTGGCTTGACCCCGCTGGCACATTGAGCCAGGTTGGATGGCAGGTTGACCTCCCTGGACTCCCTGCCAGCTGGGGCTGCTCCGACCTGACTCAACGTGCCGCGATCCCAGGCAGTGGCGATGCGTAGGGGGTGCATGGAAGTGCACGTGCCCCCCTGAGAGCGCCGGTGCACCCCCTGACAGGCCGTGCTCCCCGCTCAGGCAATGGGAGCCCCCAGTGAGAGTGCCGGCCGGGGAGTGGAAGTGCCGGATGAAGCTTTGCAGCCACTTCTGCGAGCACTGCTTCCCAGTCAGCATGATCAGCCATGGGGGGACCCCTCTGCCTCATCAGTGAGACTGGCCGTGCCATCACTGACTGGTCACTGGAGGGGGCATGTGCCCCCCCTGACTAAGGTGGCACCAGTTGCCCATGATCCCAGACACGCATTCAAACAGTGCATCCAGGAGTAATAAAATCCAGTGCAAAATGCGCCAGAGCTAATCGCTGTGTGCTAACAGCACGTATAGATGCACCCACTGACAGCTATTGCATTTATTCCCCCAGCTTCATGTGCGAGGTGTGGGCGTCTGCCTGTCTGCCTGCTGCAGTATTTACAAGCACGACAGGCACCGTGGTTTCTGGGCATCTACTGCTGAGCCCTCTTGGCGCTCCGTGTCTACTCTGACAGCACCAGCCTCACGCCCCATTAGCAGCCATGGCGTCTGGAAGCAAACAGCGGTCGCTCAGCACTTGTATGCTTCTCCTGCCTCTCCAAAGGATACAACTCAGCTCCCACCCAGATCCGAGTGTCTTTGACTTTCCCAATTCCTGCTCCCCGTTGCAATGTGAAGGCCGTGACTCTGCTCTTAACCCACACGCTGTCTGGTTTGCTCGCCGAAAGGAGCTCGCTGCTTGGCAGAGCGTTGCCGATTCACTCTCACAGGTCGCTAACTTCAGGTGCTGATTTCCAGGGCGGGCTCAACTGGTGATCGCAATTAAACACCAACACGGCATGTTTACTGACCCGCTTCTGGGATTCATCTAGCATTCACCGCTAGGCAGAGACAAGGAGAGGTTCTGACTCTCGTCAGCTCCGTATAAATAGACAGCTTGTTTCACTGGCAGAATCTCCCTCCCAGTTAAATACAAATCACTGAAGTCCCAGCTCTTCTCCACGTAGGATTAATCTGTCTCCCGGCAACATTAATTAAGGTCCTTATCGCTGTTTAGAGGAGCCAAGCAAAATGCTTCCGCGGCAGAGCTTCCCCCAATTTAGGAAGCTCTCGAATTGATGGTGTTATGTAAGAACAACAAAGCAGAAGTCTAATGAAGTGCTGGAAGATCGGAAGGCGTCTTTGCCAGGTCTTTAAAGGAACATACCTTTGAGGCTCTTTCTCACTCCTCAGCCCCCAAAACACTGCTTAGGGAAGAAATATCATTGCGAAGCCCACAACCTGCCTGCAAGGCTCCGAAGGGCCCGGGGACTGGCATTCTCCGACTGTGCAAACCAGGCGTTGGGACTGTTTCCCCCAAAGCTGGATCCCAGGTTACTAGAGTTAATCCATTCCCAATGCTATCATCTTGCAGAAGATAGTTGGAGCATGGGTGATTTGAAGCATTTCATAAATACCATGGCTGTGTTCTTTCTTGTTCCCTCGCCAGAATTGCGATGTTTTGACATTCTGATTCAGCGTTTCAATCATGGCCGTTTCGGCAAATCGAGCCTGCTTTGGTTGATGCATTCAAGAGACAAAACATTGATTCCATTGCTGCAGTGCTTTCATTAAGTGGATGGGTACTTATGTTGCAGATAAATAGAGCAATATCTTTGTTTGCAGACCTGGAATCCAGGCTCATCTGGATCAAGAGAAAGCTCTGCTGCCCCTCCTTGCCTGGGGAAATGCCAGGGTTGGATGTTCACCGAAGCACTGGTTTGCAATAAGGGTCTCCTTGCCTCCTCCCAGTTTCCTAGCTGAGTTAGCAGCTCCCTCAAAGCCCCACGCTAAGTCACTGGTGCAGCATCTTCCTGAGCCCTGGCTGAATCACCCAAGGACTTGTACGAACTGCACAGATCGTGGAAGAAGAGAAAGTGCAATAACATGGAGGTGGTAACCGAGAGGGACCCAGGCCCAGGGCCTTACTGCTGGGTTGTGATGGCCATGTGGGACACGACTGCTCACACTGTCATGGTCTGTCTTGATCCAATGACACTCCAGGTGCTGCCCCCCACTTCTCTGTGGGCCAGACCCTGCCCAGGCACACTCGCTTAGAGCCAATGGGAATTTTGCTGAAGGTCTCAGAAGGCTGCTTTTTCTCCCAACAAGGAAACCCAGGGGAGAGGGTGCAGCTCCAGCACCTTGCCACGTCCCTTTGAAAAATGTGAGTCAGGAAATCAAATGAAGAAACCAACTGTCACAGAAAGTGGCTGACTGGGAGGACCAGCGTAACTGGACCACTTCAGAGCTACGGCTTCTTCATCCAGCATTGTTTTTGGTTCAGGTTGATTCGCAGTGTTATAGCGCTGCGTGTGTCACCTGCCTGTTCGCTCCATGCAGTGCTTTTAAGCCACATAAAGTCCCGTCATTATTGTGTCTCCCTCTGACCTGCGTCTAGCTGGGGGCAGGGGAGCAGAGCAATTTATTTGGCGGCACTCCTCACCTTGTTGTGTTGCCCTTCCCAACGCGCACCGTGCCCTCTGTGTATGTGACTGTGGCACGCTGCACGTACCTCATCTGGAAGCTAAGCAGTCCTAGGCTTCCCAGTCCTATGATTGCAGGGGGACACCTTGCAATCCCGGACTCAGTTTAGGACTTGTGAACATCTAGTAAATACTAAACTGAATGAATGGTAAGGATTCATTGCACATATAGGATTTTACATACAGGATCATTGTTTTGTCTCCACTGAAGGAAGATTAGCCAGCAAAGGCAATAGCTCCATCTCTGCTATTTAGAAATACCAGGACAGCCGTGTGACAGCTTTTTAAAAAGTCTGCTGTATTGCAACAGCTTGCTCTGTTCATGCCCACTATGCTATTTGCTCACTGACATCCTAACAACCTACCAGACAGCACATTAACAGCAATACCTTGATCGGTTTGTATAAATTACATGTATACAGCTGAGTTTCTCTCACCAGGTCCTGACGGGCAAAAGGAAATGATTACTGAATTAGTCACGCTGGAATGAGAATTCATCTGCAGAACGCTACGGCAGCACTGTCAGCAACCAGATACAAACCCCAACCCAGGAACTGTCGAACCAGAAACAAACTGTTGTGGCAGGCACCTCCCAGCGAGCAAGGGCACCTAGTTCGCTCCATTAACTATGAGCCCCAAGGTGACGCCGGCCACGCCTTGCTATTTGCAGCATTCAGCATGGTCCGATGGGAGCCCTTGTGTACCACTGCGGTGTACAGCAGCAAGAATGAGCTATGTTTTTGCTTTTTTCCTCCTTCAGGCATGTGCTCCGTGGGAGTAAAAAAATAACAAAGCTGAACAGGAAAGGGAAAGTTGGTCCTGCGGCCAGGCATTGGGTTGGGGCACAGGAGAGCGGGTGAATGCCCAGGCTGGGTTATAGCCCTGACTTGTTTGATCTGAAGAAGTTACAAAGGGCTGAGTTTTCACGAGCACCTACATGATGTAAGGACACGTTTTGAAAGCTATGTAAGGATCAAGAAGTGTGGGGTGGGTGTTTCAAGCCTCTGGGTGCCCAGCTACCAGTGATTCAGCCAGGAGGTAACTCCTCTCTGTATCTCTAGGCTTCTAAATTCTTTTTAAACGTCATCTCCTGAGAGCCTGTCACTCCCTGAAAAGCACTGGGATCTGAGCGCGTCTGCAAATGTTGCCTTTAAACAAAATGGAAACGAACTCTTACAGGAATACGGGGTGCTGACTGGGCATCCGACAGTCAAACACTTCATTTCCAAATCTAGTTGAAATGCTAAGTGGTAACATCCTAATCAATGATCATGAACACGGGCGCCACGTGCCCCTGGAGACTGGAGGGGCACGGCGAGCTCCTGCAGGTGGTGGCAGTGCTGTCGGCAGTGGGACCGTGGTGGTGGGAAGCGGGGAGCTCCCACAGGCAGCCACGGAGCTGGCAGCGGCGGGGTGTGGGGGTGCCAAGCACCGACTGGTGGCTGGCGGCCCCCTGCAGACACCACTGGCAATGTTGGCAGCAGCAAATGGTGACCGCGGACTACCCGCAGACACTGCCAGTGGTGTTGGCAGCAAGGGGGGTGGCGAGCAGCGACCACTTGCAGGTGCCACCGGCAGCGTCTGTGGCACCTTTTTGCAGGGGATGCACGCGCACCTGTGTGCACCCCCTATGCGTTGCCAATGCTCACGACATCTACAGAACCCAGGGAATTCGATGCAAATAACCAAATTGTTACGGAGAGTTTCAAGCTCATCCGATCCATGTGACACACACTTTATTCCTGTGAAGTGTAAAGAAATGAATCTCTTTTTAGACCTTCTGGTGGGAGAGAAACCTAGAAAATGCAAACCCTAAATCCAGATGGCAAAGAGGAGGAATTTATCATTTTTAAACTCTCATAGTTTAAGCCAGTCTCAACATTTTGGGGCTGCGACTTGCTGTTTGAGTTGGTAATACCATGTAAAAGATGATAGAAGGTGCAATACATTGATATTAAGTCTGATACCTCATAAAAGGTCCAAAGTGAAATCAAACTGACTAACATTACCATTCCCAATTGCTGTTATTTTTCTCTTTAAGGATATTTTAAAAATATACATAAAACAAATACAGGCTTTCTTACTGAGTAGACAACAATAGTGGGAAACCTGTGTTTGTTAGACTAAGACATAATTACAGTGTAGTAAATGCTATGGAGTTACACCGATACGCTCACTAAAATATAAAAGGCTATTTCACAGTTGCATGAACTGGCGTTGAGAAAGGAATTTATTTCAGTTGATATTGGGCCCAACAGCGTGACCTGATGCTCCTTTTGTATCTACAGCAAAAATGATTTATTATCAAGTACTTGAAATAGTGTTTTTTAATCTGCCACATCTGACTGATGCAGAAGTTCTGATTTGTGAGGAACAAGTGCAGCTGCAGGATCCCTCAATGCATATAGTCTGCGTTAGAACTGGTTAAACGAAAAATCCCCAAACTATGAATTACTGGGCATGTCTACACAAGAATTGAAGCCTTTGTAAATGGAATGCATATTAAACGAGTGCAGTTTAAGCAGGGTTTGGCAGGTGTCTGCACATGGCGGGATTTGGGGCTAACTTTAGCCCTGCCGTGTGACTCTGTGGCCACTGGGGGGAGCTCCAGCCTGGACACATGGCTGCCAGCACTCGGCAGCCATGCTGAAGCCAGAGCTAGCTGCCAGCATGTGGTGGCCCTCTTGGAAACGCACCCCTGCCCTCTGATCCCTGGCCAGCCCCTTCCCTGCCTAGGAGCCGTGTGCCCAGCCCAGAGCCGTGTGCAGCACACAGCAGCTCCCTTCTTGCCCACTCTGCCTCTCTGTCCCAGAACTGCCCCGCCAGTGATGCCCTGCTGCTCTAGCCCAGTCCCTGCCAGCAGTGACCAGTGCCCCGTGCTCCTGCTGGCCATGGTGCTGGCCCTGGTGGCCTCAGGAGAGCTGTGCACCTGCCAGTGGCGGCCAGGCCACTGGCTATTGGAGGTCCTGGCTGACGCCCTCCTCCCACACGCCCCGCTCCAGCCTGCCTGCCCTGCGCCCCACATACCCCTACCCCTTGCCCGCTCCCAGCACCACTCCCAAGACATATGCATGGTTGAAATAAAAAAAATGATTACCCTCACAACACCCACCCCATCCCTCCTTTCTCAACAAACATTGCCTCTCCACCACCCTCCCCACCCACCAACAATAAAAAAACCGCTTACAAGTGGCAAGCTATATAGAGAGCAACCTGGTCCTGGGAGAGGAGAGGCACCCAGGAGCCCTGGGGCTGGGTTCCAGCCGGCCCCCTAGTCGCTGGGCAGATCCAGGATTCAATTCCCTAAATTAATGCGGCGTAACATATCTCCACGTGCATTAATCTGCATGAATTAATCCTGCTTATATTTGATACTTGGTTTGGGCAGGTATCAAATTTAAGCTCACATAGCCTAAAATCACCACTTTTAAGCAGCACTAAGAGTGCACATGTGTAGACAGGTGCTCCAATGTGCTGTAAATTGGGCTAATCTTGCCTAGAGCAGGGTACTGGCCCCAAGCCAACACCCACATGTCCCTCTGGTGGGTATGACCCCTACCCACATGGCACCATGCTCCACTCTAGCTAGAAAAATTGGGGGCCGGAGGGATCTGGTTACCCTCAAGAGCCTCCTCTGTTTCTGAGGGGAGGAGAAAGGGCTACCTAGCACCAAACACGGGCTTATCACCAGGGATCCTGGTTTTCTCTGGTTTAAAAACAATCCCAAATTTTCAGATATTAAAAAGGAACCCCAAATCCACATTTTTCCATGATTAAAATAAAACATCACTAATATATAGATGTATATATAGTGGTGTTTCATTTTAATCATGGACAAATGTGGATTTGGGGTTACTTTTTTAATCTGAAAATTGGGGATTTTTTAAAAACAGAGAAAACCAGGATCCCTGCTTGCCACACAGAGAGAGATTTAGTGATCATCTTGGGGAAGAGGCCTGAAGATGAGAGGATGGTGGTGGGCACAAAGCAAGCCCAGGCTTGCAAGAAATATGCACCCATAACTCCGATCTTTGATGGCCGGCACAGCAGAGGTCAAGGTCTAAGTCAGGACAGAGGCTGAACTCTCCTCCACCTTGGCCCCATGCAGTCACATGTGGACTGGATAGATGGAAAATCAGTATGGGGCTGTCTTATGCTACTTTTTCTGGGGAGCCAAAGGAGTAGAGCAGCCTCAGTCTCCTGGAGGAGCAGGCTCCTCTGCTGCCAGTCAGAAACCAAGCTGTGGATGGTTTTGAACTACAGCTGGAGCAGGATTGTGTGTGAGCAAGGACCAGGGTTGGAACTGGGAGAAAGGTGGAAGCTAAACTCAGGGAAGGCCTCGGGAGACAAGGAGCTGTCCCAGTAATACTGCAGAGGTATCGAATCCCTTCCACCGTTCTACTTCTTCTCCAGAGGTGTCCTGATCTCTTCCATCACCCCTCCCTCCTGAGGTTTTCCTACACCTCTTACACACATGAAAATGCTGCTCTGTTAGGAAAGGAAAAAGCACTCCGAAGTGCTTCACATCTGTATTACCTGTGCTGTTAATGAAGCCATTTGCAGCAGAGAGAACGGCCAGACCTCGTTTAACAAACGACACAATGTGCAATAGTGCAGAAGATGATCCAAGTTCATATTACGCAAAGCAATGTTGAACATTTTAAGGAACTTTGAAAGCCTCATGGCAGGGCTTTTGATGGGGGTGTCATTACTATAATTATGCAGCCTGGGTAATACAGCACACATGCGCAAATGCAATCGTGGGCCACTTCTAAATACAGACGTTGTAGCCTGGTGCCTCTCCTCCACTCGATGAATGCAGGGCCATTTCTTCTCCTCTTTGCTGTTGTATTATAGCCCTCTGGAAATTACAGAAATTGCTCACATGGAAAAATAACCTTACAGTTGGTTTCATAGTAGGTAGGGTCGGAAGGGACCTGAGCTGATCATCAAGTCCATGGGCAGGAAAACCTTGGGAAAGCAGTTATGTATTTTTAACTCTGATCCAATAAGTATCTCTTATTCCTCTTCATTTCCCCTCCTTATTCCCACCTGATTTGTTCCTAGCTCTCCTTATCTCCAGCGTATGCTCCTCTACCACTTGGTTCCCTTCTCCTCTCCTGCTGCACACGATGCCTAGCTGTCTGATTCCAGGCTCCTTGGCTTCCTCGCACGGGTAGCTGGCAGTTCAATTGGCCTCTGAGGATGGACCCTATTTCCTGCAGTCTTCTGCAGCCTTGGTTTCAATTCACTGTTTAACAAGCTCCCTGAATCTGCTCTGCAATGCAGAGACCAGACATCTGTAAAAGCAGAAAAGAGAGCCAGGATCACAAGAGGACTCCAACAAATACTCCCCGGACCAGTACTGGTCCACAGACCATGGTTCAGGAATTGCTGTGATCGACTGAAATAGCATGCTGCCACCCCAAATGGCCCAATCAGACCACGCTTCCCGCGGGTATTAGGAATATCATGTTATCGAGAAAAAAATACCAGAGGGACCTCCGCAAGAGCTTTACGTGGAATAAACATGATGTAGGATGAGAAAGAAAATGTTTCACTTCTGTATTTGTGATTCTTACAAAGTTTGGCAAGAAAATGTTCAGCTGGTAAAATTGCTCCCACTCACTGCTAGACAGCTCTTTATAATCACTCACTAATTAATCTTTCCCTGGGAAGCAATCCTCATCCCCAGGTTAGATAAGAGGAGCAGCATCTCACTTGAGGTTACAGAGTGTCAGGGCCAAGTATCAGACAAGGGTTAGTTGTGGAGTTGTAGTCACTGGCTCAGGGACAAGCCGTGCTGACCAGAGTCCTGTTGGTTCCCTGCAAGTCCTTTAAATGGTCGAGTTGCTTCCTGTGGGGCATGGAGCAAGGAGGATCAAGGACAAGATGATAGTCAAGCAGGCAACAAGTATGCGGGGATGGTTCCTCCTAAGCAGTAAGCTCTCACCTTGTACACGAAGGCAACTCACTACACAAGAGGTGGGCAAAATGCGGCCCGCGGGCCAGATGCGGCCTGCCAAGCTATTCTATCCTAAAAAATGTAGAAAATTAATATTTATCTGCCCCTGGCTGCCTATCATGCAGCCCTCGATGGCTTGCCAAAACTCAGTAAGCAACCCTCCGCCTGAAATAATTGTCTGCCCCTGCACTACACAACGCAGGTCAGCGGCAACGTTGAGACAAGACCTCCAGAAGGCCCATCTGCATCCTCCAGCTCAGTCTATCCCCTCATTTTGCTTCTCACTAGGGCTAAGCTTTCTAGAGAAATGTCTTATATGGCGGGACTAATGGCCTCCGTGTGAGGGTCTGAATGGTTATTTTGCAATGTTTGAGATAGAGGTACTGGGTAGATCTAACTTAAAGCCTCAGAAGGCTTGCAGTGGTGTCCTTGAGGGGCTAAGGAAACTGTACCCTTGCCAGATAGCCCCGGCCATGAGAAGATGTACTGGGAGGGAAGATGTGTGTGTTGACAGCAGTCTCCACAGGAAGTCTCAAGCTATGGAGCAAAGACCCTGGTATTGACACAATATTAGGAGGGAAAGTCGTGAAAAGCAAGAGTAGCAGTCTGCGATAAATAGAAGGCCTCCAGCAAGAAACAGCTGCATCGCTCCCATTCAGCAGGTGCTGTTAATGGTCTCTATTGCATTTACTGTTAGAGCAGAGACCTCTCCTGATTTAGACCAAGGAAACTGAACAACTCCAAGTGATAATTGCTGTAGTAAAGCTAATCCCCCCAACACGTACGTTGGCAGTGGCAGTCTCTCAATGCAAGGATGACAGTCTTCTAGTAAATGCGGAGGTCACTGGGGAGTCCTTCCCACAGATGACTGAGGGGGCTGATCCGTGATCCACGTGTTCGAGAGAAGATTGGCAAACAGTTCTGGAAGGAAGGAGTAGATCCAGATGACGTTGGGACACAGCTCTTTCCTTTTGTCTCTCTTATCTGTCCATCTCCATACTGCAGTGAGTTTGCTCAAAACGACTGGTGACTTGTCATCCATGACAGTGCCATTGGGGATAATTCAGTGCCTGAGTCTCCAGGGAACTGAGGTTAATTAGGCTTTTAAGGTGTTCTTGAATTTCTTCTTTTGTCCACCTCTAGAGCAGTGATCATTGGTGAGCTAGGTCAAGAAGCCAGGAGATCAAGCAGAGAGTGGAGTCACAGTACAAGCCAGGGGGATCAATAGGATCAACTGAAACCTGTTGCCCAGACACTTCCTGTTCTAGATCAGGTGTTTACATGGGGAACTGGAGGGTCAGTTGAGCCCAGCTGGCTATTCCAGTGCCATTGAGTTGATGGGGATCTAAGTCCTGCTGGAGGCTTCAGGATCGCCTTGAGCAGCCTGAGTGACCAACTGGGAGGAAGCAGTCTGGGAGGAACGGCTGTGCTGGCCAGGCCAAGGCTCTACGTTCATGGCCCGACAGGCAGATTTTATCTGTTGAATATCGTTGTCTCTGTTTGCTTTTTGGGAAAGTAAGGGGAAATGCTCAACATGCTCAAGGACTGCACTCTCATTGTATTGTGTGGAGGACAACCTAGTTGGTTTGGGGGTGAGTTGGTAAAGGATCTTGATTTTTGTAAAGTTGACTGTGAGTCCAAGCATTTCATACACTTCATAGAGGCAATCAAGAGTGACCTAGAGTTCTTCATTTGAGTGGCCACAACATACCCATCAACGTATTGAAGATCAGTAATGGAGATGTTGGTTATCTTGGACTGTGGGTCAGAGCTATACTGCAATCCAGTGTGTCCACATGTGGTGGATACTAGAATGACCTTCAGGGGAGGTTAGCTGTGAAATAAGCAGGGGCAACTAATGAAGAAGCAGGATGTGGTGAGGACAGCAAACGGCAATGGTTTCCCTCCTGAAAAATCACATATATCCTTTGATGGCGCTGTGATGGGCAAGTACAGGCCGCCACTATAATAAGCCTGCCCAGCCTCCAGCCATGGGTCTACAAGTCCTCAATAGCAGAGCAGGCAGAAGAGGATGTTAGGATCTCAACAGCTGGAAAGGCAGAAGAAGGCTGAGATCCCCAGCTGCCTTGGCCTCCTTGCCATTGCATCAAGGTCCTGTTCTGTCAAGAGCTGTGTGGAAGCTGATGTGCAACAGCTTCACAATAAAAGAAGTCGTGCACAGGTGTCTTCTATAAAATGCAATACAACCATCCTCAGCTGCGAGGGATACCGAAGAAGAGGTTGTCTTGGATTTGGAACATAACTGGTTGACCTTAATGCCCAGAGCAGCGGGGGCTGGACCCGATGATCTCACAAGGTCCCTTCCAGCCCTAAACTTGGGTGGATCTGTGAATTCGGTGAATCTGAGCTTCTCCTCCACGCAATACTGAACGCAGACTCCAGGCTGAAGTTTATCAGCAATGAGATGCGGACTAGTGAATGTTGGTACCATCACATGCCCTTGCTTGAATCCTGCTCTAATAGTGAAGGGGCCCATTTCTGACCCTCGTTAAGGATGGCTGCTGTCATGTCACTGCACAGAAGTATGAGAATGGGAACAAATTCTGACAGGCATCTAAATCTCATCGGGATCTTCTATAGGACCTCTCTGTTGGCTGAATCAAACGCTTCAGTCTGTTTCGGTGAAAGCCATGTAAGGATCTCAGTGCTGTTTACGGCACTTCAAATGTCTAGCAAAAAAGATGGTGTTCATTGTACCCCTGAGTGGTCTGAAACCACATTGGGACGGGGTTGGAGTCTCCTCAGTGAGTCTACTGAGAAGAATGCAGGTCAGAGTCTTCCCAGGTATGGGCAGGACTTCAATACCATGATCCTTTCCTTGCTTGTATTCCTGCGACAAGGTGTTTGGCAGAATTCACAGATTTGGTGGAATCTGACAGGGAACGTGCCTTCTGTAGCCTCAAGCGTGTCACCTCTGGGTTGCCAACTGTGCACCAGGAGCGCCTGCACCGCCCAGCCCCTACACCCGGACAATTGCTGCAATCTGATCTCGCTCTTTTCTTCGATATAGTAATCATTCTGGCATCTCTCAAGTCACCGGGAATCTGTTCGTGTTTCCAGGGCATCGGGGCATCTCACAGCTGAGGCACAAGCCCACTGACCGGGAGCATGTGGGAGGCAAACAAGAATCCAGCTTCCCATTTCCCAGGACTCCTCCATCATGCCGCAAACAGAAGAGCACAGCCGTGAGCAAACCTGATGCATGCTTGCAAGTCCTCCAGGGAAGTGACAAAAATCAGGAAATGAGAAAGCATGATGGGGAGAACCATGGGCCAATTTTGAAATCTGTTAGGGTGCCCAGTGGGATTTTTAAAAGCATGTGCCTAACTTTCTCCCTCTGATTTCAATAAGAGTTAGGCACTTGGCTGCACCTTTAAGTACCTAAATACATTTAAAATTCGGGCCCTTTGTGAATTAGTGAATGAAGAATCAAGCTTAATTTTGCTAACTGTTTGCTTTAAGCAATACATAGCATGCACATACTTATCCCATTGTCAGACAAATTGTACTTTGCCCTCCCTAGGCACATGTCTAGCATACAATTTTCTTAGTGCTTCTTGCACAAACAGCACTCCAAAATACTGCGGTGAGCTGAATAGTACAATGGATGATTTTTAAATGGCATTGCATCGTGCATAAGCCCTGCTGGCCCCATCTGCCAGTTTGCAGCTCAGTTTTTCAGTGTTGTTTATCTGGCTTGCAAGAATAAAGACCGGAAATAATCCTGCTTTCCCAGTGAACCCAGGCAGTTCAAACCTGACAGCTGGAGCATTAAAAACTGCCCTGAGTAGTCAAACTGAAATTAAAGAGTGCAAGAAATAGCAGAAATCTTCCGGCTCCACCTGCCTTCCAAGAAAGAGCCTGGAGGAGTGGAGAAAAAATGAAATTAGCCAAGACAGATTTTTGAAAGGCATAAAATTATTAAAATGAGGTTAGTTTGCAGAAGACAGAAGGGCAAAAGAGGGAATGCATGAACTGGCGGGATGAACACTTGGGCTCGGAAAGCCAAGCTGTTAATAAATGGATGTTAACGACCCTCTCTTCTGTTTAATGGTCTTGAAGTTCCACCAATCAAGCTATTCTTTGTTCTACAATTCTTAACCGCTCCTGGTGATGAAGTGTCTATTTTACAGCCCTGCACATTATTTTTAACTCATTACAGTGAAGTTATATTTGTTTTATCTTCAATCTTAATTTGAATAATACCGCCCTAGGCCCCCAGCCTTTTAGTCAAGTTTCTAGTTTATTTTTAACGGGAGAAAAATGCATTGTTTTTGCATGTTATGATGCACCTTACCACCTGCTCCCCACTGTCCAACACTCTAGATCTGCCCACGTGTATACATAGATGGAGAGCTTTTGTGAACCCAAGTTCACTTCATCCAATGCTGTGAAAGGACATGTAGACCTGGCTACAGGCGGATGACTTTTATCTCTATATGTTTATAGTCAGTTCTACTGCATAGGTTCTTTATGTGTAAATTAATTTATGGATAGCATCCATACATCTGTCTCTTGGCTGACACATGGCAAATTGAATCAGAGACCTCCAGAGCTACAAATAGGAGCTGACGCAGCTTGAGCTAATATAGCAGGGGGCTATAATGGTTCTCCTCTGACTCGAGCACAACTCAGCTCATAGTACATGCTGGGTCCTGGGTTACAGTTTCACTAGCATCTTACTAAGACATTTCTAGTTTTCCCAGCCCACCAAACTCAAATGCAGGTAGCCAGAACAAGGAGACAAGGACTCTCAGGAACCCCCAAATTACATAAAAAAGCACGCAATGTGTGCGCCTGCGGCAGTGCCATGCTTTAGTTCTAAAGACAGGATTTCATGCAACTGATTAAACCTTAATGCCAGATTTAAAACAAAATTGACTTCACAAAGTGTCTACTGAATTCACACAGAAGTGACTTCGTTTGTATTCTATGCAGTGTAAGTGTGAATTAATTTTTGATATTCAAATTCCTTGCTCAAGTGAATCAAAAACTAGCATAGATCTTTTACAATGCTAGAAACGGCGGAAGTAATGTTATCTTCTGGCACCACGGGAAAACTCTCAGTGACTTTCTTTTTTTTTGGAAGTGGAATAAATGCTTCTGTTTTATATTACCCAGTAGCAGGTCTTGGGGTTAGGCAATAAAGCTTTTACTGTCATAAAAGAAGAACCTTCTCCTGCATGTCCATATAGAAATGATGTTGATGACACTGGTAGGTGATATTAGTGTCGTTGGGAGGACCCTTTGAAATACTGAGCTCACAATTCCAGTTTTTCCTTTCCTAGGCATTATTCCAGTGCCATTTTCTTTTCTAGGTGGCAATTTCTTTTCTATTTTTCTTTTCTAGGTGGCAATTTCATTACAGGAGCCGTCCCCCTGTCTCTATTCCAAGAACTCTTTTCTTATTGTTTTGTCCCCTTTGAGACCAAACTGCACCAGTTGCAATGCTTTCTCCTTTTCCCCTGGAGCCCGCTGGCTTCTGGGACCACTCATATAATATATTCCTACTTCTTGTTTTTCCTTGTGCTCGCCCACTTTTTGTTTCAGTGACAAGTTTCAGGAGGTGAAGTTAGATTTTTGTTGCCATCAGCCCTTGTTTTTTAAATAAAATAAACCATGTCCATAGAAAATGGAGACAGAACAAACCTATGTGGTTATTTCATCCATTCCTCTGCCACCGCCAGCTCATTCCCTTGCAGTAGATAGTTTAGTTTTTTTTCCCCAGTCTGGCTTTATATGTTTCAAGCTGCAAGGCTTATAATCCTTCCTTTGGAAGACTCCGTTCTGACAAGGAAATCCTAAATCAATCAGACTGCGGTTACCTGGGGATTTCCTAGAGGGTGTCCTTACTGATACTTAAACAGAAAGCCACTTCTGCCATTTTAGCTCCAGGCTGGAAAAAGCTACATTCCTCTCCCGCAGTCCAGAAGTGACCTAGAGTATCTCTAACATCAGGATACAACGGCCGGGGACTTTCTGATTTGGAGACACCGTCTGACTGCTTCTCCCCACCCGCCATACCCCCGCGGCTGTAAAATGAGCTGACTCCCCGGGACTTAAAAGAGAGGAGGCTCGAATGCAGCATTTAATACACGCAGCTTTGGCTTTGGAGCCAACCCGGTCCAAAATAGCGTGGAGATGTTGACTTCCAAGACAAAGCTGCACGGCACATTTCTCTGCACGGCTTGCTGTGCGAGGGAAGATGGGATTTGTGACGGGCAGGAGAGTCGTATGCTGTGCGAGAGGCTTATTCTCTTGGCTGGTGCATGGGCAGCTGCTGCTGAACTGTTGTGTGCTTTTAACTGCAACCCGCGCACCGAGGAGCTTTAGCTGAACTGTCCTTTTTCATCTTTGTCTAGCTTCAAACAAACAGATGCAGTCAGAGTAAAAGCAGCAAGCTTCTGGCATTTGCATTTCTGTAGGTAATTCGGTTTTGCTCTAAACTGATTTTTTTTCTGACTTCAAGACAGTCAACGTTACGTGAACAAGTGCTTTACCTTGAGAAAATCTTCTCTCATTTGAGAATAAACTGCCTAGCCTTTTATTGTTTTCAAATGAGTCGATGAAAGAACCGGTCTCCCCGTCAGCATTTAAAGATGTATGCAATTCTTTAAAGATATATATGGATATGGTGGTCCCTCTAGTACTCCTCGTTCTCCCTTCTGCCAGGCTACCTGGTACCTGTGTTACTTTGTCATGATCTGAGAGAAAATGTCATAGATTTCATAGACATTAGGGCTGCAAGGGACCTCGGGAGATCATTGAGTCCAGCCCCCTGCCCAAAGGGCAGGAAGTCAGCTGGGGTCACAGGATCCCAGCAAGATAAGCATCCAATTTACTCTTGAAGGTGTTCAATGTAGGTGCTTGAACCACCTCT
>JAGPOW010001543.1:12657925-12707596 GCA_030014935.1 Caiman crocodilus | reverse complement strand
AGGCTGATGGGCCTATAGTTAGCCGGATCCACTTTCCTCCCTTTCTTGAAGATAGGCACCACATTGGTCTTCTTCCAGTCTTCGGGCACTACACCAGAGTGCCAAGAGTTTTCAAAGGTCCATGCCAGAGGCTGGGCTATGATGCTCACCAGCTCCTTGAATACCCTGGAGTGTAGATTGTCAGTGCTGGCTGACTTGAAGGTATCCAGCCTCTAAAGGTGTTTCTTCATGAGGTCAGCATTGATGGAGGGCAGGAGTCTCCCTTATCCAGACCTCCCTGTCCCGTAGTGGGCATGGGTGTCCCATGGGACTGATGAAAGACTGATGCAAAGTACCCATTTAATAGGTTGGCTTTTTCCTGGGCGTCAGTTGTCAGTTGTTCCATCTGGTTCAGCAGGGGTCCAATGTTGCCCTTGCTTTTCCTCCAGCTCCCCACATATCTGAAAAAGGACTTTTTATTATCCTTGATGTTCAAAGCTAGTTGGAGTTCAGTTGCAGCCTTGGCTTTCCTGTTTCAGTCCCTGCAGGACTGGATCAGTGCAGAATATTCCTCCTTGGAGGTGAATCCCATCCTCCATCCTTTGTAGGCCTTTCCTTTTAGCCTCAGGAGGTCTGCTAGATCCCCAGAGAGCCAAGGGGGCTGCTGTGCCCTCTCGCTGCCTTTCCTCTGAGATGGAATAGACTTAGCTTGTTCATCGAGGATCGTTCCCGTGAGGAGCAACCACTCTTCCTGAACTCCCATCCCCCTGGGGTCGTGGTCCGTTAGGGCCTCACTGATGAGCCTCCTGAACTTGTTAAAGTCGGCTTTCCTGAAGTCAAGGACTTCAGTGTTGCTGACTGACTTGCCAGCTTTACAGTGAATGGTGAAGGTGATCAGCTCATGGTTGCTGTTACCCAGCTTCCCATCGATCACTAGGTTACTGATTTGGATTTTGCTGAGTGATCTTCCCACAAGATGTCTGGGTAATTGAAGTCACCCATGACAACCATGGTCCTGGAGCATGCGGCCTCAGCCAGTTCCCAGGCAAACTCCTGGTCACGCTCTTGACTTTGAGTGAGAGGTCTATAGTAGACTCCCATTGTTGTGTGCCGTGTTCACCACAGATTTTAACCCAGAGTGTCTCCAGTTGTCCACCCTGGTCACCAACATCACTGTGGATATGGCGGAGCTGTGAGGCTTTACATTGTTCCCTAACATGGAAAAGTAGTTAAGCTATATTTTTTACTTGAAATTTGCACTAAATTCTTGACTGTCTGGGTACACTGCCTGAGCTGCTAGTTTTAAACACAAACATCCTATAAAATATAGGCTTACAGTAGTGCTTCAATGGTCGCTGATGAAACTTCAAGTGTGTATTCCAACATGACTTTTTTTTTCCATTAAGGCAGGTAAAAACCTATTGATTCATAGCTAGAGACACTTGACAATCTTCATAGAGAGGTTAATGGCTGACTTGCATTAGATGTTGACTTTGTATTCTTTGTACAGCCAATAATCCCTTGACTTGGGTGAGGTTTGGAAGCGCAAAAATACATAGAGATCAAGCTACTTGTTGTAAGCCAGACATTAGTGTTGGGTGACCTCATGCTTTCCTGCCTGGATGGTAAATGAAGAAACGCAGAGCCCCATGGAAGGGTGGCTCAGCCACAAACTCAATAGAGAACAAGGGGTTTTATTGTTGTAAGAGGGTACACACTGCTCCACACCTGGTGCTGGTCACTCTAGCATGCTTGTGTTGTTCCTCTAAGCAAGAAACATACCTCACCCACAATTTCAAGAAACACAGATTTATTGGGTACCAAGTACAATGGTCCCGGCACTACAATAATTTGTACTGCATCTATCTGTCCATATGCTGACCTCTGGCTATTACCGTGGTACTAACAGTACAAAGGGTGGTTGGGGTTTCCAGGTGGTGTAAGGGACCCCTCCACCTCCTCCAGTTCCTTACACCAGAGGTCAGAATATGGACAGATAGGATGAAATACAAATTAGTGTAGTGCCGGGACTGTTGTACTTGGTACCCAGTAAATCTTTTGGAAGGGTGGTTGGGGTTTCCAGGTGGTGTAAGGGACTGGAGCAGGGAGCGTGGCCTGACAGGGGGTGCACCAGCACTCTCATGGGGTGCACATGCACCCCCACGCACCCCCTAGGCATTGCCACTGGGAAAAGGCACAAGGACAAAAAGCAGAGCCATGAAGCTTTGAAGACACTAGACAAGAAAGGCTTTCTCTTCCTCAAGTCTTTTCCTTAGCACACTCCCCAGTCGAGCACAAAGTCTCCATCTTGAGATGACCTCCATGCAGATGCCACCACCATAGAACCATCCTTTGAAGAATACCCGGGATGTTATTACCTCCTTTTCTCTTCCTCCCTCCTTTATTTCTTTATGACCAACTTTTTTGCTTCAGATCCAATTTACCTAGCATGGTCTTTGAGTGAAGGAGTATGTCTTTGTAATGTGCCACAAACTGCATAGCCCTACAGAAAATGTGATTTCTCCTGGGATAACAGAGGAATAATCTACACCATTCTAGTGGAGAGGCTCCCGAATGTTTTCCCCTCTGCAAGTGAGTAAAGTGTGCTAAATACTGAACAGTACATAGTCATATAGGATCACCATCCCCTGCAATTACCAGAATCAAGCAGAGTCAGTATTAAGAAGTGAGACCAGCCCAGAACTCCAGACTCAAATACTTCTGAACTTTGCAGCTAGCATCTCAACTCAAACTCAACTGCAGAACAGTACTTCCAGTAAGATGCACCAGTAACTTGCTTCTGTTCTCAGCACTGGAACTCTCAAACCCCAGCTTCCCAAACACAGGCCTCCACCTTTGGTCCAGATGCAGTGTCCTTCCATGAGCCAGTAAAACTTGAATGATTTGCTTCCTATATCAGAGCCCAGTGAGAGAGAGACACTCAAGTCCATTGACCTCCAAGTTCACCACAGATTCTCATAAGAATTCTACATACCTTTGATCAGGAAAATACACATGTAGTGAGAAAACACACAGGAGGATAGAATCATGTATTCTCAATGTGCCATGTTCAGAAATATATCATATCAAGGGTTATTTCAATATGATCTGGGTTAATTTGCAAGTATATGCTAGTGATAAAAAATACCTGCCAGCTAAGCAGGCAAAGCATCTAGCAGAAAAAAGGAGATAGATAGATAGGTAGATAAACAAAACACCTCTCTACCATCAAATGCAGCTTGCAACAGATGGCTCCCAGTTCTAGGTTCCTTTTAGAGCTCTGCATTCAACATTAATTGCCATTAGCAACAACTGCTGCAATTTTTCTTTTATAGTGTGATTTTGTTTCCTTGCTGCGTAATTGATAGTACTGCTGATAACAGATTGAAACGACGTTCAGTTTTAAATTCTAGTGAAGAAGCTGGGAAGGGGGGTGGGGGCGAGGAAGGAGGGGTTACAACAATACAGCCCTGGACAGAATATGATTTTTGATGTGACATGTTGCAAAAAAAAAAAGTCATTGCAACTGTTTGTGGTTTTCTTGCAATATGTGCTAATAGAAGAGAATAGATCTTCTCAAATGTGGTTTGAGAGTACATGTATGGAGTCATGGATGGATCCAAAGAGGCTGCGGTGGCACAGTCCCACCCACATTTGCCTCTGCACCATATGTACAGCAAGCTTTCAGAGTTTATCAGCAGATCAGCACAGCTCACATGTGCATGACCTCTATGCAAGAGAATTTTTTTACTGACAAGCTAATATTTTTTTTTACTGACAACCAAACTTTTTTGCTGACATGTTTCCACTAGCATGTTTCACATAGATTAAATATAACCCTTCTGCCAGGCCTTGGGCATCAGTACCAAGGGTCATATTCAAAATTTAGGGGTTTAACACCAAGCATAGTAAAAAAGTTGTCAATAAAAGTTTGCAGAGCATCAGTACAAACAAAAACAAAAAACCCACACACAACTCAACAAAAACCCTTTTGGGTTGGCAACCCTGCTTGACTATGGCAATGGTTTTACACTGTGTTATCCCAAGATTCCCCTATCCTGATGCCCCAACTGCACATTGAACTATGCTGCTGCCCCAGGTAACCCCAACCTTACTCCACCTGCTTGCATCCCAGAACAGACCCATACCTGATGTTTCTGTTCCCCAGCTCAACAGCTCTGTCTCAGCTGCACCTCCTCCTTCCTATCCTGGCTGGAGCCACTCAGCCCTGTCCACTTTCAACCCAGCAGTGTTACATGCAGGTGACAGGCAGCAGCAGTGGCAGCACACAGCTGGGGAGGCAGGAGTCCTGGAGTCTCCCATGGGCCACAAAACCCTGACAAAGATCCTTGCAGATTACTGTGCTCCTGCTCAGACGCCGGGTGGCACTGCTCTGCTCTGTCTAGCCATCAACCTCTAGCCTCGTTCAGAAGACAGAGCTTAGTTGGTTTTATGGATGGCTTTTTTAAAAAAACAATACAAAACAAAAACAACCCCCCACCTCCCGATTTTATAGACAAGTGTGGGAATGTGACAGTCAAACATTCATTTTAATAATGGCATCATTCCTCCTGTCCCCCCCAGTCGAAGTTGTATGAGGTTTTCTAAAGGTAAAATTTCTTGAATGCTTGAATACCCCAGAGGGTAAGTGAGTTTGGATCTGGAGTTTTGAGGCAAAGAAAAGCAACGTCTTCAAGCACTTTAATTATCCATCCATCTCGCTCAACAAGGCTGTTCTGTCTTCTGACAATCAGACTCTAACCACCTTGATCATAATGCTACCTTTGTAACAAAAACCAGCTTGTTTCACCAAGATTCTCTGAATAGCTCTTGTCCTTCTTAAACAGATCCTGACTTATTATTTATACATGCAAATTACACTTTTCATTGTAAAGTGCTATCTGTAATTTTCACTTCTTTTGAGTTATGAAAAATATTAGCCCATCCTCCTACTTAACGACTGTACCTCATCAAAAGTTAGGAAGGTAGTAATGAACACAGAGACAGTGGTTAACGCAAATCTTTCTTCCCTCTGTTTTTCGAGAACTCCTGATGTGCAAATTGCAATAGCAAGACAATGGTCGATTTTCTTGATGATAACCGTGTCTGGCTTGGGAACCAGGGATCCAACAATTAGCCCCAGCTCGTCTTGCTGAACTGGATCCCTCCATCTGTTCTTGCCTGCAGCCACCTTGTACCAGTAGCAAATGCAGCCCAACAAGTGCAGGTCTGCTCAGTGGGATCAAATATTCATGATCATCCTCCACACCTGGTTTGGATTTAATACCACACTTTCTGGTAGCAAGCCAATGGCACAGTAACTGATGCTTTTTTCCAGCCCATATAAACTCTTTCAGTTACAATTGCTTAATTAATGTGTCTTATTTATGGGCCAAATTCTACTCCATATAACTCAATGGCAACACTGCAACCTATGTGGATGCAGGATCAGCTCATGCACTTAACTACACTTCATACAACATTTCTTGAGTAGTAGTAGTACAGCAAGTAGTGACTGCACTTTATACATCATTTCTCGAGAGCAGTAGTACAGCAATTTGTAGAGGTGCACCAGTATACTGGTCCATATTGTACCAGCACCAGTAAAGGGAAAATGGATATTATCAGCAATCAGCTTTTTTTTGGCTGACGTAGCCAATAATGTCACTGATAAATGTGTGCAGCTGCAGCATGCATAGGGCCAGGAGCACAGCCTGGCAGCCTGGAGAGCAACGCCTGGCTAGTAAGTCTGTGGTGGGGGAAGGGATGGGGGCGGGAGGGAAGGGGCATGGGGGGAGGGCAGATCAAGGCCCCCATGGTGAGTGAGGGAGTGAAGCAGGGGCTGCTCAGCCAGGGCAGGGCAGGGTGTGAGACAGAGCCATGAGCAGCTCGTCTGTGGGGAGGCTCCTGTTGCTGCATGCACCCCCAGGGGTGACACAGTGGGGCATGTCACCCCCAGATCTGTACACAGGGTGAGAGTGGGCTGCCCACTGCAGGCTTAGGCCAGGGGCGGGCGGTGGTGGTGCTGGGAGCGCTGCTGTTGCCCACTCCAAGCACAGCCCCAGCCCACCCGCCTGCCCCCCCTGCCTGGAAGAACCTGGCACCACACCAGGCCCAACCCACAGTGGGAAGCCCACCCTCACCCTGTGAGCAGATCCAGGGACCCATGGACCCTGTGCCTCCCCTGGGGGTGCATGCAGTGGCAGGAGCCGCCCCCCCCCCAGCATCCCCAGATGAGCCACCTGTGGCTCCATCCCATACCCCACCCAGGCAGCACCTACCTCTCCCCCTGCCCCAGTCCTCCTCCCTCTCTCACCATGGGGGCCTCAATCTGCACCCTCCACACCCCTTCTTCTCTCCCACCTCAACAGACTTACCGGTTGGATGCTGTTGTCCAAGCTGCCAGGCTGCATATCAGCAATTGGATCAGTATTGGCCAATATGGCTTGTTAATAATTGGCCATAGATATCAGTCAAAAAAATCTTTATTGGTGCACCCCTAGCAATTTGTCTTGACGTTTAATAATCCCAAATAGAAAGCATGCAGATTAGTCAAATCTTTGCGTAGTGCACTTGGTAATTTAGGATGCCACGAGACAGACAGAAGTTGAACCAAAGGAACGGCAGTAATTATAAGACTGCAGTAGAACCAGGCCCCAGGGGTGGCTATGGTGCCTCCTGGTGGCCATGCACCATGCCCCCTGGTGGTGCTCCCTGGTGCCCCCTGGTGGCCACTCGAGCTCCCTGGCTGCCCTACTCCAGCTCCCTGGGGTGCCCTCCCTTTTTCTCTCTCCTGCCACACCTTGATGGAATTATTTTCTGTTGTATAAGGAGAGCTGCCCTCAGGTCCCCGAGTAGACCCTAGCCTGCTTTGGGCCACAGGGCCTCTCCTGTACCCAGCTGACTCCCAGTCCTGTTTTTCAAGCCTTAAAAGGGGTGGGGGGGCTTGGTCTATCAGTGCCTCTATGAACCAGTCACCTTTTGCAAAACTGAGTTTTCCAATGCTGTGAAAGGAGGAAGGCATATTATTTATTTTAACAGGCAGGGAAACAGAGATATGGAGAAAAGAAATAGCACAAGAGGTCAGTGGCAGGGGCTTGGAATAAAATCCTGCAGTCATGCAAAGCCTATCCTACCCCTTGATGTGCTGAATTATTGGCAGACAAGGTTCTTGCCATGGATTTGCATTTTCACAGACCTGCATTTTGCATCCTGGCTTCTATTGTACTCAGGAGAGCACACACAGAAACAACAAATGGAAACTTCACCTCAGCGGCCCAGGCTTATATCTCCTGTCTTCAGCTTCCAGTCAGGTGCTCCCCTGACCACCCACTGGTCTGTCCCCTCAACCTCCAGGTCAGTCTAGTGCTTAGAGTTTAACAGAACTCCTAAATGACTATTTTTCCTCGGTCTTTCACAAGACCAAGGGGAGCAGCATGCCAGGTAGAGCACAGAACAAGCAGGGCAGGATTGACACCATTCTCACCATTGCCATAGAACTGGTGTATGGTCAGTTAAAGAAATTAGACATATATAAATCAGCAGGACCAAATGAACTCCACCCAAGACTGCGACAAGAGTTGGCTGAAGTAATTGCAGAGTCCCTGGCAAAGGTCTTTCAAAAATCATGGGCCTCTGAAGAAATCCCAGAGGACTGGCAGAGGGCCAGCATTGTGCCCATCTTCAAGAAGGGGAAGCATGAAAACCCAGGAAACTACAGGCCAGTTAGCTTAACTTCTATTCCAGGGAAAATCTAGACACATTCATCAAAGAGGCTATGTGACAAACTTGCAGAAGGCATGATACTGAATGACAGCCAGCATGGCCTCATTGCAGGCAGATCTTGTCTGACCAACCCCATTTCTTTCTATGATCAAGTGACTCGTCGCCTGGATGAGATTAAAGCTGTTGACATCATACACCTCGATTTCCAGAAAGCCTTTGACCTGGTATCCCACGAGGTACTGATCAGAAAACTGGAAAATATCGGGCTCAACTACAGAACCGTCAAGTGGATGCGAAACTGGTTGCGGGGTAGGATGCAGAGAGTCCAAATTAATGGATTTGTGTTGTCCTGGTGAGATGTGTGCTGTGGCATACCCCATGGGTTGGTACTTAGCCCAGTGCTGTCCAATATCTTCATCAACGACATGGATGAGGGGGTGAAAAGCCCATTGGCCAACTTTGCGGACGACACCAAGCTGTGGGGTTGTGCAGACACACCCGCAGACAGGCTGCAGATACAAGCAGACCTAGACAGGCTGGCATGTGGGGCAGAAGGGAACCAGGTGAGGTTCAATGTAGAGAAATGCAAAGTGCTGCATCTGGGAAGGAAGGACCCCAGCACACCTACAGGCTGGGCATCGCTAACCTGGCCAGCACTACAAATGAAAGGGATCTCGAGATAACAATAGACCCCAGCTTGAATATGAGCCAGCAATGCAATGCAATGGCTGTTAGGGCCAGTACAACTCCGGCGTGCATCAATCAACGCATCTCTTGCAAATCCAAAGAAGTGATTATCCCGCTTTACTCAACATTGGTGCAGCTGCAGCACTTCAACAAGAAGGGCCATCTGTATGACCAGGGACTTGCATGGCAAGCCATACGAGGAGAGGCTGAGGGATCTCGGACTCTTCAGCCTACAGAAAAGAAGGCTGAGGGGACCTGACTGAGGCTTACTGCTATATCAGAGGTGTACATCAGGGACTCAATGAACAACTGTTCACCAGGGTGCCCTGGGGGAAAACTAGAAACAATCGTCACAAATTCCTGGAAGATAGTTTCAGGCTGAACTTTAGGAAAATATTCTTCTCAACTAGGGTGTCCAGTCTATGGAAGAAGCTCCCCCCAGAGGTGGTGCAGTCACCTACCCTAGAGGTCTTCAAGAGAAGACTGGATGGTCACCTGGCTGGCATCATCTGACCCCAGATGTCTTTCCTGCTTATGCAGGGGCTGAACCCAATGATCCTCCGGGGTCCCTTCCAGCCCTGTGATCCTGCGATTCTATGAAACTCTCCCTGTGCCTGCAGAAGGGTGTTTGCAAAGAACCATTTTTCCAACTATTTAGTTGTTCTAATAAATGATATCACATTTACCCAAATAATCTTGTCTGCCTATGTCATTAGACCAACCTGGCTACAACCAACACCCCTTAATAATCATTTACACTTCAAAGAGCCCTCTTCCACCTGCAGGTCCCAGTGAGTTTTGCTCTGTAAGCAGGAACTGTTACCCACCAGTTCTGGTGCAGAACAGACACAGCCACTTGCAGCAGCCATCTGGCAATACCTCAGAACAGTTCCTAGGAGAGGGAGTGAAGTATAACTTCTCCAGAATATAATTACAGTGCTTGTCAATAAAATAAATCACAATTTACACAGTTACCACACCAGAGTGCTGTATCTGAGATGCTGCAGTAGCTGCTTGTATTCAGGAGGAATTGCTACACTGCATCAAACCACAGCAGTCCACAAGAGGGGTTTCTACAAGTATGTTGGTAGCAAGAGGAGGATCAAGGAAAGTGTGGGGCCTTACTGAATGGGGGAAACAATCTTGTGATAGGATGCAGAAAAGGCTGAAGTACTCAATGCCTTCTTTGCCTCAGGCTTCACAGGCAAGGTCAGCTCCCAGACTACTGCACCGGGCAGCAGTTTGGGGAGGAGGAGAGCAGCCAACAGTAGCAAAAGAACAGGTTAGGGACTATTTAGAAAAGCTGGATGTGTACAAGTCCATGGGGCCAGATGGGATACACCTGAGGGTGCTGAGGGAGTTGGCTGATGTGATTGTAGAGCCACTGGCCATCATCTTTGAAAACGCATGGCCATCAGGAGAGGTCCTGGATGATTGGAAAAGGGTAAACATAGTGCCAATATTCAAGAAAGGGAAGAAGGAAGATCCAGGAACTACAGACCAGTTAGCCTCACCTCAATTCCTGAAAAAATGATGGAGCAGGTCCTCAAGGAATCCATTTCTAAGCACTTGGAAGAGAAGAAGGTGATTAGGAGCAGTCAGCATGGATTCACCAGGGGCAAGTCATGCCTGACCAACCTGCCTGTTTTCTATAATGAGGTGGCTGGCTTGGTGGATATGGGGAGACTGGTAGACATGGTGTACCTTGCTCTTAGCAAGACCTTTGATACAGTCTCCCACAACATTCTCGCAGGAAAAGCTAAGGAAGTACGGGCTGAGGGTTGGGGCTGTGCACTGCCCCCCACCTATACCACAGGGCCAGGGGGCACTGGGTATGAGTGGGTGGGGAGCCAGTGGGAGCACAGGGTCCGCACCGGTGCCCTGGGGCCAGCGCCAGCAGGGCCCAGAGCAGGGTGGTAGGAGCGCAGGGTCCCAGCCAGCAAGGGCTCTATGGAGCCGGGCCAGCTCCCCCCTCTCCCTGCTGGTGCAGCCCAGCCCGGCTCCACAGACCCCTGCTGGCCTGCACCCCGCTTTGGGCCCCACCCGGGACATGGGCCCAAGACATTGGTCCCAAGATAGTGACCAGAGGGCAGGGGGTGGGGCACCTGTCAAGGGGTGGGGCTACCCATGCAGCTCTCGACAGCCTAACAAAACTGGGTAAGCGTCCCTCCGCCCAAAATAATTGCCTGCCCCTGGCTCAGAGAGTAGTAATCAATGGCTTGATGTCTAGTTGGCAGCTGGTATCAAGTGGAGTGCCCCCAGAGGTTGGCCCTGGGGCCGGTTTTGTTCAATGTCTTCATCAGTGACCTGGAAGTTGGCATAGAGGGCATCCTCAGCAAGCCTGCAGGTGACACCAAGCTGACGGGAGTAATAGATACACTGGAGGATAGGTCCAAGATTCACAGTGACCTAGACAAATAGGAGGATTGGGCCAAAAGAAATCTCATGAGGTTCAACAAGGACAAGTGCAAAGTCCTGAGCTTAGGACAGAGCAATCCCATACCCTGGGACAGGCTGGGGGCTGACTGGATGGGCAGCAGCTCTGTAGAAAAGGACCTAGGGGTGACAGGAGACAATAAGCTGAATATGAGCCAGCGGTGTGCCCTTGTTGCCAAGATGGCTAATGCCATACTGTGCTGCATGGGTAGGAGCGTTGCCAGTAGGTTAAGGGAAGTGATTCTTCCCCTCTATTCAGCACTGGTGAGGCCACGTCTGGAGTACTGTGTCCAGTTTTGGGCCCCCCATTACAAAAATGATGTGGACAAGTTGGAGAGAGTCCAGTGGAGGGCAGTAAAAATGCCATTTTCGGGGGGCTGGGGGTCATGATGTGAGGAAAGACTGAGGGAACTGGTGCATTTAGTCTAGAGAAGAGAAGACTAAGGGGGGGACTTGATAGCAGCCTTCAACTCCCTGCAGGGGGGTTCGTAAGAGGATGGAGCTGGACTGTTCTCAGCGGTGACAGATGACAGAACAAGGAGCAATGGGCTCAAGTTGCGGCAAGGGAAGTTTAAATTAGATATTAGGAAGAATTTTCTATCTAGTAGGGTAGAAACACTGGGACAGATTACCCAGAGAGGTGGTGGAAGCTCCATTCTTGGAGGTTTTCAAAACCCGGCTACACAAAGCCTTGGCTGGGATGATCCAGTTGCGGCTGGTCCTGCTTGGAGCAGAGGGTTGGGCTAGATGAGCTCCTGAGGTCTCTTCCAGCCCTAACTTTCTATGAGTCTATAAGGCTGCAAGCCTTGAGACAAACATGCAAAAAAAATTACAGAGTGGGTAATTTTGGGCTAAACAGGGGACATTCTCATCTCCCAGGAGTCGCTTTGTACCATGAACCGTGATTGTTTATGTCCCTTGTATGCTTCTATTACCTCACATAAATAGGATCTTCAGCTGCATAAAAAGGGATTTAAGAGCACAGGCCTCATTGACTTGTAACTTAGATCACTAAAGCTAGGAACAGAAGTTACACATAAACCAGTTTAAGTGATCAGAAACTGGCTGAAACCTGTAACAGAACAGAAGTTCAATGCACATAAACCGGTTTCAAAATGGCCAAAACTGGTTTAAGATAGCCTAGCTGAATGTAGTATCAGACTTAACTGATTTAGGACAAACCGGTTTATGAAGCTTCTGTGCTAGACCCCTTCCTGGTTCAAGTTAAACCAAGTCCCCCAACATCCCAGCATGCTTTGCAGCCCTGGGCTGGGCGGGGCTGTCTGCTCAAGCAGAGCAGGGTTGGCTCTACCCCTTAGCTCCCTAGCCTGAGCAGTGAGGGCTGGCTGACAAGGGGGTGAGGGTGGGAAATCCGGCTGGTGAAGCCCGGTCTGCCTGGAGGGGCGAAGCAGCCCCTGCCCCACAGCACGGGGACTCTAGCTGGGGTCTGCCCGGCTTCCCGCTCCGCTGGCCACTCATGTGGCAGGGGCCGTGGCCAGAGCCGGCCTGGGCAACACCTCAGGCCATGTCAGACAGTGTCTCAGAGTTCCTTAAAAGTAATATGGTCACCCTACTTCTGAAGCTCCTGATTCCTTGCACAGAGAAATACAGCAGAGACCCTGTGGGCAAGGGGTGACGTCCCAACGGTCACTCGCAGAGCTTACAAGGAAGAGGATTAAAAACCCTTGCAAGGAGTCAGTGGATTTATGCACAGGCTTGCTATCTTTCAACCTGCTTTCTCCCAGGGAGGTACTAGTGTGATGTTTGCTGAACAGCACGTGTTGTCCCGATGCCCAGGGCTTGGAGGCAGTTTTGGCAGGAACCACTGTTGCATTCTCCAGTGTAGTGAGAAATAAGGTGACCGAAGCCACTGGCATGGGCCTGCGTGCCACCCTGTTGGCCACCGCAGAATATGTTGTGGACATAAAGTAAAACTATAAATCTGTTGCCAAAAGCAGATTCAACAACCAAAAGTTTAACCTTGGATGCTCATAAGAATATTCAAATATTTCACAAACACACAGTGGAGGGGGGGAATCTGTGCTTAGAGCTCCTGGGCATTCGTTAAGCGATAACCACATTAATACAACGGACCGTCACTAAATGAAACAGCCCAAGTGATCTCTCGTTAGAACGACAAGGTCCCAGATCCTGGCTGCTCTGAGAAATTCTTCTTTTTTCCAGCTCTGCATGATCCATCCATAGTCCCGTGCTTTCTCTGAACCAGTTTATCCTTTCCAGTCCGTCCTTTCATCCCCCCAGTCTCTCCTTGCAAGCATTCAAGGGCCCGTAACACCTCACCTCATGCCAGACCCTACAACCTTTTTGTGTCCTCCATCCACAAAGGCTGCCACGTCTGATTCTGGGAAGCAGCCTAACCAGGTTGACACAGGCAGTATGGGCCAGTGGCTAGAACAGGATGCTGAGAGCCAAGGGGTGGAGTTTAACTCCCAATTGTAACTCACTGCTTGATCCTGGAGCATTCGTGTGTTAATCGCTTTTCACCTCCACTTTCTTGAGTGTAAAACATGGCAATATTCAAAGCCATCCACTTTCTAAATGGCCTAGACATCAGGTACAAAGGGTTAGGCATAAAGTATCATAATTTCAACATGCCCACAGCATCCAAAAGATGAGCCAAGTGGGAACTGAGCCCGTTCATAGCCATCCTGGGCATGTTTTACGTTTCTTTCTGAAAAACAACTTTGCTCTCAAAACAGGTACTTTGATTACAGAAGGATTTTGCACAAAATTGGCTTTCTTTGTACCTTGACTGCCATTTGATGCGCCTTGGTTGGTTGCTGACATGCAGTTGGGCAGACAATAACCAGGGTTATTGCTCTGCACCACTTCAGTAAGAAAAATACAGCTATTTTCTGTGCTGGACTGTGAGCTGGTATAGAAGCCTATTTTCCATTAAGCTGCTTCAGCTTAAGTACTTGTACATTTTATTCCAGCCAAAGCTAGAAAATAAATAGCAAAAATCTTTGCTGCAGCATGGATAGTTTTTAGCAAAAGACAAGCTGCTTCAAAAGCAAAAATTAAAGTATGCTACACAAATGAAAAACAATATTGCCACCAGTTGTGCCTTGAGATGGACCAAAAGTGAAGCCATTAATGATTCTGGGGCTGCAGACAAACCCATGCACTAAGAGAGCCCCATAAAAGACGAGTGAGTGAGGCATAGCTAATCATTGCAAAGGTCTTGTCTGGCCATTTTCGAAACATTTGTGCACACAAAGTCCATTAGAAACAAGCCTCTTTCAGCGAGAGATGGGCCTGAGCGAAAATGTTGAATCTGTACTCCTGAACCCTTTGCAGGGACTAAAGAAGCATAAAAGTCTGAACCAGGTGCATAATTTTGTAGTCCAAGACAGTCTATTTTCTATTTTTTAATTATTTTAATGCACACTGCACTTGTCTGTTGGGAAAAATGGGTGACCTGACTCCACAACGCCTTAGACTGTATAGTCAGTCACACTTCCCCAGCGTGAATGTAAAACATTATCAAAGCAGACTGATGGAGATCTACGCTGCCTTTGCGGTGGGGAAATGGCTGCACGCTGCGTAACAGGATAATAAAGACGTCATTCTTTATCAGTGTTAAGGGAAAAAAAATCAAAAAACCCCCCAACAAAACAAAACACACACGCGCGCAAAACCAGGCACTGAGCACGTTCCTTTTCGGTGTATCTGTGTGTCATTAAGAATGCTAATACAAGAAAAGTTCGGTAAATGAAGGATAAAAAACACAACACAAAACCTCCCCACAGGCAACCGCCACCTTGGAAAACTGTTACATCCAAAAGGAGAAAGTCACTGAAAGGATCGACGAAGTCGGGGTCTCCCCATAAGACTCACAATATCACAAAGCAGAATTCCCATCCCCAGCGTTGCCCACCTCCTTTTGCCCCAGATCGGAAAAAAACATATAAATGCCAGCATTTCTCACAGAATGAAAATTCGGGGGGAAAATACCATTTTGGAAACACTGAAACAACTTTATTACAAGGTTTCATTTTGACAACACCCCAATGCTTCATTTCAGAGTCATCGTTTTAATTACATTTTAGGCAAACTGAATCGTTTCAAATATTACACATGGTATAGAGCATATTCTGCTACTTCAAATAATGTTGAAAGGAAGAGCCTCAGCCTTATCAAAATGAAACATTTCAGTAAGCCATAAAAATATTGAAAGAATCGACATGTTCTTAAGAAAAGTTGAATCAGGTTTTCTCCCAATGGGAATTGTCTTTCCGGGCCTGGTAATAACCAGCTGTGCTGAGCATGGGAGTGAGCAAGCATCGGGCTCACTTTTACAGCAGTCAAAGAATGAAATGTCGGTGCACTTTGCTTGTTTCCCTGACACAGCAGAGCAGGGGCCAGCTCTTCAGAAGGAAGGAGCGATAATTAAATGGCCCACTATGCTGAAGACGGTGCAAACTGGAGAGACTGGCTGCCGCCAGAGGAGTGCGTAGGAGAGCGGTGCAGATGCTAGTAGGAAGGGCGGGGGACTGCTCAGCTATATTCATCTGATGGACACTTCCTTGACTCCACTAGCCCATGAAAGGGTTGGACATATTTGGCCAGATCCTACTCTACCCATTATGGGCCTAAATGAACTGAGGCTCCTAATTGTGATTCTGTTCATCCTGTCCCGTACCTGAAAATCCATTAATGCCTGCATTTCTCTCACGTGTTGTCGTTTTAGCCTTAAACTAAGTAAAAAAAAAAAAGCAGCAATGAGCAGGACATAGCTATCTTTTGTATTAACAGTTTTGCAGGGACTTGAGCTGGGTAGAATAGGATTACACTTAGGCACCGACGTCCATTTGTGTGTCTAATAGATGGAGTAGGATCCTGCCTTGGCAGGAATGGGTAGAGCACTTATTGCTCCCCTTAGTTCACCAACCAGTCCCACGTACTGGGATAGAGGGGTGAGAAGACCTCATTGGAAAAAAACCACTCCCCCCACTGCTGCCTTGGGGAGTGAGAAGAAGCCTGGATCTGGGTTTCCTGTCGCGAGCACGAACTGGACACGGCTCCCACCTCTCCCAGGGCAGCTGTGGGGAAAGGCACCGTGCTAGGGATGGCAAATCCCCCTCTGTCTCACCCCAGATATGGGCTGCTTCTCACTTCACTTAATAGCAGTGTGGGCCACGGCTTGTCCCAGGCAGGCTGTATGCAGGATGGAAAGCCGGAACAAGACTTCAGTATGACTCTTGAGTATTTTTAAATGCATGTGTTAATGGGAGCAGGGGTGTAGGTTGTAGCCGTGCTGGTCTAAGGACATAGGCAGACAAGGTTCCTTGGCTGAATTCAAATATCAAATTCACCCAAGGAACCTTGTCTGCCTGTATTAATGGGAGAAATGACTCCTAACTCAAGTTTACGCAGATAAGCTTATGCAAAGGATTTTTTTCCTAGAAGAATAACAAACATTAAACAGCCATTAATAAACACCACAAAAGGATGAAAATAGAAGCCACGAATCCCAATTCCTAAATAAGGCATGCAAGGTGTTTTGGGTAGATGTGATATCTTTTATTAGACCAACTGAGTACTTGGAAACAAGTTCTTGGCAAGCATTTGGGTGCAGTCGCCCTTTGTCAGGTGTAGGGAGTCTCTGCCGGTCTGAGACGCCGAGGAATCCTAGAATTCAAGGGATCGAAGAATCCCTCCGAGTCTCAGGCCAGCAGAGACTCCCTGTGCCTGAAGAAGAGTGAGGGCACCCGAAAGCTTGCCAAGAACTTTTCCCCAACTACTCAGTTGGTTTAATAAAAGAGATCACATCTACTCAAAGAAAGTTGCCTGTCTGTGTCCTTAGACCAACCCGGCTACAACCGAAAACCTATTTATAAACAATTCACAGATCTCCCAAAATGTGTTGTGCTGCTGTCTCAGATCTCTGTTGGCAAATTATTCTCTTGCCTTACTGACCTCAGATATTTCCTCAACACTTTTGCTGTTGTAAGACTGCGTCTTTCTCTGGCATCCCTGTGAAGAGCAGTGTTCTCCAGTACCAGTCGTATTTGCAGCTTCATTAACTTATCTGAAATAACTCTGACAATCCGATAGACAACTGGAGGGGAACAACAAAAAACCACTTTGGGGCTTTGTGCTGCGGAGCTTGGCCAGCCCACCACCTTCTCAGAGTCACAGGGTTGGAAAAGATCTTTCGGATCATCTAGACCAAGTCCTTGGATTTGCTGCTCTTCAACCAGTCGAGACAGTTGCCTACCTAGCTTCTTCTTAAACACTGCCAGCGAAGGAGATTGCACAGCTTCCCTAGGCAGCTCGTTCCCTTGTCCTACTGTTCTCACAGTTAGAAAGTTTTTCTCAAGGTTTTTTTTTTTTCATTTAAATCTTCTTTCCTAATCAGCAACACTGATTGGATGGAAGAAGAGGACATCTACACATTGGCGATGCGTAGGGGGTGCACACAGGTGCATGTGCATCCCTTGAGATCGGCCGTGCACCCCCTGGAAGCGTCAGCTGCAAAACCAGAAGTGCACTTCCAGTTTCGCCGCTGGCTTGGCGATCGGCCACTGGGGGACCCCCCTCCCAGTCGGCAAACGGCTGTTGGGGGACCCCCCGGCCCCCGTCGGCGATCTGATGCCCTGCCAGACTTGGGAGGCACCAGTTGCCCATGCATCCACATGCTGATGATTTTCATTGTCCTCTTCCTCTTTCAGACAGTAAAAGGAGGGAAATGTTGCAAAAATCCCTTCCACGGTTGGTCATGCCCATCTGTGGATGTACGAAATTGCTGCTCCGGTGCTTTCATTTACACTTGTCCAGAGGGAGTGTGAAACACTTCTTCCAGGGCAGACTCATAACGCTGCCGGTTGTTGGTGTCAGCTTTCAGCTGCTGATCCCAGGCCTGCTAGGTTTTTGAGGCTGTTAATTATTGCCATCCCACGCTCAAGACGAAGTGTCTAGTTCTGTCAGTCTGCAGGCTGCCTGTTCTGACACGAGACCCTTCAAACAGCCACGAGACAGACACGCATCCCCCTCGGTTAGTGTTTATTTCAAAGGTAGCCAGAGATCAGAAGAGACAGACTGCATTTGCAGAAGGCTCCTTTCTCAATAGAAATCAATTTTTGCTAGTAAGCCCAGTAGCTTGACATCCAGACTTTAATCCTGGAAATCCAGAAACCTCATCAGTGGTGTGATGCTCATCTCATTCCTGTGTTTGATTCAATGTATATATATATATTTTTTTTTCAAAGCATGCTTTGCAGAGAAATATAAAGCAGAACTACAGTAAATATATCCGTTATTTGCAGCTCATTTGCTGCAGATAAAACTGGCTGAAATGGAGAAAAAAACCCCCACCACGTTTTATATAGCAAAGCCTAGGCAGTTGTTTTGCTAGAAACAGACTAGGGTAGGACAGATCAGTAGTTTGAAATAATGCACACATTTCACTTGCATTAGCTCTCTCATCCGCGGCAGGTTGCAGAGAGTTAATTACTGCACCCATCTGACCTCTAATGAGCAAACGAAGGAGAGGATAATGAAAAGGTTTAATATTTATCCAGCACTCTCCATCTCGTGAGTGCTGTAAAAACATGCACTGATTAATCCTCACAACAGCACAGTGAAACAGGTTACTATCAGGTCCCCTTCAGGAAACGGTGTCAGAGAGGTTAAAGATAATATGAAAAAGGAAATCCAAGAAGTCCTCTCATGACCCCGGCCCTCTTTTTTTTTTTAGCTTCTTTGCAGTGTACGAAGAACGCCCAGATTTTTTTTTTTTGCTTTGTTTTTAGCTGTGTTTGTAGCTGGAAATTAGAAAAATCAAGGATATCACTTCTGGCCTTCCCTATTTTTGCTGGAAACACAAAACACCCCGCTCAGAACTGAGCTGAAGAGGCCGGATGGGCTTTACTCCCAACCGTTTTATCTAAGTTCATATTGCTCTGCTTGAAGCAGCAGCATTATCCAATTTACTAGCAGGGAGCCCATGGTGAGTATAGCTACCCAGTCAAATGAAGGTGTGAGTGTAACACAGGTCGGCACAAAGTCAAGATGAGATACAGTGCCACCTGCCGAGGGAAGCGCTGCCTGCGCGGATCGTTGCGTTGTAATGTCACTACCATTTTGATGAGCATTGTCTTCACCGTTTCCTTGATGCGTACGATGTAGCTTCGCGGTATGTTCCTGAAGCGAGCTAAAAAAGGTTGGACTTCTCGACACCTGGACTCAGTCTTTATTTGCGCTCATCATCGCGGACTCTTCTACAGGAGAAAACGGAAGCACAAGCTGGTGCTGTCATGTGACAATGGCGCAGAATTGGAGAGGTTTTTTTTCCAGCACAAAACACCAAATTTTATTCGAAAAGCCACTTGCTCTAAAGGGCTTAGGGCTCCATCTGCTTCGAAGTGGAGCCTCTGCCTAAAACCTTTCCTAGCCACCTTTCTGCCTAACTGATCCAGCTTTAAAGAGACATCACACGCATCCTCCCTTCGCACCCTGCTTTTTTCCCGTATTGATCGTCTTCAACAAGAATCAATCACTGGGGCAAAGGGGAGCCTTCCACTTGTGGAAGTCAGTCCAATTAAATGCTTAAATTTTGGATCTAGCCATGTTTGCAAAATGTTGGCTCGTGTTTGAAAAATGTTGAAAATTTCAGCTGTAAGATGCTATGTTGTATAGCTTTCGTGCATCTCTTTCTACTATTATTGTCCTTGCTACCGGTGGGTGGCTCCTGGTGAGTACCGCATGCAGCTGAATGAAGATGCGACTATAGCAGAGGTGGGCACCCCGTGATCGCTTTATATTCTGCTGGCAAGGGTGACTTCACGATAGCAATTAGGACATGGCAACATGGATTTCAGCATGGACTAGCCTTCAGAAAACCACAGGGGGTTGTAGAGCCTGTGCTGAAACACATCCTGCCACGTTATAACTTCTACAGAGAAATACAGAAATACATTCTCCTATGACCCAGTACAGTCACAACTTCATTTTGCTCCATAGGCATAACCTGAACCTCATTCGTTACAGTGCATCTCCTGGAGAGCTGCATTTCAGAAAGCTTCACTACAGATAGGAGCAGAAAACAATGTGAAGCCCATTCAGTGCGCTTAAAGGCTGCTATTTCATTGCTTGTTTGGGGGGGAACATTAACAAGAAAAAATGACCTATTTTCCCAGCGGATAAAACAATGCTCGTTCTATAATTCCCCTTCCAAAAACCTCAGGTTTTCTTGAATGCAATTTTATAATAGATTATTTCAAAAGCTAGAACTGAATCCACACAGCTATTAAAATACCCCCTTCTCTGCTAATAGAGCTGTCCTTGAGAAATAAGTATTCTATAAATGCATTTTAGAACCTGTGGACCTTGAGGGGTACGTTTGTCCCTTTAAAACACGGGCATTATGTTATAAAATCAATTTTTAATTTAAAAGCATAATAGCAGTTTCCTACAAGCATGGAAAGTTTCTTACAGTAGTGCTAATCAGGTTATAGCTGCAGGATGTCTTTGTCAGCTTCCTAATGGTGGAAAAACCACGATGAACGGTCACTAAGGAAAGAACAGAAGATACATTAGTCTCAGGGAAGTTAGAATAAAAGGATGGTGTGCAATGTAGTTGCTGAGTATAAGAAAAGGCTAATCTGGGCCCATATCTAGGACTGCAGGAGTGTTGGTTACTAACTATACCCCTGGGTGTAGCTGCCCTGCGCAAATCCCTAGTGTATTCACAATTTACACCTATACAGCTTGATTTACATTGGTGCAAGTGACCCAACCAGAGTCCTTTACAGCAGTACAAATCATGCTCCGCCACTATAAATTGTGTCCGCATGAGGGGCTTGCACAGATACACCTGCGCCAGAGGCCAGAAGCCCTGTGGAGACGAAGCCTGAGCTCATTTGGGGGAAAATACCATTTACTAAGCAGAGCAACAAAAGCTCCTTAACTAGAGGCTTGGGAAGAAATTCTGAAAGGAAGGGGGCATGGGGGAAGAAATGGACAACACAGTACTGGTATTTCCGGTAAGAGCCGATACTCTGTGTAGGAAACGTCAAAAATGGATTATAGTACAGAGTGGTAATCAAGCCACTAAAACTGTTGCTAAAACAAGCAGAGAAGGAATTAAGGAAACTTGTTCCCAGCATGTGCACCGCTGGCAAGGGAGATAGGACTATAGTGCTAAATGGTGGATTTTGTTACTGTTTTTGGAAATGCTGGTTCACTGGAATATAGTGAGACGAGTCAGTCAATCTCAGTACTAGGTAGTGCTAGCATCTCCCCTGTAGTATTAATTAATGCATCTCATCCAGCTTTGGAAACTTACTGGATTACAGGGCTTCCGCTGAGGTATAGGCCAAACTCTGTTCCAGTGGCATTAATACTGCTCCAAAGGCCTTTCTGGGTCTCCCCACACGTTAAACTTCAGTTGCATTGTTTGAGAGTTTGTCACTGGTCCGTGCTCAGAGCTACATGGAGAAAGGCTATTCCGTTTCATGGAAAATTTTGGTATTTCAAAATCCAGTTCTTTCTCTTTCAGAACAAAACCCCAAGATTTCAAATTTCTCTGCGAGAATGCAAGGAACTCTTGCTGCCAGGCAGTCTGCTTCGCAGGCAGCACCAAAGCCACAAAGCCCAAATCCTTGCTAATGGAGCAGCCTGCATGATGGGCTTCCCTGGAGCTGCAGGATTTGGACGACCCTGGATACCTAATCCCAAGGCAGTCCAACAGGCTGCCTGCAGCTAAGGTGACAGGAAGCCCGCCTAGCAGTCAGGGTTACATCCAGACATGACATACTGGTGTTGGTGTTTTAACCAAGACATTTGCCACGGGAACTGCAATCGTCTCTGGTCATGAAGTTACAGTTGTCAACACGGCACCATGGTGTAGGATGCAAAATTGGGCATTGAAAATGTGCATCTCATTCATTTAGCTGCTTCGTCTGCTCTTGCACTACTAAGTGCTCCACAGGATCTCTACGGGGAAAACAAACCATGAGACCATAAGCTGCTCTTGCACTGCATGCACATCTCAGCAACACCAAAAGACCAAGGGTAACTTAAAGGGTGCACAGTCTACACTATCTGCCTGCTTATTTGATGGAGCTTTTGTTCACATCAGTTCAGCTCTTCCAGCTGTATCCCTAGAGGCAGCGTATTCACTTACAGACAATGTCAGCTCAAGTTTTTACTTCAGTTAAATGAGGCAGAGCTCACAAGATAAAAAGCTTGTTAACGCATCACACCATTTCCTTTGATTTCAAAGGGACACCGGCTGGGAACTGCCTGTTGTTAAGACTGGCTGTTCAACTTGGATCAGTCCAGCAAAATCGTTGTGCAATCAGAGGGGCCGCAGACTCCACTACTGCAGATAATTTTCTTTCCTTGAAGGAGAGTTGCAAGGTCCATTTAGACGGCATGGTGGAATTGGCTGCCGGAGACCCCTTTGCAACTTGTAGGCACAGGAACAGCCTCTCTTTTGCAGCTCATCTTCCCACATGCACTCTCCCAGCTTTCTAGGGTACTCAGCTGATTCCTTTCCACCGTGGTTTATAACCAACCCAAGATCTCTCTGTGCTGAGTATGAGCTGTCATACCTTAAGGCCTGCTGGCTTGCGACTATCAGTGCCATATGTAGGGCAGGGTGACTGGGGCAGCCCCCCAAGCACCAACGTGGAGTGGAAGAACAAAGAAATGGCTGCTTCCACGGCTGCATAATTGTGTTGGCAGCAAGGTGGCAATTGCCACTGCCCCTGCTTGTGACAACTGCTACAGGCGCCTGGCCGTGGCGTGACACAGCATGGACCAGTCCCACCTCCTAGCAGGAGTACAACACATCTACGTAATGCTCAGCGTATAACCATCTCCATCTACAGGTGGGGGAATTGGGGTGTAGGAACCATGCTAACGTCACAGAAGTCTATGATGAACACAGACCCAGGCCTCTCATCTCCTCCCACGACTATGTCTTGACTAGAAGAAAACCTTCCTAGATCACAGGACTGCAACACTTGGGTAGAAAAGGCCGTGTCATAAGGCTCCTTTCACTGTCAATGGAGATTTCCTAACCATCCTTACACACAGGTATTGATTTCTTTTCTAAATCAATATTAAAACACATTGCTGTAGTTCTCCTAATTAGGAACATTAGCTACTTGCATCAAGCTGTAATGTTAAGCTCAACAAAAGCTGTTATCTGGATTGCTTCTAGAGAGGCTTCAGTATATTCCATTCCAGTGGAATCGGCAGAGGTCTAAAGTACCAGAAACAGAAAACACTTCCGTAATCTTTTCCTGCAAGGTCAGAAACAAATTGACAAAAAGGCTGTTAAGGCAACTGAGTTATAAAAAAATTCAGAAAGCCCTCAAAATTATTTGCCGGAGTGGGGAGGGGACAAGAGAGCTGTGTTCTGAAATTAAGAAACTTAGAAGTAGGAGGATTAAGTGAGTATTCATACACAAGACACCCTCCTAAAGGGGAGGTGGAAAAAAAGTCAGCGCTGACCTGGGAAAGGCAGATTGACGTTTTACAAGATAAGACCCATATCATTCAGCGTCTGCAATGCAAACAATGCGTCTCGGGGACTGGGAAGGTTTGGCAAAGTGGATATAGGGCTTCTTCATTAGAAAACCTGGAAGAATTGGGGTAAAATGAGGGGTACAAGGTGTGTTTTTTATACTCTGCTTCAGAGGCACTGAGTACCTGGGGGCCTGAGGGCCTGGGTCCCCCTTGGGAAGAGGGCTGTCACCAAAACTTGTAAAACTTTTCCACACGTCTATCATCTTAGGCCCTTTCTCTCCCCCAGCAAAAATAAAAGTTGCTGCCCTCACTAGCCATGAAAGTGCCACTATATCTGCTAGAAACATGCCAGCTGAATGAAACCCAAACTTCTCGAGTTAACCAGCAAGGGTAAATAGCACTGCAAATTAATCTACTGAACAATTGTATCCGTACAAATCAAGAAATATGCTAAGGATAATTTTTTGTATTACTTCTACAGAGATGATTAATTCATCATGACATTGAGCTGATCGATCTAGCCTGAAATCTGTTTGAAAGTCTTAAGGGAAATAGTCTGTACGGTGTGACATGATGTGATCTGAATAGCCCAAGAGGGATTCATGCACAGTACTCAATTCATATTTAAATGACAGCTTGCTGCCACAAGCCATTTTCACTTTAATGAAGTAATTCCCGATGATGAGGAAGATTTTAAAAAATCTGTTGAGAAAAAGCAACCGTATGCTTCGCAGTAACGGGCCCTACAGCTGCCACACACACCTGGCATTTCTTTCTTTGCTTTGTTGCCAGAACAGAAAAGTGCATTGAAATTCCAGGCAGGTTCTCTACATTTCTGAGCAGAGCCTTGGGCATCTGCCCTTCTGAAAAACCAGACCTCCTTGTGTATGCCAAGAAACCACCTATTTTGAGTGCAGCAGATCAGAAGGGAAACATCGAGTTTGTTCTACAAAGTTACCAGCAAGACTCCTTCCCGGGGAAGGGCTGGCCCATGGAAGAAGGAAGCAGGCCTGGGCCCTCTGTCTCTGGCCAGGTGCCACCGAGAGAGGCGGAGGGAAGCTGTTTGGTTCATCTAAAGGGTTAATAGTAGGGCTGTGTGAAGCTTCAGGTGGTGATTCGATTCGAAGGAGATTCGGCCTGATTTGGTGGCCAAACCTCCAAATCTGAATCGAAACAGGGACCCAACTAAAAGATCGGAATCGATTCAAAGCTCTCCAAATCTTCGGAAAGACTGACTTGGACGGTCCCTGGTGGCTGCAGCAGGGAGCTACAGCTGGACGTGGAGCTGGTAAGTAGGGGCAGGGGAGTGGGGGCTGAAGGAGTGGGAAGGGGACCATGGGGGGACTCCTGCCAGCCCCAGCCCCGCCATGGCTGCCCCGCGCGTCCCAGCTCTCAGTGATTTAAAAACAAAGCCCCACTCATCGGGTGCTGCCGGGCCGAGGGCAATCCCCACTGCCCCCCACTGCATGGGGGAGCACTGCACAAGCCCCTTGAGCCCCCCTACTCTCCGCCAGGGCTGCCTGTGGAGGCTTCTTTTTTCTTAAAGGGCCGGAGCTGGGGCAAGCAGGGCAGCCATGGGGGAGGGGGTGTCGGGGGGCTTGTGCAGAGCTCCCAACACAGCAGGGGCAGCAAGGATCACTACCCCCACTGCCCGGCGGCACCCATTGAGACAGGGCTTTTTTTTCCCCAAGTCTCCGGAGCTGGGGTAGGCAGGGCAACCATTGAGGTGGGATGGGCCTGGGTGATTTGGAGATTCGGAGCAGCCGAATCGCTGAATCAGGTTTGGCTGAATCAGCTCGGAACAGTGATTTGAATCACTGTCCCCCAAAACGGCCGAATCCGAAGCGAATACTACCCACTTTACACAGGCTTAGTTAATAGGTTTCTGGCAGGTGGAAGGAAAGATTTTGGCTGAAGGGAGAAGCGGCCGGCAAGTAGAGGGCATTTGCCTGCTGAGATCTGGCGAAAGCCTTCCTGAGCGAGTGAGGAAGTTGCTGGAGTTCCCCAGAGAGGAAAGACCTTGAAAAAGCGTGAGGGCAGGAGAGCAGCAATGGGGAGGTTGCCTGGATCCCTTCAGACCAAGCGAGAAGGCTGGTCCCAGGGAACCGTTTGGTCGTTCTGGATGAGGAGAGGAGCTGGGAAGCATTTAAGCAGGATCGGAAGTGGAAGCTGAGGGCTGGCACCTGCTGTCTGTTGCGCATAGGGTGGCCATCATAGAGGACAGTCCGGTTTTCTGCTACTCTGTCCTATACTGATATGAAACCCGATGCCATTATGTCCTCTATTTTTCTCTTGAAGCTTGAAGAGAAAAAGAGAGGAGATAAAGGCGTCCGGTTTCGTATCAGTAAAGGCCAGAGGGCAACCGGGCTGTCCTCTATGACGGCAACTGTAGCTGTATGCCAAGGAAAGACATGGCACGTACCAGGGATGGACTGGACGTTACAATCTTTACAAAGATCCTCTTGGGAACCCACTAAGCAGCTATCCCACCGTCAAGGGTGGCAACAGCCCGAAAGAGCAGGCTCGGAGGGAAGATGGAGTGGGCACTTGCAAGGTGTTCCCTCAGGCCGGAGTGTGTGCCCGAGGCTGTCTCGCCCTTATCTTTCCTCAACCTTGCACACAGGCGTGCGGATTGTAAGTCCTCCTGATGGGATGATAAAACTTCTGCTCAAGGCATACCGTTTCTGAGAGGCGTAAGCCCTGTGCTACACCTGTTTACAGCCCCTACACGGAGGCCATCCTGTACTGGTGCAATAGCAATCCCATAACACACCTGTCCCCATGGCCATCTCTAAGCTCAGCAGCCAGGAGTCCCAACGAGTGAAATCCCACTTCCTCCACTCAAACCACAGTGTTTTGGAAATGCATCTCTTCCTGCATGCTCCTCTGCTGGGTTAGCTTAGGCAGATTCCCAGACATTTAGGGCTGGAAGGGACCTTGTAAGATTATCGGGCCCAGCACCCCTCTCTGGGCAGGAAGGACTGCTGGGGCCAAATAACAGCTCTGTGCAGCACCGTAGCTAAATTAAAAAATTCAAGCAGGCCTTGCATACTGGCCTGATCAAGGGAAGAAGCACAGGACTTTGCCACCTTGTGGGAGCACATCCAGCTGTGGAGTTGACAAGGGAATAAAGAGGTTTATTTGGATGTTGTCCAGGGCATGTGAAAGCTCGGGGCTGCAGGAGGTGAGGCTGCTCAGGCTGCTGGGGACGTTTAGTTAGCAGTAAATGTTACTAAACTTGTAATTTTAGAACTGTAGTGGGATGTGCATGGCTGGCCTTGCCTGCATAGCTTCAAGCTAGGTCCTTGTACCTGTGGTCTTCTTACTGCTGTCTTCCCCCCTCCGACAGGCTCTGGATGACTTGGTTCCTATCGTTCTTACAAGCAGCAAAGCTGGGCAAAGGGATGGAACTGGATCAGTCTTCAAAAGGCCTTCAGATCATCTGCTGCTGCTTCATACACCCACTCATGCTACACAGACCCCAAGGCCATCCTGAACTGGGACCCCACATGGGACCAAATGGCAATGCAAAAGTCATTGAGAAGAGGGCTAGTACAGGATGCAGAGTCTGAAGAGGTCCATACCCAGAGGTGGCACCTATAGTGATCACCAGGTTCAATAAACACCAGCATACGTGAATGGGAGGAACCTGAAACCATCAAACAATTCAATGCAACAACTCTGCTGATTTGTTCACCTCTTGAATGGCAACAGGAAAGCTGGAGCAAAAAAAAAAAGACCTGACGATGAGAGGAAAAGGAGAGAATGAAGAGCATGACAAAATGATGGGAGGGGAACAAAGGGGCGTGTGGGGATTTGACCCCAAGCACACGCAGTTCCTGGAGCTAGCCTACAGTTTGCTGCAAAAGCTCCCCACAGAATAGTGCGCCCAGCTGTGGTGGGAACAGGGGAGAGTGTGATGTTTGTACAGGGTTACTTGTCTTTTCCCAAGTTACCCTGTAATGGTGAGGACATGCCACATTGGCAGCCAGTGAAATATGCTGGCATAAATATCACTGGTGACGCTTTCTAGACTACATGTTGTTTTAGAGCTGCATATTAAGGGAAGGCACTTCTACATTCACACCAGGATTGCATTTCTTTCTGGTGTGTTCAGAAACCCAAGACGAATCAAATGCATTGAATGCCAGCTCTAGGGGAACACTGGGTTAAACAACAGCTAATATTTAAACAGTGCTTATGGGTATCCCTATGATCTGTTGACCTCATCGAGAGAGAGAATAATTATACCAAATTATATTTACTCAAACCTGAAGATACCCTTATTTGCAAAGCGTAACAAATGTTCTGCTTACGCACATATTCAGCTCATTAAAGTTATCACTCGCTGGTCTTCTCCACAGGCTGGTTTCCTTGTTTGCAGAAGATAAATGGCAATGCTAGTACTAGCTATTAAACAGTGTGTCACTCCTAGGCAGATCCACAACCCGGCCGAGTGAGATCTACTTGCAGTGAGCTAGACACATACCTAGTTCAAAATGAGACAAAACCCAGACCAAGAATAATAAACAAGAGGGACAAAGCTAGGCCCCGGTCTTTACCCCTGAAAACAGAGTACTGGTCCATCTAACTGTTAAGAGCCATAGCAGGGGTGGGCAAAATGCGGCCTGCAGTGCCCCCCAAAATTTAGAAAATTAATATTTATCTGCCCCTGGCTGCCTTCCATGCGGCCCTCGATGGCTTGCCAAAACTCAGCAAGCGGCCCTCCGCCCAAAATAATTGCCCAACCCTGATGTATCGGGCCCAGGGATTTGCTCGGCTCAAACAGTCATTCCCCCTCTTTACCACTTTCCACAGTCTTTTACACGCCTGGGCACACGTGCTTCACAGGAACACCAGAGTATCAGTCTGTACTCTGGCTGCCTCTCTCTGGAAGTCTCTCTCTGGCTTTCCCTCCCTGGGAGCTTTTTGACTTCCCACAGCTGCTCCTCATCTCCCTCAGCTGGCTCAGTCCTGCCGAGCAGCCTGTATTTAGGGTTACTGCTTGCAGCTCGGCTGGAGCCAGCTCCGTTGCAGACTGCCTCCGGGCTCCTTGAGCTGGCAGTCTGCTACGTAGGCCTTGCAAACCAGACTCTTCAAATGTACCAGGGGCCTTGCTCCGCACAGAATGGACAGTTTGGGTGGGAAGGGACATCAGGAGGTCACATCTAGTCCAACCCCTTGTTCAAAGCAGGACCACCCCCAAATATATTAACCCAGCAAGGGTTTGAAATATGGGGGGGCGGTTCAGGGGAGTTTGGGGGGGCTAATTCCCCCCACCATAAGAGATGAGAGCTCCCAGCCTGCCCTGCACCTTTCTAACCAGTTCAGGAGGCAGCAGCAGCAGCTCCTTTGGGCTGCCACCATTGCAGAGTATCATTTGAACCCTGATCCCAGCCAAGGCTTTGTCTACTTGGGTCTTAAAAACCTCTAAGATGGAGATGCCACAGCCTCTCTGGGTAGCCTGTTCTAGTGCTTTATTAAACCCCTAAAATGTCAAGCCCCTTTTGGCTATGCTGTGTGTAACCTCTCAGCGCAGGGTCTATAGCCTGAGCCTCTGCTTTTGCATGGCTCCCAAGTCCGGGGAGTGAATGCTGCCATGACTGCTCATCCCCTCCTTTCCTCTGCTGCTGAATTCAAAGGAAAGATGGAGAGTGGGGAACAACAGCAGCATTCAGCCCATGAAAGCATGGGCTCTGGGTCACTTGCTGCTGTATCAGCTGGTGAGCTCAGGGCTCTGCAGAGCTGCAGCAGGCACAGATTGTGTGGCACAGCCAAAGGGGTGGGCAAACCTTGCTTGCCCCATGCCTGGATCCGCTACTAGATCTGTTCTTTTCATTTATCTCGTTCCTACTTTCACTTAAATCCCTGCAACAGAACATGCAAAGCATTTGTTCTTTTCCCCCTGGAATTCATCCATGCATCCAGTGTTAGCATAAGTCTATGGGTTATGCATGGGGATCACAATACGCAAGGGTGACTTATTTAAGGTTTCACACCTGTGTATTATACCTAGCCTGGGAGGCATTTCATGTATGCATGGTCTTATCTCATCTGCCAATAAAGGATGTATCAGTGGAATTGCTAACGGCACCGCCTTTGTTTTAAAAACATCTTTTACACAAAAAAATAAGAGTGAGCAACAGAGATATCTTGAAGGCAATCAGGACAAAAAAAAAAAAGGAAATGAAGGAGTTAAACTATCAGCCTTTTCAAAGGAGAGAAGATAGAGAAATGTCTTTTGCATTCAACTCAGGAGAGATCATTAGAGACTTTAGAACGGAGAATTTTAGGGTATTTTTTGCTTTCTGATATATAATACTCGTTAGCATCAATGGATCTTTCAAAGGACAGACCTTGGTAACTAGCTTTAATAATGAGCGCTTCATCTCTTTCATTCGTGGCTTTTTGGACCTCTTTTTATAACTATTCTTTTCTATAGGAATCTGATCGCTCCCGATTCTTTGTCCGGCTGCAGAGCCACCTCTTCCATTAGGCAGCATTCACTATCAATACCAGACTCTGCCTCTACCCATCCACGAGAGGGAACTTTTTATTAAAATGTTATCAAAGGAAGGCAGTCTCAGAAAGCAGCAATTCAGTTCAGTCAGTCCTCGTGTATGCACCCGATTGTCGGTAAGGGTATTGGACTCGAACAGAAGGAAGTTGAATGGAGTGCTTCATTTAACTTTGCAAAGGATTTTTGGAGCTAGACAAAGGTATTAGCAGAAGCCCTTGAATTTCTGTAGAAAATGTGAAAGGTGAGGAACATGGGAAAACTACTAGAGACCTGGCACTGTTAGGAGAGGATGCTCCTTAGATCTATCCCATTTCCCTCTCCTGACCAGATTCTGCCACCCTTCTCACCCTGAGTAGTAACCAAAACCCTATTCAATGTCATGATGGTATAACTGAGCTCACAGTTTGTATTTGTCTTTTTCACCATTCAGTTAGGCAGATTTTGCTAGAAAAAAGGTTAAAAGTTCTCCTGAGATTGGAGATGAAATCATATGGCTTCTTGACAATTTCTGATTTCTTCAGATGTAGAGAGTAAGAAAAAAAGATAAAAAAATAACCACAAGTTCATAAGATAATAATAAATTCTGCTGCGGGTTGGAAGTAGAAAGGTGAAAGAAGCAGTGTTTATCCTGGAGCTTTATGCACTGCTCAAGAAACCCCATTACTCAAGAAATATAAGGAATGGACAAATAATGACCGTAGATTTGTCCCTTCTGTTTCCAGGAAGGCATTAAATCAAACTCCTCTTCACCTCTAATGCTCCTTGACTTTAGTAGGAGTTATGAGCAACACGATATAGAAAGGTACCTACAATAATCTTGAAACTTTTGACAAAAATATTTTGATCCCAGAACAGTTAGCTGTCGAGTTGTTTAAGAAAGTTGTTGCTTAAAGATTTTGAGTTCGATTCTGTTCCCCTGAGTAAGTGTCTAAGTGGACGTAGGTGCCCAAATACGATTCTGTTCCACCCTGTTCAAGTCTTGAATACCCATTAATGTACTGACTGTTGTAGCACACTGTCATCTTAGCCATAAGATGAAGTCCCCCCCCAAAAAGCAGCAAGGGGTGAAGGACAATCCATTGCTTTTCAGGGATCCAAGCAGAGTGGAGGAGATTAATTGTTAGGTGCTCATATCCACTTACGTGCTTAATAGGTAGAACAGAATTTGGGCTACTATATCTTGGTCATTAGGGCACTCTCCTAGGCAGGGGAGAACCTCCTTTAGCCCGAGGAGAGCCTTGAACCCTGATCTCCCTCTAAAGAGTCTTTGAGGGAGAAACACTTATTCTCAGGGTTGTAGGTTGGAGCCTATGTTAAAGGAAGTGGTTTCTGTATGCATGCATTTTTTTCCCCTTTTCTTAACAAGGACTCCAGCATTTCATCTCTGCTGTGTCCAGAAGGGATCCAGTAAAGCAAATGAATGATTTCTTGGCTGGGTAAGCCGACTTGGTAGTGCACACAAAAGGAATTTTTAACTTCAAGCCTGTTGTTCATCACTGTGAAATTCAGGTTAATCTTCAAGCCTCTGCCCCACGTGGTCTTTCAGTGAAGTGAGATTTGCTTTTCAGTCTGCCACAGAAAATAAGGATATGAACAAACAGGCAAATTATCCCTAGCTGAAAGCCAAGGGAAAAGGGGAAATGTATGGCATGTCAGCTGCCCCACAGTAAATGTGTATTGTGTCCACACTTACTGTGCAGTAAGTGAAGGTTAAACTGTGGTTTAGGTGGACCCCTCTTTCAAGCGGACCCTGGTTAGCATCCCCTTATTGTCATTCAGAAGCAGACACAGCTTTGGGGATCAATGAAAGCCACTTCCACATAGAGATCCTGGTAACGTCTGTGATGACCAAGAGCTCCCGCATCAAACAAAACACCAAAGTACACAGAGACAAGAATATGGACACTGTTCTGGTCACACAAAAGAAGAAGCTTTCCTACCTCCTACATGCCACCCTCGCTTAGTCATTTTCTCTCAGTAATTCTTTGTGGTTGTTGGACCAGAACATCCTACATTTTTCTGTGCTAAGAACTTTCAATTGTTTCATTTTTCATTAGAGGAAAGAGAATGGTTCACGCTCCTCGTGAGCCCTCAAGTGTTTGATGAAAGTCCAGATCATTGCAGCCTTTCCAGTATGACCTTTGGGTCACTCGCTCCGTGCTGACCCACTGCATAACCGAGAGTGCTACAGTTTAAATCAGTGTTAGCCAGAAAGAATGGAGTACATTTCTTTTCCTCTAGTCAAGTGCCTGGAGAAAACTAATGGCATTGCTTTATTGTGAAACAAGGGACGGACCCTGGCTCTAAAAGGTGGGTAGAGTTCGCAGTCTCCAGGGTAACCTAAGAATAGCCTGATGAAAGGATCTCCTGAGAAGCCTGAGGATAGGACTATAAAGCTAAGTTAGTAATGAGGATTTAAGTTGAAAACTAGAAACCAGGGCAGAAAATTTAGCAAGTTGACTTTATGCTTAGAGTTAGACACTAAGCAAGTGAACAGACATTCACTTTTGATTCCAAAAATGCAGCCACATGCCTGCAGTGGCCAAGGCCAGAAACCAGGAGGCACTGGAGCACCTCTCCTTGCTCTGCTGGAGCAGACAGCTTGGGCCAAGGCTAGCCTGTCTACTCTGCAAAGGGGTTTGCGGGGGAAGTGCAAAGCATCCTGGGATGTTGGGGGACTGAGTTAACTTGAACCTGGAAGAGATGTGAGAGAGAAGTTTGGTAAACTCATTGGTGCAGGGAGAGACAAAAGGGAGGACCCAAATGGGCAAGGGGGGAAGCCTGGGAGCAGGAGTCTGGGGAAGAACAGGGAGAAAAAAACAAAAGTAAAAGGGAGTGCTCACCTACAGCGAGACCCGTGGTGAGGCAGGAACACTGGGAGGAGCCCGTGCAAGTCATCAGCCGCGCCTTCATACAGCTGTGGCTGGCCGGTGATGTCAGCGGCGAACACCGGTCGACAGAAATAAAGCGGGAGGCCAGCAAAGAGGTGGGGGTACAGATGCCAGGAGAAAACCCATCTGGAGGGGCCTCCATTAAGCTCTGAGCGGAGCGAGCGGGGCCGGAAGCGGTGTTCAGCCGGGGAGGATCTGACGCCTCATACGGCGAGCCAGGAGCTGCTGGCTGCAGCAAAGACAACACGGCACTAGGAGCGGGAGCTCCCACGTGAAGAACCGAAGAACAGGAAGGAAGAGCCCGGAGGGACCCTAATTCCCGCGGCCATTGTGGGGGAGGGGGAGAGGCCAACCCATTACCCAGCATCCAACCAGGTGGGATGGTGGAGGGCCTCAGGGGGCCTGAAGATATAGGAGCCAGGGCGGCGTGGGAGAGGAAGCCCGGGGAGAGCCACAGGGTACCACGACCACGTAGGGAGCCGAGGATAGCCCCATAAAAGTCAAGGGGTAGCAGGATTTGTCTGATTAGGCCTTAGGGGCCGGATGTGGGTACTGAGGGGTACCAAGAGGGTGTCTAGAATGCTCTTTTCTTTTAGGGTTTTGTGGTGATATGGTTTGTGTTTCCCACTTCCGGAGGGGTTGAGTATCAGGGCACCAGGGGAGACTCGATGGTGGTGTGAGCCTCAGGATCGGGGTTAGCATTAAGGAAAGTCAAGGTACATGGTAACCTAGGAGAAACTAGGGGTGTGTCGCTCAGGAGTTTGGCCATAGGAACAACAGTGACTCCCCAGGCTAGGTATAAGGGTGAGGTAGAGGGGAGGCAGAGCCTCGCAGAATACCACCAGGGAGACAGTGCACGCTCACAGGAATCTGAGTGGTCCCGACCCCCCAGTGTAGTAAGATTCAAAGTCGTGGCAGGCGAGATAGGGGAGGACCATGTCAGGAGTAAACATCCACTCGATGGGCCACCTGGCATAACAAGGCAGACACCATCCTCTATCCGGACCAAAGTGGCCCGGGACAAGATGTTCGAGGCCCGGCGGGCACACTCATTTAACTTAAATCAGTTAGGTCTGATACAACATCCACCCAGGTTTGCTTTAAACTGGTTCTGGCCATTCTGAAAGCAGTTTATATGCATTGAACTTCTGCTGTGTTACAGATTCGAAACAGTTTCCAATCACTTATACCAGGTTACATGTAATTTCTGTCCCTACCCTAATACTCCAGTGAGGACTCTCTTCTTACTAGGCCCCAGATGGATTCAAATTTGGCCTTGCTATGCCAGAGCATTTATACTGCTGATCTGCACTGCAGAAAAAAAGCCGTGATCCATAAATAGCATGTCTGTTATTATGCAGTGTCTCTTTTTTTCTTTATATTTTTTTCAAGCTGGATAGAAATGCCTACATTATAGTTTAGGGATATACTTTTGTAAATTATGAGCTCCATGTGTTTTGGAAAAATTTGTATTGTCCCAGGGCTCTGTTTGGGGGCTGTAACTTTTAGGCTGTCATTCAGCCTCCCTTGTGGATGAAAGCTTGAATTTTGTATCCAGGCCTTAATACGGAGAGTAGAACTATATTTCAAGAACCATAACAGTCATCATGACTCAACACTCTTGAACGAGTCTGCTACTGGAACAAGGCCATTGACTTTGAATAACTCCCTACACAGAAGCCAGCCCACAATATGGGGGATAGAGCTTGGGACTCTCCCTGCCAAAATACACAGGCAAGCGGGAAACAGAGACTATTTTGAAACAGGGATGTTTTTGTTCGCAAGAAGCTGCCATGTGCTAGGAGGAGTGGTGGGGAGGAGGCAGGAAGGGCTTCTTAGCCTAATGACATTGGCCAACCGCTGGATTCTCTGGAGTGGTGAGAGCAGCCTTGGGGCTGCATTCAAGATTATATTATATCCTAAAGATCTGTAATGCCATGGGCGACTGGTGCCTCCTGAGTCTGGGAGGGGCACCAGCGGTCAATCGCCAACGAGGAGCACAGGGTCCATTAGCGGCTGATAGCTGAGCCAGCAGCAAAACCAGACTTCCTGTTTCATGGCTGGCACTTCTAGGGGGTGCACAGCTGATCTCAGGGGGCTCACGTGCACCCACATGCACCCTGCTATGTGTTGCCAATGTGTAATGCCTTACTGCTGTTTCAGAGAGAAGTGATGGTGGTTAAGAAATCTGCTTGCTATGCCTGTATTCTCTGAAACAGGGAATTTGGGAAGCAAAGGGCTATTCATTTCCAGATACTGGGGTGGCCCAGATCTAGAAAACACAATTGCTTAGTTATCTAAAACATGGAGACCTAGGACGTAGAATCCAGCAGTCAGTCCACTCACAGCAGACTGGTGTCCGTCCAGGAAGGGCGACTAGGTTACGTTGCAACACTGGATGTTCCTACTCTCCGTTTCATCTCCACAGACATTCCCATTATGGAGCTCTGTAAAGCTTATGGATTTTCTACAGCTTTTAGGACTCAACGCTGTATAACTGTTCCATGCCTTGGGTCGCTGCATCTCCCTGAGCTATTCTAGGTACAAATCTTGACTGCTGCCCCTTCCCAAATATTAGAGATGAAAGAGAAGCCAGTAGGGAGTAACTGAACAGAAAAAATATCCCCCTCATGTATTTTCACATGTGCCACTGGCAAACCCCGGCCACTGCAGTATAAATGAATGCCATGCTCTGCACTTGTCATGGGACGCACACACATCACCTTATGTCCCCAAAACTTCACAGGCATGCCAGCCACACCCTGTAATCTTTCAGACCCAGCAAGGTCATTCACAATACACTCTGAACCTCAAATAATACATACACCACATGCACGCAAGTCCTATTGACACACTAATGTCTTTTGATATAAATGATTCGTGCACTCAGCACACTTGACTCTGAGATGTAGGTTAGTTTATGTGGCACACACCCATATTACACCGAGACACTAAATTATGGAGAAGTTGTCTGCAGTACAAAGGTAGCAGGGCATTTCTTGAGTGTTAAAGGAGGAAGCTAATTGACCTTGGTTCATTTTTTCATACTTTAACCTGCAGTTCAACTTGCAGTGCACCACCCATACGCAGAAGCATAGTCGTGCATATCTTCTCTGAAAATTCAGCTGAACTAAAGAAGCAGTAAGATGAGGCCACAACAAATAGACTCCTTAAAAGCAGCATTGTTCTTAAACTACAGCAGTCTTCACTTGCAGCACCAGAGCTCTGTTTACAGAAAGGCACTGGACCAAGACAGAGGAGCTGAATATAACAGACGTACAGTAGCCGCTTTTGCGCTGCCAAGTAGGATTAGCAGGGGGATGACGAATAATCTTTGGACAGCCTAGAACCAATTTGCATAATTTTGAAATGTAGCTGTTCACCCCTCTGCATTATTGCATATTGTGATTTTTTTAAATACCATAGTGTCTCTCTTCCTCTTGCAGATCTATTCTCCATGATGAGCAGATACTCAGCAATTAACTTGGCTCTGCTACCACTGTAATCTTCACATACTGGCTGTGGAGGCATTTCATTTAAAAGTGACAGGAATGGTTTTCTTACTGGGGAGTACCAGTTATTTGCAGGGGCAGATCCAGGATTTCGAAGAGGTGGTGCAGGAGCAGGGACTGATGCCGCAGGTTATCAGTACCCTGACTCCTAGCTTCCCCCCAAGGTGGGCAGACCATGCCACAGGAGAAGCAGCTAGGGACATTTTTAAGTCCCTGGATCAGGTCTGTTCTCAGCACCCACCCCCCAACCTCTCTTCTTACTCCTTGGGGTGTAGAGACGGGTCGGAGAGATCTACCTGCCCCCACCACTGCTGTCTTAACAGTTCCTGCCCTATTCCCGCTCAGGCCATGCAGGGTGGCTGTGCAGGGACTTGGTTGAGGAAAGCAGCAGTGGTGGGTGGGTTTCCTAGCCCAGTGCCAGCTCTCACACTGGTGAGAAACACCGGAGTGGTCAGCCAGGGAGCCCACCCACTGCCCTCACTTCCAGTCTCCGCTGCCAAGCTGGGCCCCTGCAGTTTTGCCCGAGTTACAGGGGCAGGATTGGGGCCAAGGGCTTTTCGTTTTAGCCAGCTTTTTTAGAGTCTTTAAACAAAAGTCGCGGTGCTCTAATGAAATCATGATCTACAAGCATAATCTACAGTTCAGAGGCACCAACCCATCAGACGGTTGCCCTCTGGGGAAGCCAAAGGCAGGTTTATTTGTCAGAATGAGGAACCGCATTGTGCAGCCCGCCTACTGCCGTGTCGGCCTGACAGACAAGGTGCAGAAATGCACGATTACTCAACAGGGCACAGGTAGCAATACAGCACAAAGGAAACCAGGCGCCACACGCTTCGCTTGGCTCGGATGCCTTGGAGGGCATTAAGTTTTGAAGTCAGCAGCATTGCCCTGGTGAGTATGGTGGGAGAGATAAGGCTAGTAACATCTCTTCATGTTTAAGAACAAAAGAATAAAGCTTATTTCTCTGATTCAGCTACTGCTCACTAAGTTAAATCAAAGATAGCATAAAAGTGAGAAGGAGCTATAACCCTGAAAACTAGTAGCTCAGACCTTTAGCCAAACAGCTCTGGGGAAAATTCGCTCTGAGAGTTTGTGCTGTGTGGGGTATGGGACATTTCCCATTTCCTTTTGTCACATCTTTGAGAACAAGACAGCTGGAGCTGTACAGATGAAGATGTATTAGGCCCTTTCTACTTCTGGATCCATAAACTATTAAACAGTCAATATCAATTCTTATTTCCCCCTGGATATTGCAGTGTGAAGAACTGTTCAGCCCATGAATACAAATAGAAGAAGATAACTCGATTCGCTTTCTACTGCCTGGTGAGCAGTGCTCTGCTCTTAGCTGTATCCGTGCAACTGCCTTGCAGTGAACGGCTTTGAGTGAGTACTACTGAGACCACATTTTGGCCCAGGAGAGCAAGTCCGCGCAAAGCAGTTTGAGAAAAAAAAATCAAATGTGAATTAGAAAGATTAGCAGTCTGGAAAGAATGGATGTTTGGCTAAAACTTGAGCTGGAAACAAATTGTATCTCAGGCACATTTTTTCCAGCAAGTTCAACTACTCAGCCATACATCTGTTTGTCTAGTCCTGGCAGAGCTGTTTGAAGGAGAAAACCATATACAGCTAATGGAGTTTAGAGATCACCAGAGCTCCATCCAGGGAGGAGGACATTCAGAAAAGCTGGATAGACCTTTCCTCTGTGTGGTGGCATGGTGCTCATAGGAAATGGGGTGAAACATGGAGCCAGAATATTAAGCATACCTTAGCTCAAGTACTCATGGAGAAAAGGAAGAAGAGGCCCCTTAGTGGTTTGCTGTACAGCTTTTTCATTTGGGATGGAGGTTGGTCAGTGAGGGCATCTGTACACCATCGATTTAATCATGCCCAGGGGTACCATGCTGGAACAGAGGGTATTGCCTTGCCCCAAGGAGGCTACCTCCTGAACTGGAAGTAGCATAGCCCTGTTCATTTGGCCCTTCAGCCAGGCTAATTTGTTTTACTGTTCAGCAAGGTGCGGTGACTTAGTTCTGGTTTGGTGCTGCATGGCAGGGTACATGCCAAACTTCCTGTGGGCTTAACTTATAAACCTGAATTTAAGAGTGAAGTGACACTATTGTTATTAGTCATATACAATGGATGTTCTACTACCCGCTGTCATCTCCTCGGCATAACCTGGGATGCAATGACAAGACATGAGTATTAGTCCTAGCAAAGAGGTTATCAGATGCCAGTTATAAGGAAGCAAGCAAGTATACTTACCAAATGGGTGCAAGTGATGTCTAGTGTGACTTTAGGATCCAAGCAGGGCAGGTAGGGGTGAGCACAATTTATCAACAACCCAGATTGCAGGGCAGGATCTCATTTCATCAGTGGTTAGGACAGGAAGAGCTGACTAGGAAAATGTACAAGCTCATAAAACTTTAGCTGGCCTTGCAGAGGGGGTTAATCTCTGCCGCCATGAAATGTTCTTAGCTAGCTTAGGGGGGGGGTGTTGCACACCTCTTGACTCCAGCTTTGCTGTTCTTTATTGAACTGATGTTGTAGATGCCACAAAAATAATTGAATTTCATAAGTCAAATCTCTTTGGACTTTGTCAGCTTAACACCTCTGGAGAGAGTGAAATACTCCACTTATCCAGGGCAGACAGAAAGCAATAATGATATTTCCACTTGCAGATGATATTTTCACTTCTGTTTTGTTTCCTGTGTCCTTAAATACATAGGAGTCTTGCTATTGGACACAGGTGGGCTAGAGAAGCAACTACCATGTAATGCTTCAGTCAAATGCCAAATGTTCCCAAGTCCCTATGCTCTCCCCAGTATTCTTTATTTCTTGTCCTTCATCTGAAAGAGATCATTTAGGCTGAAAAAATCCATGCATAGGCATTTGTGTATGGGACAACATCGCCATTCCACTCCTACCTCACTGACCCTTATCCTTGAGCTGAAGGAACTGTCTCTAGGGATAATAAAATAATTGGGTTCCCATAGCCAAACAGCCATCTTTGACTTCCTTGATAAACTTGTCTATAAGGTTACAAAGTTAGGAACACTTGAGGTGGTGGATTTTGTATTCTGGATTTCTGAGCCATAGGACCTGGACTAAACATCATGCTGGGTCACTGGCAACCAGGTCTGGGGGGTAGTGGGGGGCAGATCGAGGCCCCAACAATGAGGGAGGAAGTGGGGCAGGGGCAGGTACTGCCCAGCCAGGGTTGGTGAACGTGACCCTGCCGGGAACAGGATGGATCTGTGGGAGGCTTGTCTGAGAAGCACGGGGGGGAGGGGGGTGGCCACTGGGGCAGGCATGGGGGCCATGTGCTCCCCTGGATTTGTGGGGACTGGGGTGGAGGCAGGGTGTGGGGTGCCTGCTGCAGGCTCAGGGCCAGGGGATGTGCTGGTCTCTTCCCAGTGGGGGCTGGGCCAGGGGTGCACTCAGGTCGGACAGGGGCAGGGCAGATGACAGCAGTGCTGGGAGGAGTGGCTATAGGGTGGCCTATAGCCACCCTAAAATTTGCCATAGCCCCCTTGTAGGCACCCTTCCCAGTGCCGCCACTGCCCACCCTGCCCTGCCCCCACCCATCCCAAGTGCAGCCCTAGCCCAGCCCTCCCCACCAGGAAGAGGCCAGTGCAGCCCCTGACCCCAAGCCTGCAGTGGGCAGCCCACCTCTGCCCTGTGTACTAATCCCCCCGGGAGACTGTGCAGCAGCAGGGAGCCACCCCCCTTTCCCCAACTTTTGTGTCACCCGGACAAGCCTCCCGTGGCTCTCTCCTGCTCCCGAAAGAGTCGCATCACCACCCTGGCTGGGCAGAGCCTGCCCCTGCTCCTGTCCCACCTCTCCCTCACCGTGGGGGCCTTGATCTGCCTCTTCCCTCCTCCACACCCCTTCCCCTCCACAGACTTACCAGCCCACTGCTGCTCTCCAAGCTGCAGGGCTGCATTTTTGTAAATCAGCTGGTATTGGCCAATATGACTGGTTAATAATCAGCCACCGGTATTGGCCATGAAAGTCTTTATTGGTGCACCCCTAGTTTTTCCATGATACTAAAAGTAAAATATATTGTGAATAGCTCCCTGTTCTTACAAGCAAATGAATAATGAAAAAAAGGCAGATCCAGAGGAGTGCAGCAGTGGCATGGTTGCACCCCCTCCCTTTTGGACCACACTGTGGGAGCAGCAGCCAGGGTCTGTAAGTCCCCAAAGCAGGTAAGAATCTCCTCCATTCTTGGCACCCTTCAGCGTACTGCAATCCTGCTCTGATGCCAATTGGGGCTGCTCTGCTCTGTGTGCATCAATGCTTGCTTCTAGCTTCTTTCTGATGAGAAATCTTCAGTCAAACCCCAGTTGCATGGTTTTTTGGTTTGGTTTTTTTACAGATGGCTTGATTTTTTTATGGATTTTACAGACAGGCATTTTTTTCCTTTTTTTATAGTGTCTGTAAGTTTGCAGACAGTTGGCAACACCAATTGCACTATGCTAGAGCCTGTGATCAAGACCTTTGCTTGCAAATGCTTCCCGAAGGCAACTATGAGAAGAAATATACTTGGCTATGAGATGTATAATTGTTCTAGTCTACCAAATCTGTCTGTATTCTTATAGCTATGTGATAGTTAAGCACTATCCTCTTACCTCTTATCCTCTTATTGTCTGGTTATGGTAAATCCTTATTTACATATTGTTGTACAGACATAAGCGTGGCACAAGAAAGTCATTATTCTATTCTGTGGGTGTTAGTTTTATTTGGCCATTAAGATGCTCTTAATTTAGGGAATAAAGTACATAGAAGTTCAGGCTTGGTCATTGTATGGATGGACTCTTTCCTAGAGTTTACTGGGCTGTTCCTTATCATATCAACTTACTTTACACTTGTGTTGCAGTTTAAACCTTCTGTGATTCAGCCTTGCAACCCCGACCAATTTGGAGATTTCCATGTCTTGAGACACCGGATTGTGCAGATCTAGGATAACTGGAACACGAAATGGCTGCCTTCTTCACCAAACAGGTAAGTCCTGAGATTGCAAGGTACAATACACAGAACACAAAGAAATGAGAATTACATAGTTACGCATGCCAGTCATTTTGTTTCATGGTGTTAACTACTGATGCTGTAGAAACCATCTGGGACATTGATATGAAAGTTGCTCTGCTAATGGAACATGCTGAAATATTCTGTGCCTTTCCAAGGAACATCAAAAGCATTACTCCTTTTCTTTCCTTACCATCATACCCTTCCTTCTGATCCTCACTGGAAATTTGTAAGGTCGGAACAAATTTAATATAAAAAGGATTTGAACCTTTATCCCTGGCTGCAATCTCTCTCTTTAAAGGCAAAAGTCTTTTCAGCCCATTAAGGTACTAGTGACCTGGGGGCTAGATGGAGGTTCAGCTGCATGTGACGCAGTTTCACTCTGTTCCCGACTAGGCTAAGGATAAATCACTCCTGTATACTTCTTTAACCAAACATCATGTTCAGAAGGAGATAAGCACCATAGTGCAGTGAAGAAAATATTAACACTTGTCAAGACACAATTGACTTTTAAAGGAAAATAAATGATCTGATGAGAGCACGGCAAAGAAAAAGTTGCTTACAGTGTAGAGAACTGCACACATGAAGTTTTCTTATCCTGTGTAGTGGTTACTAATAACAACTCTCCTGATGGGACTGGTATCTGCCCACAAAGGCACTAATACATATCATAAAAATCAATTTAAACCAATTTTTCTTAGTGTTTTCTGGCTGGCAAACAGGGAGATGGGAGCTTTGTGATCCTAGCTGTTTGGGAGGTAAGACTCTTACAGCTGGCTCCTGGGTTATGTGGCTTTGAGAGAGAACATTTTGGTGCCTTGACTTCCCCATCTATATGTTTATTTCCCTCCCAGGAGTGCACAGAGACTTTCATAAAGCACCTTAGGCTTCTTAGATAGGAGGCACTACAGAAGTGCAAAATATTGTTATGAAAGTCTCTAGTCACAGGAGAATTGAAAAGAAACAAACTTGCTTGGCCATATCTGAGATAATGCACTTCTGCAACCATCCGAATCATCAAGCCTGGGGCTGCTCTGAACCAGCTCAGCTTGCTGCGGAGGTGCTGGCTGGGGCATCAAGGATCCAGGGAAGAGGAATATGGGAATTTAATCCAGAATGCATATCTCTAACCCTTGCAGTAGAAAAGCTAAGCCCTACCAATCGTGTATTTGGGTAATCTTAAAAGTGTCTGAAAGTGTTTTTATCCTTGGAGCGGCTCTATCCCACTAGGAAGACTGCAGGCTGTTTCATCAGCCCAGGGCATTTCTTGGAGCTGTGATGGAATGCTTTTCAAAAGCTCAAGACGAATCGATTTAAATTAAAAAAAATTAAACACACATGCAAAAAATATAGATACATCTCTGTGCTCTAAAATGACAGTGGCATGTAAAAGACCGTGTGCCCAAGGGTTCTAGGCCAGTGGGACAAGACCACATAATGCTTAATTCTGGGGCCTGTTCATACCAAACAGACATGGCCCTTGGCTCTCCATTCAAGGAGAGCTTGCTTTGGTGCAAGCCTGGCATATTCCCTCTGGGAATATCTACACATGCTACTAGTATGCAGCAATAAACTCTGGCACATATCATGATGGAGATTATTGCTCCTGGGTACACCATTTGAGCATACATCTGGGACTGCAGCGTGTTGAGCTGGGTTGGAGCAGCTCCAGGTGGCAGGGGGCCCAGGGGGCTCAGCTTGCCAGCCTGGGGCTGCTCTGACCCAGCTCGGTGTGCCGCGGAGGGGTTGGCTGGGGCACAAGGGTGCTCCAGTGCAGAGCTAGCTGGCAGGCAGTCCCCACACTGAAGCATCCTCGTGCCCCAGCCAGCTGTGTCAGTGTTTACTTGTGCACTGCTATGGAGTAAAAAAAACTCCACAGCAGGATGGTGCTTGTATTTACAAGTACTACCTTGCCACAGATTTTATTCGTTTCCTGAGGCCTAATAGGGCTGCATGTGTAGACATGAGATGTTTACTGCAGAGCTAATTAGCCTACTCCACAGAAAATGGCTTGTGTAGATACATCCTCTGTCATTTCAGAGCCAAGGATCCAGCATAGGGTATGGGGCCACTGAGATGTTGTCTTTTCAGCTGGGCAGAAAACTGAGCACACGGTTCTGTCCTCTCTATAAGGCCTGTTCACCTTACTTCCAGAATGGGTCATGCCCGCATTACCTGATTTATTTTTTTTACCTGATTTATTTACCTGATTTATTTCTCTTGTAGTTGCCAAGAGTTTGTGGCCTTTCATAATCCGATGTGCAGTGGCCTGTTTAATACTTGCGGTTGTATTTTGATTAAACAGTTATTGAGCATTCATTTTTTATTTCAGTTCAAGTGCTTTGGAACCCTTTGGTATGAAAATCGCTATATAAATATAGAGTTTTCTTTTGATTTCCTTTTTATTTTTACAGAAAGTCTTGGCAGTTGCTAAACAGAACATCCGGATATGTTTTCTGCACTATCCATCACTCTTTCCCATGGATTAAATGTGATTATAATTTTCATATATATATGGAAATATATAATTATTATAGCTATACAACTTACTGTTAAATTGTTCACAAATCCCCGTCACCACTCCAGAATGCCCCTGATTTTCTAATGCCACATCTTACAGATTTCTTACTAGTATTAGCAAAATGCTTGCTTGCATAAGGAGAATAAAAGGTCATATTTTGAAGTGTTGTACACTTGGTAATTCTAATAAGCATTTTAACGGAAGGGGATAACAGTGGATCAGACATATAGGATATGCTCTGAATATTGGTGTAATTACTGGATGCTGTTGTTTCAAGAGCTGATACTGAAAAATTGAAGTACTGGAGGACTGACGATAAAGGATAAGAACTAAATTCTAATTCAGAGTTAGATTTTTAAATCTTTAAAAAGTTTTAAGACAAGTATATTTACTGTATTTACTCAATTGGAAGACAAGGCTTCCCCCCATTTAACATGGGGAAAGAAGCCCCCTGCCTTACAATCAAGTATGAGGCAGCAGGGGCCAGGCAGGGTTGGAGCTGGAGCTGGAGCTAAAGCCAGAGCCACAGCTGCTACCCACCACCTCCCTACCTCTTCACTTCTCATAAATACTTCTTCATCTATTTAAATGCTTCTGACAATTTATGGCTTCAGCTTTCCCTAAAACATTCTCTGTCTCTGTTCTTCCAAGGCTTTTAAATTTCATCATAAAATTACTCAACATTGTGTACAGTTCTGGTCTCTGCATCTCAAAAAGGTACACAGAAGGGCAACGAAAATTATCAGGGATATGGAGTAGCTGCCATAGCAGGAAAGAGTAAAAGATTGGGACAGGAGAAGGCTGAAAGGGGACTTGGTAAAGGTCTATAAAATCATGACGGGTGTGGACAAAATGAACAGGGAATTGTTATTTTTCAGATCCCAGAATACTAGAACCAAGGGGCACCCTCTGAAATTAGCAGGAGACAGGTTTAAAACTAACAAGAGAAAGTACTTTTTTATGCAACATGTAGTTAACTTGTGGAATTCATTGCCACAGGAAGTGATGGAGGCAGAGAGCACAGTCGGTTTTACAAAAGGGACTAGACAAATTCATGGATGATAGATCTATCAATAGCTGTTGAACAGAACAGTTGGAGATGTTTCTTCTGGCATCTCTAAATCAATAACAGTGGATGCTAGAGAGAGTAATGAACAGGGTGATAGATCACTCTATTTCTATTCAGTTCAGTGCTAAAGCATCCACTCCTTCCACAGTCAGAGACCAGGTACCAGGCTAGATGGACCATTAGTCCAATCCAGTATGGCACTTTTTATGTTCTTATGTTCTAACCTAACATGTGGGAATGGCACATAAACCCACACATGCTTACATAGGACTTTATTCTTTGTTGCCTTTCTCATCCTCGTCATTAAATGCGTGCCAAGGAGGAGTAAAACACAGCAACCAGTACCCATGAGCAGCAAGTTCAGCTCTGGGAGTGTTACAACCTCACCGAACAGATGAAATGGTCATGTAAATTGGAGGGCAGTGGAGAATCAAGCCTACCACTGTAGCCCAGAAAGGGATGTGTATTTCTGTCCACCCATGCTGATGACTTCTAATTCCTCGTCATGCCAGTGGCTGTGTCATAAAGTGCGCGGATCCTTGACAAAGTCAGAAGATCATTGCACAAATGCTGGTGTCCTCACCAACGCTACCACCACCAGTACAGAAGTATTGATTATTCAACATCAGCTGCAGTGGACAGGGCACTGTGTGCACGTGCCTGATACATTTACCAAAATGGCTTCTATGGTCCCAACTCAAGGACAAATAACATGCAGGGACTGGAGGAAATGCTTCAAGGACGCCCTCCAAACGCGCATAAAGTATGGTATTGACATCACAAATTGGGAAAAACTAACCTGGGACAGGTCTACAAGGCGAAGCCTTGTGAGAGAAGGTACATCTTACCTTGAGGAAAACCATCTTGCCCTGGAGGCAGAAAAATGACAGAAACAGAAGGAAAGGAACCCAGACTGAGAAATCCACGGTCCGCCCTTCCCTTTAATCATCACCTGTGGCATCTGCTAGTCTGTGGCACTAAGATCACCTCTTAGCCATCAAGGTAGATTCATCTACTACCCTTTACTTGGCCCATGGGAGTGATCATCCTTGACCATGAGGGATTGCCACCACCACCACCGAAAATCCGGGGAACCAGGACAGCTTCCTGCCCTCTGCCCCATGCAGATTGGGGCATGGAGCTGGGAGGCAGCTGCCCGGGAGACAGGACAGTTCCCCTGGCCCCTGCTGCCTGGGAGCAATTTGCTCCCGGTCAGTGTCTACACGTGTGGTAATGCACAGTATCTAATGTGTAGTTAATCTAGAACCTGTACCTGCAGGTACTAGCAAACTGCACATTAAACTAATTTACCACACAGTAATTGCTGTGCATGTGTCAATGGCGGCTCTTTACTGAGCATTAGATTAGCTTAATGTGCAGTAAAGCATCTTGTGCAGACACACCCATTAGGACTTAAGCTCCTAATTAGCTAAAGAGAAAATGAGTTACTTACCAAGTGTTTTTGGACATATTCCTTTATTTATCCTCTAATCCACTAAATGGAGGGACAAATAGCGGCAAAGCAGAGCAGAACAGTTAGTATGTCTCCCCCTGGATCTAGAGCTGGGAGTTCAAGTCCTTCCTGCTCTGGACTCATATTTAGGATTGTCCATGGCTGACCCAGATAGGTAAATGGGTACCTGGGCTGGGCTGGGGAGTCAAAGGTGGTTAGCTGTGATACTAGCCACATTGCTCCTTTGTGTGCTGTTGGCTATAGAGCTTGGTGTGACTTAGTCACCCTAGCCCAATAGACTTAGGAGGACTCTCAAGTTTCCAAAACTTTCCAATTCTGCCTTATTACTGTGTACACTGCTCTATGTATGCTGGTATGTCTGTCACACTAACTGTACAAAGCCGTAGTGATTGTGGAAGCAGTAATTTTTCTCCCAGAAAAGCTAAATTACATGCCTTGTAACATAAGTGTATTAAAAAGTACTGAAGAGCATGAAAGAGCATGCTGATGGCTGTAAATCATGTGCGTAGTATGGCTTTCACCAATCATGTTAGCAAATAGGATTCTTGATAATCAAAACAATGCTGACAGTCGCTTCTTATGGTCTTATTAACCATACCACCTGTCCTGCGCTGAAACAAGGTGGACCAATGTGTTTCAGTGTTATCTCTGAATGCTCCATACAAGTCTGTCAGCCACAGATGTTTGGTTATGTTGCCTGTGAGCCTTAGGCACAGCTTCTGCAATCAGTTATCCTACTGGGACAAAGTGTATACCAGCAAGGCAACTCTGATATTTGGTTGATGAGTCAAAGATCTGAGCAACCTGGTTTCCATGACCACAGCCCGTCTGCTCAAAGAAATGAAGAGGATGATTCAAGGTTTAAGATTCTGTGTTGATGGGCCTAATTCTTCCCTGCCTTTGACCCTTTTCAATGGGCTAAATGCTCCAGTCTGGCACCAAAAGTAGCATTTTACGCCTACTTTGCCCTGGTATAAATGAACACACAAGATGAAAACCAGAATCTGGCCATGAATCTGTTGTTTTGCTTACCCTGAAATAATGCTTACTTTTGTTTTCTTTAATTGGCTAAAAAAGTATTAGCTACAGTAAGACAAAAATCACTTGCTGCCATTGCTATATCACCAGTTCCTGTAAATAGTGGGGTTTCTGTACTCTAGTGTAAATCAGAATGTTTTACTCACACTGCCATCTATTGCCACAGAATATACATTTTATCTTATTCCTTACTAATGCCTCCTCAGTTTGTATTGCTTTATTAAATACTAGCCAATTGCCCATTAAGAATGACAGATTTCAAAGGAGTGCTTGCATGACCGACCCGGAAGGGTGAGCAGGGGGTGACCATTTAAACACTCCCGCCACTGCCACCACTGCCTCTAGGCACAGGGGCTTCCCCACACTTCCAGGCCTCTCCTCCGCTCCCCTCCCTGCCAGCTGTCCTGTTGTAATACAAGTTGTGGAGTGTATGCACATGTTGGGCACCCTGCCCCGCTGAGTCATAGCTAGAGCCTGCCTTGACTTCTGCTGGTATCTATTCATGCAGGCAGGTTCGACTGAAGAAGAAAGAAAAAAAATATCAGGCTCCTTACCATTTTTTTTATTTCAGTCGAACCTGCCTGCACAAGCTGTCACCAGGTCACAACCCGAGTTGCATGGGGCCTTGGTGCTTCCATCCACGGTAGCAGTGCTCCCGGGACCACCTGGGTCAGGTGCTAGCAGGTGGATACTGCCTGGGGGGATGCCACCACTGTGGAGGGAAGTACTGGGGTCCCCCACAGCTCAGGGACCACTCAGCCCACTGGCAGCTTGTCCCCCCAAACCCACCACAGGAGAGGCAGATAAGCTCTAGCACCCCATGCCCCATCCCCATCGCCTTCCCACTGCCTGGGAATGGCTGGCTTGCCCCTGGGGTACAGCAGCAAGGCGACAGGGGGGCAGTGGAAGAAGGTGGTGGGGAGAGGGTGTTAGAAGCCTGCCAAGCAGGCAGGGAGCTTCTGCAAGCTTCCCTGAGCACATCAGCTTCCAGCGCCCCATGCACCATCGAGCTTTGTTAGGTAGCAAACTAAAACACCTCGGATGGATTTTCCCTTGCTACGTTGCGAAGTCATTTCAAGTAGAATACGCCGCCAAGTGTGTAAATAGCAACGCCATTAAAGTGGAATACGCCACTGAGTGTGTAAATACCAACACTGTTAAAGTGGTGCAAAAGGGCAATTAAGTCGCTTTAAAGGCTAATTTTGTTGCATGTATAAAGGCCCCAAATTGGCAGAGATTAAGCAGCTTGCCATCCATTTGGCAGTTCATCTCTGCTCCAACTGGAAGCTTGGTGGTAGTCAGATGTAGCATCACAGTAAGGAATATCTATAAGAGTGCTGAAGTGATGACATGGCCTCACTTAACTCTCATCTTAACCTCAAAGGGATCTACGATAGATCCATTACTGAGAACACTGTTCACATACCTCCATGAAGCAGGCAAAGAATGGTGATGAATTTTGTTAGGCACCCATACTTTAGAAAGATCCTTCACAGTGCTGCTCAGTTGACAGTCAAAGGCTTTTGTGAGCTCAAAGAAGGCCACATAGAGAGGCTTATGTTGTTCCAGCATTTTTCCTACAGCTGGTGAGCAGTGATCATGTCAATTGTGCCTCTTGATGCCCTAAATCTACACTGAGATTCTGGGAGCAGCTCTTCAGAAACTGGAGGGAGACTGTTCAGGAGGGTTCTCTCAATGACCTTTCCCGTAGTGAACAGCACGGTGATCCCCCTGTAATTTCCAGTTGGACCAGTCTTCTTTTTTGAAGACTATCATAATTATGGCATCTCTGAAGTATTCTGGGGTTTCCTCATCATTCCAGGTCCTTAAGATGAGGGGAAGGAGCTGTGGCTGTAAGCTCCTTTCCACCCTGCTTGAAGATTTCAGCAGGCATTCCATCTGCTCCAGGGTATCCGTGACAGAGAGTGGGAAAGTGGGAGAGAAACACATTTCAGCTTGATTGTAAACAGCATACAGAAGAAAGCCTGGGAGATGCCCAGACAGAAGGACTGCATCTCTGGTTAAGGAGCTGGATTGGAATCTAAGAAATCCAGTTTAAATTCCCTCTGCCACTGACTTGCCATGTAACCTTGGTCATTTAATGTCCCAGTTCCTTAGCTATACAATAGGGTGATGAGGCTGCAAGGAGGACGAGGGGAAAGGGACTTAATGGTGGGTGTCTGCTAAAGACCACCCAACCAGAAGGAGGAGCTGGACCTCCAATTCGCTGGCCAGCTTAAGGAGGCGGTTAGGACAAAGGATGTCATTGTCATGGGTGATTTCAAT
>JAGPOW010001543.1:12631925-12657825 GCA_030014935.1 Caiman crocodilus | reverse complement strand
TGTCCAAGTTTGCTGACGACACCAAACTGTGGGCTGAGGTGGGGACACCAGAAGAGAGGGAGAAGCTGCAGCGGGATCTAGGCCGGCTGCAGGAGTGGGTGGACAGGAACAGGATGGGATTTAACATGGACAAGTGCAGGGTGATGCATCTGGGGAGAGGAAACCCCCAGCACACATTTCTTTCTGGGGTGCATGTCACCCTCCGACAGCATGGCTGCAAAGTGAAACCATGTAGAACCACCACAGTACTGCAGTGTGCAAGCACTTGGGCAGCTGAGGTGTGGTACCTGGGGTCTGCTGACAAAGAGCAGGGTAAGTACAGACAAAGCTAGGACTAGGTAACAGCGCAAGAGTGACAGGAAGCCTTTCAGCCCATTCTCTTTGGGTTGGACCTAGATGACAAGTTTGAAGGTGGCGCCTAATAGAAAAACAAGTTAATTTTATATGATGGAGTTGCAGTTATTCCAGCTTGATGCCTCTTGCTTTCAAGTGAAAAAAAGTAATGTGTGGTTTTAAAAGCACAAGCACTCCTTAGTGGTAAGATATAGAAATATTTCACCTGAGTTTACTGACTTATTTTGTATAGGACAAGCCTATCAGTCACATCTTGATGGTCTCACTCAGCACTCTCCCAGATGAAGATTGAAATTTTGTCTGAGAAGGTATTTCTTGCTTGGATGACACCCGTGCATGGGACACTTTACAAATAAACATAACTCTCATTCTGTAACATAATACTTTGTCATTTGTAATCAATTAGAAACCATTTACACAAAGGGCATTTAATGACATTCAGACCAACATAAGATTTAGCTGACTCAGGAAGCCAAGATTATCTCACCATGCTAACTCGTTTTTATCCCTTTTGTTACAATTCTAAACAGTGACATTTCTTTTCTTATTGTATTATTCACTTTAGCAATAAATCATCTATCTGGGTCATTCAGCAGGTCTTAATAGAGCTATGGAAATGGAATTGAAAAGACAGCAAATGCTACCTTCAGTTAAAGGCAGATACACTTTTGAATCAGTGGAGGTAGCATGGCATAACAAACAAAAACCCAAGTACCTAGTTTTGGCCAAAAGGAACATCCAAGAGTGCAAACATCTTACATTTCAAATGAAGTATTAGTCAGAAAGCATGACTGAAATTTTAGGCCATTTGCATGCCCATGTTTAAATAATTTTGCAGAAACAAAACATGGTGCATTCAAAATCTAATTTGGTCTGGCACAACTCTGCATGTGGAAGATTTCAGCTGGAAACGAGCACACAGAAGTGCACTTTTGACATTTGCTGAATCTTGTGTAAACCTGGCCCTAAATATTTGTCCTCTAAAGTTGTGCATGTATCTGTTGAAGCCACAGAACACGTACCTGCCAGCACAAACAGGTACTTGTCTCTTGTGAGCGAATGAGTTATGTTTACATATTATTCACCAACAAAGTTTATGCTCCATTTAGAAATGCTGTCCTGAAAGATATGGTTTGATTTACTCCCCAAATACTAATGTTCCAGCTTCCTGCTGTTCTTTATGTAGTTTTTTTGCCCTCTTTTTCAGAGCCTCTGCCTTGTCATCATTTTTATCAACCCCATCCCCCAGTTTGTACATCCGACTGGCATTAGCACATGCCCACGCATGTCCCAAGTCGCATGCTTTCAGAGAGTATTTCAGAGCCAAGTTCATATCTTTTGGTAGCCCAGGGGCTCCTTGGAGGTAAATTGCACTAAGGTTGAAACAGCTAGCGGCAAAGCTGCCATTACAGGCTTTATCGTAGTAGTCTCTGGCAACATCTAGGTCAGGTTTATCATCATTTATTCGTCCGTCATGTGCCAGCAGTCCAACATTGTGACATGCATTTATGGATTTCTTCCCATCTTTCCCACAAGACTTCAGAAAGCAGTTGTAGGCAGCTTTCAAATCTAAGGAGAGACCACCTGCAGCCCCCATCCCAAAAGAATAAAACAGAAGTCAAGTTTGTCAGCACATACTGAAATTGAGAGAGAGAAAACATGTATAAAGCAGACAGTTCTATTTTTTGAAGAACAATCTTTCATCATAGGTTATGATCAAGATTTATGGTTCCAAAGAGACCAAGGTTTATTCTGCATTAAAGCTGGACCAGCAAATCCTGCTATCATAGACATAGCTTATAACGTTCCCTAAATAAATATGCCAGACAAAAAAAAAGTTCTCAGCAGTATACACAAGTTAGTCTCCGGTAGGGATGTATGGTATAGAGGTGTTATAAAGTATCCCACTCCTCACCAGCATCAGAAATTTTGGAGAGTCAATTGGTAGAAACATTCACAGACCTATGGACAAGGTTTTGTGCCTTTAAACTACTAAGGTTTGCAGTTTCTTCTTTCCTTCTTTTTTAAAAAAAGCAGGAAAAACAGTAGGAGCTCTGCTTGGAAAAAGCCTGAGACTTTGTCTATACCTGCTCATGGCGGTGTTACTGAACGCACAACGTTGAAGCAGAGATTCAGTTTAACAAAATTTACTCATTCAATATAGACACACACACATACAGATAGACAGGTAGACAGACAGATAGGAGTCAATTTTGTTAAACTTATGTGTATGTGTGTGTGTGTGTGTATACATGCACACACATAGTAACCAAAAGATTTGGACAGCTATATATATCTGTATATATCTATCTGTCTTACATTTTTCACCTTCCTTCATCTCCCAAAAGCTGCTGCCTTCGGCTACCTGCAAAGGCCTGGGTTGGACTAATCTTTACATGTACTGTGCAAAGCTGTACCACGACCAGAACAAAGTTCCCATGTTCCCGACATGAACGGTCAGGACTGATCTGATGCAGCAAAAGGGTACTCCCAGGGGCTGCTGCACATGTACACGGGCCCAGGGCCTTGCAGGCAGCAAACCTGTGGGAGAGGCGGGCGGCGACGGGGCCGGGCCGGCTCACCCTTGCCGGTGACGTGGTAGGTGCCCAGCTTGTAGCAGCTGTCGCCGTGGTCGCGCTCGCAGGCGTCCCGCAGCACCGCGGCGGCGCTCACGAAGTCCTTGCGGATGTTCTCCAGGTAGTCGGCCAGGCGATAGCAGCCTGCGGGGGACAAGGTCACCGTCACGGCCACGGCCACGGCCACGGCCACAGACCCCCTCCCCCGCCCACCCGCTGCGCACCGTCCAGGTCTTTCTCGCGGAGGCACTGGTAGCTGTACTCCGTGCCCAGGTTCTCCAGGTACTGCTTCACCTCCTCCTCGTCCGTCAAGTCCGGCCGCCCCGCCATTCCCGCGCGCGCCGGCCCGCCAGGCCGCCGAGCCGAGCGCCGAGGAGTCGATGCGGCGCCGTCCCCAGCCAAGCCGCCGAGCCGAGCGCCGAGGAGTCGATGCGGCCCCGGCCCCGCCCCCGCCCCCGCGCGCAGCCGCCGCGCGAGCTGTGAGGGCTGCCGCCGTCCCCGGCGGTTTGACCGATGGTTGAAGTGCAAAGGCAGCCTAGCAAATACGAACATCTACAACTTCAGTCAGGTTGATGCAGTTGAATTAAAGAAATGATAGCTTGCATCGGACAAGCACCAAAAATAAATAAATAAATAAATAAATGATAATAATAATGAAAGAGCTCCTTTCCTGCCAGCTTTCTGGGAGAAGCATAGCTGGTCCGAAGCTCCCGTGGGTAAGGAATAAACCTGGCTGTTTTGGAGGCAGGTGGCCTGTGCAGCAGATGCGAAACGCAAGTGTCTTCAAGGAGTCTTCACCCATATTTGGGGGTTTTTTCTCCTTTTTAAGGAAGATGCTTTGTGTCCCGAGCCAAATGGGTCGCAAATCCGAGAGCCAGATGTGGCCCTGCTACCAGCAAGCATCCTCCACCCCGATTTGAGGCTTCAAACGTTTCCAAATTGTGCGCCAGGCGTCGCGCGTGCAGGCCCAAGCCTGGAGGCTCGGGTCGGACGCCCGGGGTTTCGCTCGCCCTCAGCCGCTGCCAGCGCTTTCTTGCCAGCTTGCCTCCAAATAAAGAAGCGCTCCCTTTGCCCCCGTTCTCACTCGCCCACTGGCGTCTTACAGCCAGCAGTGTAAAATAAATAAGAAGCCTTACTTATTTGCGTATTTTTTTCAGTGTACAATAGTTTTTCGGTGAATATAGTTTTGACCTGCAAATATAAAACTTTCCTATGTAAGACCTGGCAACGCTGCCGCCTAGCCTTAAGCCAGGGTCAGCGGCACCTCCTCGGTGCCTGTGGTTGCAAAAGTGCTGGAAAGTGCTGCCAGGTTGCCCCAGGGTCCCCCAACGCTGCCGGGGGGGGGCAGGTGTCTGATCCTCAGGCACCCCCAGGCCCAGCGGGCTGCACACGCCCAGCCCTGCCGGCAGGGCAAGGGGCCGCCTGGATGCAGGCACGGCCTGGGGTGGCTCCTCCTGCTCCCGCTCCGCGCAGCTTCCTCCCAGGGCCGTGGGAGCAAAGCCCTTGCCAGCAAATGCCCCAGCCCAGCCCATCACAAGTCAGGCCTGTTTGCTGTGCCTTAGCAGACAGAGGGCCCAAGCCCACCAGGCACCATAAGCCTCCATGAGGGGAACGCTGCAGGCTCCACATCTCGTGTCTTGGTGCAAAAGAGGGAGGGGGAGGCACCGGTTAATACGGGGGCCAGAAGAGAGCGCTGCCCGGCACCCCCGGCCCCGGGACAAGTCGAGGGAGCCTGCGGATGCCAGCTTGTGAAACTGTCCAGAGACGTGAGTGCAGGAGTGGCAGGAAAATGGCCACCTCCATAAAGCAGGCCTATGTCATGTGTCAAAAGATCATGGTCTTAGCCCAGGGGTGGGCAAAATACAGCCTGTGGGCCGGGTGCAGCCTGCCAACTGTTTGGATAGGGCCCGCGGGCAGGTGCCCACCAATTGATTGGATCCAGCTGTTGGATGCCCCCCGCGACACTCTGCATGGGGCCGAGCCCTGTGCCTGCCAGCCCCAGGCCTGGGCCAGTGCACACAGGTTCCCGGCAGGGCTGCTCCTCTTGTGGCTGCAGCCACCCAGGGACTGCTTGGCTCCCTCCAGCTCCAGCCGCTCCTCCTCCTCCTCCTGTCCCTGCTGCGCGGCCTCATACAGGGGTGGAAGCTACAGCTGGGCAGCTGCTGCCCCAGGGTGCAGGACTCCAGTTCCAGCTCCTGGCTCCCTTCCACCCACTTGGCCCACTGGGTGCAATGAGCAGCCACTTGTGGGCAGCCAAGTGGGTAGAATCGGAGCTGCATGGGCTGGGGCAGGAGCTGCCTGGCTACAGCTTCCCCCCCTGTCACACTGGGAGCAGCACAACAGAGGCAGGAGGAGCCACTGGAGGCAGAGGGAACCAAGCAGTACCTGGGTGGCTGCAGCTGCACTGGCAGCAGCACTGCGGGGAAGCAGTGTGTGCTGGCTGGGGCCAGAGCCAGCAGATGCAGGTGGGAGCGTGGCACAGGCTGCCCCAGGCAGGGCTTGGCTCCATCAAGAGCGCTGCAGGCGCAGCCACCGATGGGATACAAGAGGGGCCGACCACACCTGCATCGCCCAGGTGAGTTCTGCTGCATGCCCCCCCTGCCCCTCCACGCCTGGCTGGCTCCCAGGACCTAGTGCTCCTGCATACACACATGTACACTCATGCCCCGCCACATTCCTTCACCCCCCCTACACACCCACACACACCCCTACATATGCCCCCCCCACCCCACAACATACAATACCCCTAAAAACCATCAATCAGGACAAAAAATATTTTTTTAAATAAAATTAAAATATTACAGTGGATGTTTGAGTTTTAGTGTATGATTTGTATTGTTATCTATAATTTGTTCAAATTCTGAAAGATTTTGTGTGTGCAGCCCTTGACAAACAGCTCACCAAAACTCATTAAGTGGCCCTCCAGACGAAATAATTGCCCACCCTGGCTTAGGCCCATCATGGAATATTATAAGCCTCTTTTAATCAGGTAGGCTACTAATGACATATTAACAAATTCCAGGGGCTAGTGATGACATATTAATAAATTCTCTTCCAAATAAAGAGAAAATAGGAAGGGGAATGGAGTCACAGGTTAATAACAAGGGATCCAGAAGGGGGTACTGAGCAAAGCACGCCAGGCAGCACCCGCCGCATCCTGAACGAATCAAGGGAGCCTGTGGACGCAGACCAGCGAAGCTGCCTGGAGATGTGGCTGAAGGATTGACAGGAAAACAGCCCCATCCACGAGTCAGGAGTCCAGTCTTGGCCCATGCCCTGAGCCAAGAGTGGTTCAAAAATCACAAGATATAACAAACAATCAATGGACAGAGGAGTGGGGTGGTTTACTTTGCATTCATATGGGTTTTGGGTTCATATTTGCAAGAACTAGAGGTTTCTCTAACACAAAGGATGAGGTGTTTCAATTATTTCTATGCTGCCAGGGGCCAGAGTGCTAAGAAAAAGAGGGGGAAAATGCATTGTGCAATAAGATTGTGAGCTGTCATCACTGTGTTTTGTCCTTCTGCACCGGCAGCTAAACAGTTTTTAATAGCATTTAGGAAAAGGACAGTGGGTATGTGTAGCAATCAGCAGCAGCAACTGGTCCTTTGCCTTGAGTAGTTAACTCTTACAAACAGGTTTTGAAAAACTAGCTCCTAAATCTGAGCCAGAAAGGGCTGTCTCCTTGGAAATACACAGAGCTTGCTACCAAATTAATAATGAGCAATGATTGGAAAGGGTCTGCAGATACATTCCAGCACTTAATTATGGCTTACTGATGGGGCAAAGGCGCAAAGAACAAACCAACTTCTAGTAGTTTTTCAAGGTAACTGTGTTGCTAAAATATCAAGTCTAAAATTTGCTACATTTAAAGGAAGGATTGAATTTAAACCACAGATGCAGAATATGGCACATCTTCCCCAACATTCCAGCATGTCCTGAATTTTCTGACAATCTACAAGGAACATGTTAATTAATCTGACTGTTAATCCTTTAGGAAGTTTGACAATAATATAATAATGAGGAATTTTAAAACTTTGTATAATTAAAATGTACTACGATTAAATTCAGTGCAGAGGCTGCTTATGAAGATATAAGATTTTATATTAACAATTGTCTAATTGTCATGACTATAATAAATAGGGCTGGTTGCACCACCTAGTGTTACTTGCCAACATTCCCAGGGTTTCAGGGGCTTCGGTTGTAGCCATGTTGATCTAAGGACATAGGCAGACACAGTTCTTTGGGTAAATCCAATAAGACCAACTAAAATAGTTGGAAAAATTCTTCTTTGCAAACTTTTGGGTACAAACTTTTGGGGATGCTTCCTCAGCTTAACGAAGGTCTTTTGTACCCAAAAGCTTACAAAGAAGAATTTTTCCAACTATTTTAGTTGGTCTAATAAAAGATACCAGATTTACCCAAAGAACCTTGTCTACCAAAATTCCCAGGGTGAGATTTCTTAAATGCTTATTGCTTTGCAAACTTTAACCATTTGGTGTAAAATGTTCCTTGCTGGTTATGTTTAATTCTGTTTAGAACATTTTAGGTACAAAGCTTCAGCCATTTCTGAGGATGAAACTAAGGGAAAATACATTTTGCCCAGCTAAAAAAACCTAGTGAGCTTTCCTTTGTGATGGTTCGGTGTGCTCCTGCTCTAAAGCAAAGACTTGAAATGTTGGATGGGGGCTTGACTTTATATTAGGGATGTGCCTTTTACTGTCACTATGAAGTTCTACCCAAATTAGCCAAATTATTAGCTTTTGAAAAATTTTAGTTTGCACGTGCTCAGTACCAACTTCTATGACTTCAGTAAAAGGTTCCGTTTATGCAGGACTTTCCGTATCTCCCCACAGCTCCTAGCATTGATCAGCCTGTGCACACCACAAAGCAACCAAGCATGTTCAACCTAAGGACTAATGGGGCCAAGCAAGACTTTGCTACAATAATTACACCTATGAACTTCTGTGGGTGCACTGGGGCCAGGTACCAAAACAGAGAGCAAGGAGTCTCTTTCTCCAATGTATGCCAGGCCTGAGGACAAAGTAGCTGCCTTGAATGCAGAGGGAACAAGAACCAGACTGGGGGAAAAAGAATTAAGGAGTTTGGGACAAGAGGTCAGGTGAAACTTGGACTGGAGTTGGGGATGGAAAGACAGAAACTATGAGTGGGAATTGGGAGGGAGGAGACTGGAACTGGGAGCTTTGACAGAGAAAGCAGGCAGAGGGGTGAGGTAAAGGCAAGACTGAAATTGGTTGGGCAAAGGAACTGGCACTTGAAGCTGGTGGGCGATCAGAACTGAAAATGAGTGATGACAACTGTGCAACTGGGAACCTGGTACAATGGGTAAGGAGGCACTAAGGTTAGATAAGGAGCTGTGGGAATGTGGGCACTGGTACAAGGATCCAGGGGCAACTGGTGACATGCTGGGGAAAGATTCAAGGCAGCAAAAAGAAAAAGACAGATCAGACAAGGATCTGGAAAAGAAAAGCTGAGACTGAGCAGAGACACCAGGAGCAAGAAGTCAGGGTTCTGGGTGGGTGAACTGGGCAAGGAGACGAAGGCATGGGAGAGATTTTGAACTGGGGAGATATTGGGATTTGGAGGAGGAGTCCAAAAGGGGAGACTAGGATGGTCTGGGCAAAGAGATTGGCACTAGGATGAGAAGCTTGAGGATTAAAACCTGGGACAAGATAATCAAGAAAAGTGGACATGCTGGGCATGCTGGAATGGATGGTGAGAGAGGGTCCAGCTTAGGTGGAATGAACAGAAGAGTCTGTGCCCACTTGCAAACACTTCTCCTTCAAGCCTGCAGTTTCCACTGGACAGTGAACAGACAAGTCTTTTGAGTCCTTTGCTGCCAGCAGTACATACAACTCACTGGCAAAGTGTATGTCTCATCTTTTTCTAGTGCTGGTCCTGAGAGAGGAGAGCAAGCTACACCTCTGTCACTACCTTCATTAGCTCAGCTGGCAGGGATGCAAGACGCATGTAAAAGCTCCAACCATGTTGGTAAACCATATTGGTATTAATACTACGCTCCACAAGTTTTCAGTTTGCATGCACACAAGCAAAATCCATGCACTTTCATAGTTGGAATTTTGGGCTATATGCAATTATCTCACTCAACTATTTGTTTGTAATATTGCACATGGAATTACACAAACTCGGTTGCTAGGAACCGCTTCCTTGATTTGAACATTATGAAACTGATTAGTTAGTGGTCAGGAGTAGAGTCAATGAGGCAATAGATTATGAGGCCTGGACATGACATAAGACCCAGTGAGGAAGCTCTCATTTTTTGCTGCTTCTATAGACGAAACAAGACCTGAAATCTGGGCTAGAAGAGTGAGTATGTATGTGGAAGAGCAGAAGAAAGTGCTACATGTTTAAAATTACTAATGAATTTCTGATTCTTTATGAGAGAAGGAATGTGTACTGAAAAGTTGAATAAGTAACAAAACTAGAAATAAAATTAATATCTTATTGTTACATAAAAAACAGTAAAACTAATTTAGAGAGCTGTTGGAATGTGACAGCATGACTTAGTTGTTAGATCAGGAAAATGGGTTCTCCCCTGACTCTGCCATTGATTCAGTGCGAGTTTCTGTGCCTCCTTGCTCTCATCTTAAACATGGGGCTAATACTTATTTACTTATCAATGATGCTGTTATGATTTGTCACAAATGAATGGGTCTTATAGCGGCAGGATATGTGACAACCCTATTGCTGTCAGTTAGTATTTCACCTAAATAATGGCTGCATGAAGGAGGCCAATAGCTGTAGATTGCTTTGTCCTCTTCTGATGAAAGGAACAATCCATTCATTTAGAAATGTGGATCTTCCATTTTTATGGGGTTTTTTTCAAGTGTGCAAATAAGTACGGTTAAAGCAGCTGTACCTGGAGGCAACAGCTCCTTCCGAGGTACAGAAGAGTTCAAACACAAGCTCTTTGTACTTGGATTTTATCTTCATGAAGTGTTAGTATTACACTTTGCATTTAATTCTGGATCTGAAATAACTGAGATTACCAAATTGCTTTAAATAAAAAAACAGTATAAAATTATAGTTGGAAAGAAGTGTTCACCATTACTGTACTGTCTGTAGCCTGAACCCGCTCCTGTTAAAATCAGTGACAAAGCTCCCATTGATTTCTTTGTAGGCATAGGAGTGAAGCACTAGAAGAGATGTATTAGTATTTACTATTTTACTACTGGAATCTGTAAGAGCTAGTATGAATAGAAGAAAGTAACCCTGGAGCACAGGGGTGGTGCTGTGAGCTGTCAGCATAAAAATGAGGGTTGTTTTGGAATGAAATTCCCTAAAGATAAATGTGGCAGGCGTTGGAGAGCTCTGTGAAACCCGCAAAGGAAATTGGAAGGGAAGGCAGACGATCTTCTGAAGGACTTGTTGAAAGAAAGTATAGAGAGATCAAAGGAAAATCCGGAGGGGACAGAACTGGGAAAGCCAAAGGTGGCCAATATCTTAAGAAGAGCATGCGACAAAGGCAGGTCGTGGGTGACACAGCAGGAAGGCTGGGTCTGAGGCTTGTTTTAGAAAAATATTAGAAACTTTGCCAGCTGAGCGGGCTCCGCAACATCACTCCTGCCCGTCACCTGGGCGCCGTCGGCTGGTGACCGGAGCACAGCGAGGCTGCAGGCTCAGACCGTGTCTACGTCACTCAAATTCTTCCTGCGCGCATCTCCGAGAGCCAGCGTTTCCTGTTGGCCGCATCGTGCTTACCCTGCACGGGAGACTCTATCGCACGACTGTCTGCTCTGGATGGGGCGTGATCAGGGAAGGTCATTGAAATCAATAGTGCCCAGCTCTCCCCCGAGGCCGGATGGACAGTGCTGTCTGTCGGTGGCCAGATTTGATCCCTGGCCCTGTCCAGCATGCGGGGGTGAGGCGAGGTGGGGCCCAGCCCCAGCTGGGGAGGGGGGCGCGCCCTGGCCCTGGTCCAGCTGTGGTCAGAGGTGAGGGAGAAGGGGAGCGGCCTGGCCCCAGTGGAACCGGGTGCCTGGGGAGAGGGGTAGGGTGCCCGCCAGCCACGCTGTGGGGTTAAGGTGCTGCGTCCTGGCCTGCAAATTTGGCAGGCGAGGAGGGGCGACAGTGTTACTCGGCCCTGCTCCCCCAACACGTTCCTGACCTATGGGAGCCCCACGGACCAGATGCCGCGGGCCACGGGCCAGAGGTCGAGCAGCACCTGACCTGAATTGCGCCAAGCACACGTTCTTTGATTTTTTGCCTTTCCCAAAAAAACCCCGCTCGAGGCGTGGCAGCGCTTTCTGCTTCCCTGCCCCCCACGCGGGGAGGGCCGTACTCCCCCGGCCCACTGGGCTCCCACGAGCCTCCCTCAATGCCACTAAACACAGAGCGTGCGGGAGGCAGCAGCGGAGGCGCCGCACCTCAGCACCCTCCAGGTCACCATTAAAGGGGCCGTGCCCAGGGGGAGCTCAGGGCAGCCCGCGGGGGACTGAGACCCGCCAGCGCGGGGAGGAATCCCTAAAGACCCCACGCAGGCTCGAGCCCCCACAAACCACGCGGTCCCTTTAAGGGAGGCGGGGCTTGCGCGGCCTCCACCTCCAGCCGGCTGAAGCTCATTCACTTCCGGGTCGCGCGGCTGCTGCAGCCCCGGCGCGCTGCTGCCTGGAGGGGACCCTGTGCCGCGATGGTGAGTGATCCCCCGCCCTCCCCCCGAGCCTTGCAGTGGTGCGCTCCGGCTCGGCTCGGTTGAGGCGGGCGGAGCGGCCCAAGTCGAGGCGGGGGGGTGTGAGCGGAGCGGCCCAAGTCCAAGTCGGGGGGGGGGTGTAGAGCTTTGCCCGCGGGGCTGCGGCGGGCGGCAAGGCCTGGCACCTGGCCGGGGGGGGTTGACGTCCTGCCCTCCCCTCCCTGGTTTGACGAAGCATTTTCCCCCTCATGAGTGGCCCGTGACTGACCCGGCCTAGTGGAGCCAGTCTTCCCCCGGGGGGGTTGGGCGGTGTCAGCTGGACTCGCGGAGCAAGGAAGAGCCACGGACGAAGGTCGTGGTCCGGCGCTGGGGCAGGGTGCACGAGACTGAGAACCCCCCAGACATGAGCATGGGGAGGGCGGGTGTTGCCCACCTAGTGAACGTAAAAGCCCCCTCTTAATTTGGGGCCACGAAGTGGAGGTGGAGTGCTAAGGGGGGGCAGAGGGAAGGTCATTGCTCACAACAAGCGCACCGAGAGTCGGAGGAAAGCAGCCCCGGGAGCGGGACGGCACCGGGGGAAGTGTGAGCCGAGGCCCCTGAGTATGACTACGTCTGAGGATGGAGCAGTTGAGTCCTTGGGACAAATAAAAGACTCTCGGGGAGCAGACTGAGGGTCACGGTTTCAAAACCAGTGCGCCAGGGCGGGGACGCTGAGCAGAGCGCGCCAGACTGCTCGCTGACCCTCGAACGAGTCCTCGGAGCCAGCGGGTGAAAGCCCACCTAGTACGAGTGACAGGATACCGAGCAGGACGGGCCAGTCGATGGCAGGTCTTACAGAGACAGAGGCAGGATCCGTGCAACCCACGGCTGCTCCTGATACAGTGAGGACCTGGCCAAAGTCTCCAATGTGCAACTGGAAAGAAGTCCTTCATTTTCTCATTAAGACTAGGCCTCAAATTTGGGATGAAAAATGTGGATGCTGTTGTAGTTCAGAGTGTATATTTAGGAGATGTTAGCATTACTTCCTTAAGCATATATGTCTAAACAAGTCTTATGTTTGTGGCCACAAATGTATCTTTTATTTATGTAGTTCTGAAAAAAAAAGCACTCATCAAATGCTCTTTGTGGTTCGAACAATAACCGACCTTGCAAGCTGAATTAGTTGGAGACCCCTTTCCATGACAGCCCCTGGGAGTGATTGCATTGGCCCTCTGGGTGCTATTCTCTGCCCTTACCTGCTTTCTAACTTCAGACTAACATGGCTAACCCCATCTCTGACCCATAATCCCCAGCACACCACGTTCAGTCTCTATCTTATCTCTGTCTCAGAAGCTTGGGAAAACAGATGAATATTGCAGAGGGTCCAGAAAGCTAGCAGCCTTTGGTATGAAGTCAGGAAAAATGAGAAGTCAGTGTTGAGTATTCACTAAATGGAGTCTGCCAGTGGATCCTTTGCAGCTGTACAAGATGGCTGCTTGTTAAGCTTTCAGCTGTCCGCAAAGGATTTAGGGGTAGAGGAAGGTAACCCCCCCTCCCCCATGTCATTTACGCCTTCAAAAACCTAAAACAAACGTCTTTTTAACATATAAAAAATACTCTTTAGCTAGTGGTCTAGGGAAATCTGGCTGGAAGTTCCCTGAAAAAAAAAAAAAAGGTTAAGGATGTAACACATTATTGGCATATCTTTAGGTTTAGGAATGAGTCAGTTTCCATTATAGCTGTAATAAATTTTCATGGGGCCATTTAGTTCCATTGTTAGACATAAATTGCTGTCTGCAAAATGTGATTAGATTCCCTGTTCCATGTACTAAAAGTGTACTGTAGTCTCAAACCTGATGTGCTGTTAACCTGTAGACCTAAGAGATCAAAGGAAGACACTCTAGTTGCAAGGACTTCTAAACCAAATGCCAAGTTATCATTGCTTTGAATTGGAGGGGAAAAGGAAATATCAAGGTCCTCTGCATATTGTTCTTACTGGAATTAAAAAAAAAAAATCCATGCCTCTTACAGTGATTGTTGGCATTGCTGTATGCGTTTGACAATATGGCAGTTGAAAACTCAGAAGCAGGTGTTATGTTTCTAGTAGACCAATGTCCTTGGATCCAAGGTACAGAATTAAGGTGGTTCTGCTGCATTGGAGAAGTCAGCATTGTGCTGCTTATGATTGCAACATGACTCATTTGGAACATGTGCCCTTCCATAATGGAGACCAAAAAGTAGCAGCAGCAGCAGAATTAATAGGGTATTTAAGGACAAACCAATCAAATGTTACTGTCAGACCTGAAGTTGGTAACCATTTCTCACAAAGTGCATAAAAGAAAATAAAGGTAGCAATATCTTTCTGGGAAAAGCTCTAAAGATTTTACAAGTTGATTCAGGAGAAAGTCATAAGAGCCCTGTTTTTTTGAGTTGTGCGGAAGACTTTAAACAAAGTTTGAGATGCAAAGCTTGCAAAGGAGCTGAATGTCTTCACGACTGAGAGGGTAGGACTGCAGTTGCCACAAATGGAAAAGACCTATGGGATAGTGAAATTAGTCTCCCTGGGAGGTGTGTCTGTAATTTGATAAATGTCAGATATATTACTTTGTACTTCATTTTTTCTGGCAAAGAGATTGGGCTGGTGCCAAAAGCAATTAATAGCACCAATGTTCTGACTCCTATCAGAGGTTTAAGCAGTAAATTACAAGCTCTAGAGCTAACATGAGCAAGGGACACCTTTTATCCTGTGGGGTAACCTTCAGGAGGCTTTGAGGAGTTTGATCTCCTGATTGAGTCAGCAGCTCTCAACTGCATTAAGCTATTTTCAAATGTTTTGCCTCCACTTAAAAAATAATTAAATTAAGTGATTAGCCAAATTTCTCTTTAGGAATACTTCAGGTCTCATGTCATAAAGTGGCAAAAGAGGCTGGAACTCCCTTGGAATTGTTTTTTGGCTCCATGTCATCTTTAAGGGTACACAATATGCAACTAAAAATGATGCTTACCGGTAACTCCCTTTTCTGCCTCTGCACCGACAAGAAGGATCTTGGAGTTGTTATTGATGCCAAAATGAACATGGGCTGACTGTGGGGACATGGTCAGGAAGGCCAACCATACCTTGTCATACATCCACAGATGCATCTCAAGCAGGTCCAGGAAGGTGATCCTCCCCTTCTATGCGGCACTGGTCAGGCCACAGTTGGAGTACTGCGTCCAGTTCTGGGGGCAGCACTTCAGGAGGGATATAGATGGCATGGAGAGGGTCTGGAGGAGGGCTGCCCGCATGATCCGGGGGCAGCAGGGCAGGCCCTATGAGGAGAGGCTACAGGACCTGAACCTGTTCAGCCTCCACAAGAGAAAGCTGAGGGGGGTGGAATCTAGTGGCTGTTTATAAACTACTCAGGGGGGACCAGCAGGCATTCAGGGAGTCCCTGTTCCCCCGAGCACTATCAGGAGTGACTAGAAATAATGGTCACAAGCTGGCAGAGGGTAGATGCAAGTTAGATATCAGGAGACGCTACTTCACAGTCAGGGCAGCTAGGATCTGGAACCAACTTCCAAGAGAAGTGGTGCTGGCTCCTACACCGGGGGTCTTTAAAAGGAGGCTGGATGAACACCTTGCTGGGGTTGTTTTACCCCAGTACTCCTCCTCGCCCATGGCAGGGGGTTGGACTTGATGATCTGCTCAGGTCCCTTCTGACGCTACCAACTATGAAACTATGTAATGGTATGGATCTTATAAAAGAATGTTGCAAATTTGAAATGCTAGAAAGAGTATAAAACCTCTGTGAGGCAAATAAAAATAATCTATTTTTTCTCTGGGGAGACTGAGGCAGAAAGGTTGAGTTGCTTCTCATGGGCCACAGGGCAAGTTTGTTGGAACAGAGATGATAACTTGTACTCCTGGACTTGCACTTTTACTGTAATGTCTTTTAGGTGAAAACTGTGATTTGATAAAAAATGGGTTTAAGGTAAGCTAAAGGTCCTTTAAAATGGGCATGGTCACCATTTCTTCTACCACCCCATTAAAAAAAAAAAAAAAGACAGCGTACTAATGAGTTTATGCCAAAGAATCACTTGAGGCAGATGAAGCAACAGTGGATGTGAAAGATGAATGCTTCAGAGCTCTCATTTTAAAGGCAAGATTACATTTCTGCTGTAGGGTCAGATGCATCAACAGTTGATACCATTATTTTCAAAATTGCGTGAGGGATCATGTACCAGTCATTCTGCCTCTTTTTTTGTTAGTGTTGAGGATGATTCATAATGTGTGAGTCATTACTTGTGCTGATGGAATTAGTTGGATTGAAAACAGTAGGCAATTATTGGGCACTAGAATTTAATTAAAAGAAGTATGTTAAATTGCTACTGTTGTGTATTGATCAAAGGAAATCTGGAGGTTTACTCCCTGGTTTGCTTGTGATGCTGTGTTGCCTACGTTCTGTAACAACTTGGTGCAGTGCTTCTCAGCCTTTTTTAGACTTGGGGCACCCCTGGATAAATTCAAAAAAACCATTGGTAAATGCCAGTTTTCACTTGTTTTTTGACTACAGAAAAATAGTAGAGCAATTCTTTTGCAAAGAACTTAAAGACCCAAAGAGGGTAAAATGTTTTTTGAATGGTAGGGATTCCTTTTTTAAATCTTGGGGTTTATCTTAGGAATGATGTTTGCACACCCAACAGTTCTAACATTGCGTGGCACCTTGTGGCATCTTTGAAAGCATCTCAAGGCACTCCAGGGGGCTGCAGTGTCCTGGTTGAGAACTGCCACAATAAGGAAAAAGAATGATGGCCAGAACTGGAAGCAAGACTATAAGGACTGTAACTTTATTTCTGCGCAAAATGCAAGAGACATTTGTTTCTTTAATCTTGTAGTCTAATACCTTTTGGGTGCATTTACTCATGCTCTTTATTGCTCTGTAGACTAACTTATGGCATAGTCAAGTGTCATTGTCTATGTGTGCACCGCAATTAGGGTGCAGTTGATTAATTTACTCCAGTGTAGAATACTCCTGTCAGACCCAGGTACTTGTCCGATGGTGAAGTAAATTATTGCGCTTAAACGCATGTGTAGAAGGTGACCTTGGGGGTTAGTGTACTTTAGCTCAAATCGTGCAGGAGTTTTTTCAGTCACATTAATTGCACATGTAGATGCACACTTGGTCACTTAATCTTCAGTATAAATAGAACATTATTTTAACGACACATGAAACTTGGTTTTTAGCCAGAGTAAAGCAGGATGGCGTAATTTAATCACGGGAAAACCAGTCAGTCGTAGTCCTGATTCAGATGAGCAGGCAGGAGACCTTAATTTAAACGGTCAGTTTTGATCGTGGTTTGTATTTGTACTCTTTTAAAAAGAGAGGTTTCTTCTCACTGTTTAGCCTAATAATTAAAACATTCTTATGTGCAGCTCAGTATAGCTTTTACAGTATATTTGGTACTTCCTCTTGCTAACAGTGTGTCATCCTGGTATAATATACATCTAGTAAGCCATTATTACACCTGAGGAGTTTCTTTTTCATTTATTGTGTTAGATAATGGCAACTAACTTTATTCTTGTTTGTGTTGTGTCAAGTTGCATTTGGATGGACAGTTTGGCTGATGTGCAAAAAGCAACATCTTAAATAGCTTTTATTTAATGACAAAAATGTGTTAAGTGTGCTGAGTATATAAGGAAAAAGAGTCAGTTTATCAAAATATTATACCCTTAAAACTAACATTTTATTATACTAAATATGTGATAACTGAGGTTTATGAATTGAGTAACAGTTTTGAGTTGTTAAGGGGCTAAGTTCTGGAGGTATTTGAAGTGCTTTTGATAAAGCTAATGAGGTACTGAACAGTCCAAAATACTGTTAGGTGCCAAAATACCTTTGAAAATCTGCCCCTATGTCCTTTATATGTTTAGAAATGGGGTAGCTGATTTTCCCCCATGTGGATTGTATTCAGAATTTGGAAAAAAACAAGTTTTCCTGTTCTTTCTACTCCCACTTGGTTTTGTTGGCTACAAATGTCTAACTCGGGATCCTTAAACCTTGGGGCTGGTACACACGCATCCGCATGCGCGCGCGCACACAGTAGCGAGCTACAAGAGTCCGGTATTCCTATCCCACAGGCAATGGCCAGTTGAGGCTTCTTTCAGCGTGGTGTTAACCTTCAGAAGGGAGTCACCAGCTGGTCCTTCTGGCTGGACAGGTCGGGTGCTGGTCAAGTTGGAGATCAAGAAGGTGCTGCTGAGGGTCACTTCACTGCTTTTTATCTGTCCTTGGCAGACTTTGGTGACTCCCCAGTTTTCAGGTTTGCCCAATCCAGGGGTCGTTGATCCTCGTGGGACTTTCCCCTTGGTGGCTACTGGATGGCATCTGTCAGTCCCAGGGGTTGTCCGCATGTACGTCCAGGTTAGGGAGTCCGTTGATTAATTTTGAGTAGAGCTCTGGGAGCGGTTGATCTGGAAATAATCAATGCCAGGGACCAAGTTTTGGGCGGAATAACTCAGACCAGGGCTTCTAACCCTTGAACAGTGACCGTTAGAGAATTCCAGGTTGCTAGGTTGTCTCCTATCAATTTCTTCCCTTGGTTGATCTGTGGTTTTCCTAGGTGTTAAATGCTGCCTGCTACTGTGTTACTCATTCAATCGCTGATTCACTCCCTCTTTCAGGGGCCCACCCAATACAGGGAAGGGCAATTTGATTCCTGCCCTTGTTAACATTGTTACAATGTATAACTTACTTCACAAATTTTAAAACACAATTCCTTATCTTAAAGTGAAAGAAAGAGGAAGGAAGAAAAGGTAGAAGAGGAAAAACATATCCAAGGAGGGGAGAGCAACTGTAGGCAAGAGGAAAAGGGGGCTTTCTGCTACAGTTTCTTAACTGAATTGGTAAAAGTGAGGAGGATAACCTAAACAAACTTTCTCTATCATAAATACAAACAAATGGATTGTAAAATACATGCATTGCAGTCAGTGTGGTTTGTGACATTTGTAGAGCTTGAGTTCCTTCTAGAGTGGAAGTTGCAGGTTCCCTAATTGTTATATATAAAACTAGAAAAAGCATAGATTGATTCATAGATTGTAAGGCCAGAAGGGACCTTGGGAGACCAGTGGGTCCAGCTCCCCTGCACCAAGCAGGAAAGATAACTGGGGTTCAGGTGACCCCAGCCAGGTGACCATCCAGTCTCCTCTTGAAGGTTTCCAGGGTAGGTGATTGCACCACCTCTGGAGGAAGCTTATCTTTCAGCTCATTAAAATGTGACGGTGGTTTATTGATACAAAATCTTACATTTAGATCTTATTAAATAAAATCAGTTGGACTTGCTGCATAAGTTGTCATAATTTCATTTTTAATTTTAAATGAGCCTTAAAAAAATCAAATGCATTTTAAATTTAATCTTATTCTCTGCTGTTTCAAAGTGATCTTCACTTTAACCTTTTACTTTCAGTTTACATTGTAATAGTATCCAGCAATAACTAATTCTTGGACCAAACTGTTCATTGTTGGCACTCAGCACATTTATTTTGAATAATGCATTTTTAAATGTTCCACGTGTCCTTCCTGGTGGTTCCATTCCCCTGTCACAGGGGTGTCAAACTTGGAGCCTCAGACCAGACCCAGATTGTGTAGCACTATGTTGTATGGCTCAGGGGGCTTGTCGAGCAGCTGGTATTTTGGGCATGGAGCCCACTGTCCAAATGCGGGGCACGGTGCCCTGTTGACAACGCGCCAGTGGCAGGGGGTAAGTGGTGGCTGCATTAACTGTCACGGCCACTGCTCACCCTGCTGCCATGTCCAGATCGAGCCCAGGGACAGAGTGAGTTTGACATCCCTTCCCTAACATGTTAATGCAATTCTTCTGTGGAGGCAAAACAAGAGATTTCCTGATTTAAATTGAATCTGGTGTGATACGGTGTCCCCTCAACATTTTGTAAGGCTTTCCTGTTGCGGTGACAATTGAGCTAGCACAGAATACTGACAGGTTTAGGGACGGTTTGTAAGCAGGCTTAATGGTTCATGCCCTAAAACTGTTATTAAATTGATTGTATTTTTGCTTATGACAGGAGGAGGCATCTCCGCATTCTTTACTTGACATTTGCTTAAATTTCCTGACCGCCAACCTTGAGAAGTTCTGTACAGAAAGACAAGATGGAACATTATGCCTGCAGGAGCCTGGAATATTTCCTCAGGAAGTGGCTGATCGACTACTGCAGACTATGGCATTTAATGGTAAAGCAGTGATTTTTGGGGCCAGCACTGGTAGCAGCAATCTGATGCTGGGACCCTGCTGTGTGTTAGCAGTGTGTGTGGCCACTGGAACCATTTGAACTGTATTTTTTAACTTCCTAATAAAAGAGGGATTTCAGCTCTTCTCATTTTGTCACAACTTCTGCTTGCTGCTTCACAGATGGGAAGCTGCCCTCAGAGCAGGACCGAGTCCTTTGTCCCATAATAATGACCTTAGTTTAGTGTTTCTTTAAATTAGACTTCAGCAATTTGTCCTTTGGCATCTTATTTCTCCTAGTTTATCAGATTCATTTCATCCCATCGTTAGTGATGCTTGGATACTTAATCATTAATGTCAGCAGCATCTTTCCCAGAGTAATAAACTGAATTCTGTCAGCCTTACTTTGTGTCTCCATATTTCTGTAAAGTAAAATATTAAACCATCTTGTTATTTGTATGAAAGTAACTCCCTCATTCCTTTGTTTTTTGCCCAAGTAGCAGCATGAATAAAATACAATTCCTTGCTATAAAAACAAAAAAAATCCAACCTAGGGACTATGTTATGAAAACCTGTCAAAACCATCTTGTTATATTTCAGGTGTAGTCAGTCAGCATAATATTTTGAGAGGGGCTTTCACCTGGTTTTGAATTTGCACTGGGTAGAATGAGGGAAAATTTTAGACTGTAATGTCAAGAATAGCAGCTTGAATGTGAGAACTCTGAATGTATAATGTAGCCTCCCTGGGAAGTAGGAGAAGCTGTAGCTCATACAGAGATTTATAGCAACTAGAAAACTTTAATTTACAGACCAAACTGCACTATTTATGAAATAGATTTGGCCTAATAGGTCATTTCCATCTCTATTCTGAATTAAAATTAAAAAAAATCAAGAAGTGAGCGTGCAGGCTGGAGGAGAAATACTAAGTGCTTAATTTTGTCCTATTGTTATTGGATCATCATAAAGCAGAGAGACCTGTTTGATGTTAATACTGGAAGCTCTTGGTAGCCAGGACATAGCAGGTGAGTGTAGAAGACGGGCAGGGTCAGAGTGAACAGGGAGCTTGAGATAACTTCAGAGTGAACATTTCAGCCAAAATGAGAAGTTGCAAAGTTGTTTCTTAATCAAAATATTCTTTATCTTTTTTTCCTTTTTAGCCTCTAATTGGTCCATTGTTTTCCCCTTTTTGTCTTGTTAAACAAGCTTCTATCTTCGTAAAAAAATCTTTAAACCTTGGGTCGTGTCCAGATGAGTGTGGCTGTGCAGTATGTGGTGCTGCAGACACATCTGTGGTGCCACACACTGCACATTCGGCTGTTCTCTGCACTTTGAGGTAGCGGGATCTGTGGGAGATCCTGGAGTAAAAAAAAAAACTTATGCAAAAAAATGTGGAGTGGTGCATGTATGCATTGCCCAGAACTGGAGACTGGCCTGCTGGAGCCATGTTTCAGGTGCTGTCTAGGGTCTGAACACTGCTGCTGCAGCCCCAGGACCGTGGGTAGGGCTGCTGGGGCCAGCCCAGTACTGGCCCTAGCCTCCCCTACCCCACTTGGGGTACCCTGCCATGCACCAGAGGGTGTGTGGCACAGGTGTTCCCGGGGAAACAAATATCCACGCTCATGTGCATGCGGCCATGGTGTCTATCTTCCCCATTGCAGAGGGATTTGGTAGTTGATGACTGAAAACTACAAATGATGATTTCATAGATGGATGGAATTTTTAAAAGATCCAGATACCCTATGGTGCTGGCAAGATGTTTGTTTCACTATTCAATACCACAAGTTTTTGTTGCTCCCTTTCTCCTCTGGATGTTTGTGGATTCTGAGAGGCGGTTTGGAGAGGTCATGTCTCTGAAGGACTTTCTGTAAAGCAGCAGTCAGCTGCTGGAGTTACAAAGATAAGAGATCTCAAAACAACCTCCAATCTGTCAGTGTGTTTCAGGTGATGTTCCTGGAAGTAAACTTGATAAGTCAGTTCCCTGCAGTAGCTTGGCAAGATGAGGATTTTTAGTCCCTGCTCTCTGATGTGGTGTCTGCATATACTAGCCAATGTCGGATAGCTCTCTTTTTCTGACTGCCATATTTTATGACACATTTGCTATACTCCCTCTCATCCCCCTCCTCTACCTGAACTGCAGGCCTCTATCATGCTTTCTAGGTTGATTTCTTGTATTTGATCTCTCTCTGGGTGTAGAAAACAGCTTCATTAGTTTTGTTTAGTGTATTAATTCAACCTAATGTTCACATTAGAATTCTGATTGATTTTTCAAACTAGTTAATACAAGGTGTAAAGTAGTTCTGAATCTCTGATAGCCAACTCCAGACTTGTGTTTTAGCAAATAGAATTATCCAAAACATAGGAAAGTCAGCAAAAAATATGTGTTTAAAAAAAAAAAGGGGGGGGGGAGGCAAAAGTTGTTTTGCCAACTTAATTTTTGTCATTTTCAGTTGAGCCCAGTCATAAATGAGCACAGTTAGTGTTAGGTTCTGAGAATTGCAGAGTTTGGTCCAATCTTATTTCAAGTCCAGACTTTCAAGTTGAACTTTCCAGACTTGCACTGTGTTTAATTGGTTCTGTATGCATTGTATTATAACTCCATTGTGGGTATGTCTGCATGAGATACTTAATATGCAGTAGCCTAGTAACACTGCATAGTAGCATATTAGCATGGTTTTTGCCCAGCATGCTACTGTGCAGAAAGCATCACTAAAAACCCATGCACTGTCACTACTGTGCAGTAACTGTAGTTACTCTGCATTTTGTTAGTATTTCATTAAGCGCATATTACTAAATGTGCAGTAACTGCTGCATACTAATGACTGTGTAGATGTATCCTGTCTGAACTGATTAATTAAACATTGGTTTGTACCTTCCCCTCCCCTCCCCTCTCCTCAATTAAGATCTCTGTTTTACCATGAATTTGTTGCTGTCTTTCAACAGGGCTGCTAAACGATGGCACTGTTGGGATTTTTCGAGGCAACCAGATGCGTTTGAAACGAGCTTGTATCCGCAAAGCAAAAATCTCAGCGGTGGCTTTCCGGAAAGCATTCTGCCATCACAAGCTAGTAGAACTTGATGCCACGGGGGTAAATGCAGACATTACAATTACAGATATCATCAGAGGACTTGGCAGCAATAAATGGATCCAGCAAAACCTTCAATGCCTTGTCTTGAACTCACTAACGCTCTCCTTGGAAGACCCGTATGAAAGGTGCTTCAGTCAGTTGTCTGGGCTTCGTGCTTTGAGCATTACCAATGTTCTCTTCTACAACGAAGACTTAGCAGACGTTGCTTCACTTCCAAGGTTAGAAAGTCTAGATATATCTAATACCTCTGTCACAGACATAACTGCACTCCTCACCTGCAAAGATCGACTGAAATCTTTGACCATGCACCATCTGAAATGCTTGAAAATGACGACTACGCAGATTTTGGATGTCATAAGAGAACTGAAGTATTTGAATCACCTTGATATTTCAGATGATAAACAGTTCACATCAGATATAGCACTCCGTTTACTAGAACAAAAAGATATCTTGCCTAACCTTGTGTCTTTGGATATTTCTGGAAGAAAGCATGTTACGGATAAAGCCGTAGAAGCATTTATTCAACAGCGGCCAACAATGCAGTTTGTGGGATTGCTAGCCACTGATGCTGGCTACTCTGAATTTCTTACAGGAGTAGGACACTTAAAGGTTTGATGTATATTTTAATTCTACATATTGCTAAATAACTGGATTAGAACTGATTAATAACAGTTTGTAACAACTGTGTGTGTATGTCAATATGAATTTATGGATTTTCTTCCAACGGTAATATTTTTCATTTGTAAGTGGCATTTGCTAATAGTTATGTATGAGAGACTTAATTCAGCTCCTCCTGTGCCAGAAATTGGAGTTTCATCTAGTGTGAAGAGCTAGGTGGTTGGTAAATAGGCTTCTTGAGTGTGAGTGAGTTTTGTGCACTAAAAGTGAAACAAAGGGCGTACAGAGCCGAGGAAAGCAGACTGGGGAGGAAACAATATCTTATAATGTGATGAGGGCTGCTTTTGTCTAGGTGCATTCATTTATCCCCTCAGAACAGGTGAATTCTTCAGTAACACAAAAAGATTGTTTTGTTCTCCATCACTTAAACTGCAAACGTTCACTGAAGCAACCAAAAGACTGCTGTACTTAAACCTACCACCCTGTGTGTAAAGGCTGGTAGAGGTGATGGAGAAAGGTAAGGGTTTTCCCTGTGTTAATCCAAAGTTGTTTTATTAAATCTCTGGAGTTAAATCTAGCTTTTTGTTAATGAAAGGCAACTGACATCATTTGCTGTCTTTTGTTGTTGTGCCTGCACATCACTGGCACAAAGCAGGTAATTTTCTGATTGCCATTTGACAGGCAGTGCTCTCAATAACCCAACTCCTGAATAACCGGATGTTTCAGTTGGACATGTGTGCATGTGAACACTGATATGAAAACTTACAGAGAGCCAATTCCCTGGACCTGCTTGGTGTGTAGCATCAGGAAGCAAATCCTTAACTGCGGTTAAGAAATAATGTAGTATTGTTTTTACCATTTGGAATATCTAAGCCCTAATCCCTCTTTAAAGGGTTATAAAAATTTGCATCCTACAGGAGTTGCTCTTATCTTATATTGGTGTTATATAGTGTCCAGCAAGAAGCATTTAGCTATCATTTGAAAGGCTAAATTAGTTCAGGAGAAACATAAGGCTGGAGTTATTTTCTTTTGTGAAATTATTTGTGTGTGTTAATTGTCTGTTCATTGGTGTGAGCAGCTGGCTCTTGTTCAGATGCACTGTATTCTTTAATGGTATCACACTTGTAAATGTAGAGAGATAAGAGCTTTTATGTAATAATCCAGAAAAAGTTCCCTGTATGAAGACTGGGAGGATAAATTGAATACCCTGGGTCAGTGGAGGCCAGTCTTTTTGGCAAGCATGCCACAAATTAGCCCTGCACCCTCCATGAGTGCCACTTTGATCCCCTCCCCTGCCCCATCTGCTTCTGCTCTTTGTGCTCCCTTTCCAAACTGGCACCATATTGCTTGTCCCCTCCCTGATCTGCTGTGCCACATGTGGCATGTCAGCCACGGACTGGCCGCCCACCCTAGGTGTTATGGCATGTCAGTTAGAATTAGCAGCAGCTGCTTAGCTTCCTTGTGTCCAGTAATGTAAGGTAGCTGTTTACGAGCAAGTTCGTTGCTTAATATTTATCAGCGCTGTACTTTACCAAAAGCAAAGTATGACAGTGTTAGTTTTAAACACACTGTAGTTGGAAAGATGATTTCCTGCTCTCTCAGTAAAGCCTGAGAGATTTGTTTGGCCTAAGAATACAGGATGCAGAATGCCTGGTAGATCGTGGACTTATTTGTTGTACGTTATTTTTATATGAACGTGTCAAAATCTCTAGGTGTCTTGGCTAGAAGTTGGTTGTGTGTGTTGTGAGCAAACTTCCTAATTTACTTCCACCTGTTTGAACTAAAAAAAACCCAGTAGTGTGACATTGCACCACGTGTAGTTAATAAAATTTGATTTATTTTCAGAGGCAGTTAAAGTAGAATTAGCCCAGCATATCTCCATACTAATAAAGAAAATTTAAAACCAATGACAGTAGCAGAAGTAGCTTTAGATCATTTATATGCTGGCCAGTGTGTCTATGTGTACGTGGCCTATTCACGTCTTATGCGGGGATATTAAAGGGAGTGCAATGGGGCAAAAATACCGGGGAGAAAATGTAATTGGGGCTCCCTTCCAAAAGAATTTAGGTCTTATCTCCATTTTAGAAAAAGGTATGTTCTTAAGTAACTCAGCTTAAATAACTAAAGGAAAATTCGAGTCAGAGTAAGGCAGCTGTTCTTTTCATATGAAGTAGCCGTGCATGTGTAGTGTGAAAATGAATTCAGGGCCTCTACTTTAAGAAGGTGTGCTCATAAATGAAAAAGAGTGAGTAAGAGCTAAGTTGCCCCTCACTGAGAGAATACTGGGAACCTATAACACCCAAGTGAATGGATTTACCTGCAGTAAATGAAGAAAAGAGGCTGTTTCTCAGGTGAGACTGGAACAAAACACCAACTACACTACACAAAAAAAAAAA
>JAGPOW010001543.1:12599224-12631825 GCA_030014935.1 Caiman crocodilus | reverse complement strand
TTTTTTTTTTTTTTTAATGAATGCCCTATCACTTATCTCCCAGGTGACTCTCAGCAGTCTTCTGGAGATTTGTATCTAATTCCTGGAGACTCCCAGGGCAATCCTGTAGGGTTGGCAACTCTAGCTACAATGATGATCAGGGGAGTGGCAGGTCTCTCTTGAGAGGGAAAGAACCAAAAGGGTTTGGCTTGGCTAATCTAGCAGAATAAAAGCTGAGAAGGGATGTGATTTCTCTTTAAAAATTCACGGTGCAATGAGGGAATAAAGTGGGGAGAGAAATGCTAAAGCTATTGAAGCGAAAGGGCAGTGTTGGGGATGCAGCATTGTTCCCCCCAGCTTTACCTCTGGCAAGTTAGGATGTTATGTCTTGTAGTTGTGTGTCAGGGTCGACTGTATAGTGTTGGTAAAAGGTTAGATATGTATTTGTATGGGATGGCTTGGATAGAGACGATTCTGCCACAGGCAGCACTAGATAACCTCCAGAGGTCCCTTCCAGCCCTACTTTTCTTGGGTGTAAGCTATTCATGGATAAACTTAGCCTGGAAATGTATGAAGTGTGTGAAGACAAAGTCTAACTCCTCTTAGAATGCAGCTTGATTCATCTGTCAAAGGAGCATTATGACATGCTTATCTGTCATAGCAAGGGACTACAGTTGATAACCGAGGACGTTGGTTTTCAAACTATGTTCCAGGATAGGTCATCGAGGATTCTGCAAAGGGTAATAGTGGAGCAGGCTGGGAGGTAGTGCACTGCCATTGCTGGGCCAGGTCGCTTGGCAGAGCCAGGGTTAGGGGTTCCACAGCAGAAGAAGTGATAGGAAAGTGTTCTGGGACTTGAAAATCACTGACCTATGACAGCGATGCTGAACTTTCTGGTCCTGTGGGCTGGGTGAGTGGTATGGGACTGGATCTAATGCGCAGGATCAGTCCACAGGTACAATGCAGTATCCTGGCACTAGCCATGGAGTGACCTCATGCACTGGTATAATCTAGGGTGCAGGGTTCCCATCATCTGGCCCACAGGGCTCTCCATGGGTCTGGAAGTTTGGTAGCAGGGGGCAGCAGTTAAAGCTAGCACCATTCCACCAAATTTATGGACCTGTGAGAAGACCCATGGGCCAGATGTGCATAGACACTAGGGCTGGAAGGGACCTTGGAAGATCATGGAGTCCAGCCCCCTAGAAGTCAGCTAGGGTCAAAGGATCCCAGAAGTTTGTGGCTTGCAGGCCAGAGGTTAAGCATCACTGATTTAAAATATTCCCCCTGTTATTTTTGCCTTTTCTGGTTTAGTTTTTCAATCAGTACCATGAAAATAGTTGACCCTAATATGTTTGTTCAACTCTAAGATTTGGTCATGCTTCCTCAGTGAGCAAAAGATTTAGTCCACATGTGTAAGATTTTGTTCACCCCTGTGGATCAAAATCTGGCATTTAATACAATCTGTGTTAAATTCTTAAGCTTCATAAAAAAATAAAAAATTAAAGCACTACTTTTTCATTATGCCAATTTTGTTGTAAATGTTATGACTGCAAGTTGTCATTTTCAGAGCAGAACATAGCAGTATTTAATGATGACTAACTTGGCATTTTCTGAAACGTGATGTTCTTGCTGTATTTCTACCCTTCATTAAATTAGCTATTCAGCAAACTGAAATGCTTTTATATGTTTGGCATCGCCTACCCTCAATATAAGACTCATTCTCAAAATACTGTAAGCAGTTAATGTTTATATCAGTCAGTTAAGTCTTATTTGTTCCAAAAATGTTATATGTTTAGTTTCCTAGTTTTGTCTGACTGAAAATGTATAAAGCAATAGTGAAAGATATGAAAGTGTACTGTGATGTCTTTTCACATTTTTTCCCTTGTCATATCCTGTATTATAGGACAAGCTGGTAAACTGGTTGACAAAGGAGACAATACTTATGGTGGAAAATGGGTCATAAATCCGAGTGGTGGTTTGATTTCAAAAGGTCACCCTCTGGGTGCCACAGGTAATACAAGTGTATATTTTCTTTCTGGGGTAATTTTTGAGGTCTGATGATTGAACTTGATATGGTAATCTTATCTTGACTTGACTGACAGTCTTCTATGTTTTTGAAGATTGCAAAATCACTGTGTAGAGGGAGTACTGGGAGTCACCCATGTAATATATCTGGTTTTCTAAGAAAATAACTTACATTCTGAGATGCTGTTTTGCTGTCAGTTTATTTCATGAACAGAGGTTCATGTACTCTTGACTTTTGTCCTGTTTTATATAATATATAGATTGCCTTTAATCTCTCTTCACCTTTGAGCTCAAAAGAGGCGGTTATTTTCCTCATTTCACTTGATTAACTAAACAAGCAGTCCAGCACCACCAGGATAACAGAGCATGTTAAATGATATCACTTCTGCTTACATCAAAAACAATTCTTCATAAGGAATAGATATGAAATTCAGGTTTTTTAAACTTAATTCAAACACAAGATATTTTCACATTGTATAGAATACTTAGGTAGCTAGAACGACAGCAGATTTGTGTGCATAGCTTGGGCTAATGTGTTTTAGATCATGTAAATATTTCCAACAGACAAGTTACATTGTTAATAAAGAAAACATAACATTAAAATTCAAGACACAGTTATTTATCCTTTCTTTGATTTCTCAATAAAATATATTCAAAATATATTTTTGTACTCTGCAGGGAGGACTTAAACATAGTTTATGTTGAGGTATAAGCACTTATTTTTTTTTCTTACTAGATCTTTCCTCAAAAGCAATCAAGCTATTAATTTAAAAATATTGTTTTGTATGAAATATTCTTTTTGTCTACCTTCTCAATGAGTAGAGGTTCAAAGTATTTCAGATGAATGTTTTCTTTTGCCTTCTGAAATGCTTGTTTTAAAAAACCTTTTATGGTTATGCTGAAATACAAATTTGTTCCTTCAGCCAGCTTCCCATGCATTCCTTTGAAACTTGTAGTTTAGCATTTCACGGGACTTTTTTGGATATTAAATGCTTGTGGTTTATAAGTGCAATTTTTAGCAAGACCTAACCTAGCTTTGTTTTTAAGATAGTCTATCATGGGGTTTTTAGTCTGCATATAAAATTCTCTGGGTTTTCTTTTTCCAGTATACATATGGAAAACATACTATAACAGGATGTGGTTATTTCATACTCATGTGTATTTCATAATATACCTTTCTGGATGAGTGTAATATTTCTGTAAAGATTTATTGAGTTATAGTCTAAATGAAAGAAGCTCAGCATGTTGTTCTTAAACTAGTCTCTCTGTGTCAGTTGATGGAAGTATAGGAGTTTGTTCTGGTGTGTGAATTTTGTTACTTTAATTTCTCTTAACCTTCATATGTTTGGATACATTTGTCAGAGTTCTGACCTTAAACAGATGGAAGTACTTCAGGGCATCTTGGAAGCAGTGTCCTAGTTCCTATGTAAAAATAATCCTGCACCTTTTTGATACCCCCAATTCCATCCTCTATGGTCTGTTGTCCTGCCCCCCCGCCAACTTGATTATTGTAGTCTTAAAATCCCATCTTTACAGTAATTTTGGATGCCTGTGCATGAGCAGCAAGGCTTTAGATAAAGTGCTCCGTTCGAGCTTTAGATAAAGTGCTCCGGCCACCGTTTTGAAACGTGGGGACCCTGATACATGAGACATTCCAGATGCTCTAATTAAAGTGTCTTCCCACTTCTGGAGCATGTGCATGGATGCCCTTTATTCCTAATATCTGCTTGGTCACTTGAAAAAGTTCTAAAGGCTTTTAAAAATGTTTGTGTATCCTCTGACAATTTACTGTTTAATTTGTCATTTTTTAACTTTTAGCACGAAAAGTTAACCAAAAGGAGAACTTTTCTGAGACTGTTTGTTGATGCTGTCCACAGGTGATAGAAGATGTTTTAGTTCGTGGTTCCCTTATCAGTACATGTTTAACATATTTACATGATTTGTAATAGAAAAATAACAGTGAAATATTCTAGAAAATATTGGTCAAGATTTTCAAAGGTGGCTGCTGTTGTGCACGATACCTTCAAGAGTCCTAATTCTGAGAAGGAAATTTCTCCTTGGTTATCATCCTGCCTCTAGTGATGCCACAGGCACCAATAAATAGCCTTGTGCAGTGTGGTGGCATTGTCATTAGTTCAGTGTGCCTTATAGGCATTTCTACCTTACTACTTAAAATGCTTTTAAATTTAGCAAAGTTGCCCTCCTTATTTAATCTCTATTAGCTAAGCACATTACTTTACAAAGTTACTGGCATTCAAACATTGTTCCTGCTCTGAACATGCCCATCTTATTAAGAATGATGAAGATGAATGCACAGACTCCTTTTTGGAGATAAAACTTGCATGCTCTAACGACAGAAAGTAGTTTTACTACTGAGGAACAGTACCTAAAGTAAAATAAACTCCCTCATTTTTATTACTGAAAAATGCAAGTTAGTATTTGGCATAGGGAGAGTGACCACTACTAATTTTGTGACGGTTGAATACTATATATATGGAACTCCTTTGTAAAATCTGAAATATCAGTCACCTGCTTAAATAACTGCAGGGCCATAATGTGGTGACTTCTACCTTCCCCTCTATTCTTAACAATTATTTGGCTGGGGTGGGGGTGTTTTTGTTATTGCTGTACATTCATTTGTATGTGATGCCAGCATAACCAGAGATTTTCATTTGTCATTGAACTTTGAGTTCCAGTATGCCCAGCTTACAATACCCCTCTCTATTCTTAAGAAAGTGTCATAGGTTATTAATTCCCCTTCTTAATTCTTTTCTGTCAATCTTTTCTCCCTTTTCTGTTGCCCTATAAACATTATGATGGCATATGACAAATGAGACCTATAAGTTAAATCTGTAAACTGAGTTCTTTTCAGGCTCATATATTACCACTGACAGACATATTTCCAGTTGGGGACTTTCTTTAAAAGAATATTCTTGCCTTGGAGTACCATGGAACCTCTTGCAGTATTTGTGTAATTTCCTGAAATAACATTGGCTTTGCAGGTATTTTAAACATCAGCTTGCAAACTTTAATATTTTAAATATAGATTGGTATCTAATTTTCAGGTCTGTAAGAATGTAGGTCATATTTTTTTCAGATTTAAATATATGCCATATGTCTGCAAACTGCTGATTTTAGATTTTTAGTCTAGAAGCCAGCTGCTGGGGGGATTTCAAACAAACCAACACATCCTAGGCCAAAAGTGAAACGCACCTGCTTTAGTTATCATCTGTGAAGAGTGTAAACACCTCCACATTAATTCTTAGTGTCTTAACACAGAAACAACTAATTATAAAGTTTTAAAACTAAAAAAAATGGGACAGCAGAAAAGAGATGTTGAATAGATCAGTCAGTGTAACTTGGGAAATAGCCACTTGAGGTTAAAGATCACATTTGTTTCTTTTTTCATTAGTGATTGTTTAGGAAGCTAAGCAGTGTTTTGCATCAGCCATGTAAACGCCAGGTAAAGTTATAAGGAAGCTGAGTTTCATCTTTTAGATGAATATTCTGTAGTAACCATTACATCTCTTTATCTGGCAGACATATTTAGTGCATTCCATATTAGTGAAATGTTTAGGTACCAGTTAGGACATGTTTATTGGGAGTTTTAGAGAAATGAGTGATCATACCTGCTACTTAGATCCAACTTTGCATGCCAATCAAACATTACTATCCCAAGATATCCAGACACATGTGATCTATGGGTTTTTTTGAGGGGGAGTACTGAGTGTAATTTTAATATACAAGAAATTATAATCAGATACCTAGGTATCCTTTGCTCTGCTACCTACATACCTAAAGTGTTTGGGTTTTTTTCCATTAAGTCTCATACATCTTTTTGGAAATGTTCTGCTAGTTGTAGGCATCTTTCTTTTTCCGGTGAGGCTATCAGTAGATGGGAAGCAAGGAACAGAAGGGATTCATTCTTCATTTCTTTGAGTGTAACTTTTCTTGTTAGGAAGCCCAAGAGGGATTATTCTGGATCACTTGATTTTAAAAAAAATCAAAAAAATCTGTAATGCCTGTTTACAAATGGCATCCCAGTGTCCTTGACTGGATCAATCACCATAAATGCATAAATCTCCTCTCTTTTGCTGCAATTTTGCCAACAGTTGACTCTACATCTGCCTGTAACATAATAAATGGTTTTATTGAAACACCTTAAGTAATCATAGTGCAGATTCAGAGCACTGGTCTTTTTTTTCCAAGTCAAAGCCCATTCCACTGAGGGAACTTTTTCCTTTTGGTTTATTTTCAGATCACTCGTCATTTCTGCAGTTGCCAAAATATTCCCTAGCATCTTTTCCTACCTATCCTTTTTTTGGATGTCACTATCTGCCATAAATTTCTGAGCTGCTAATTTAGGTGTTTCAGGTGCTGGAGTATCTTTTTCTGTCTGAGATTTCTGCTCAGTTGTAAATATTCCTTCTGTATAATGTGGAGGGGTTTTTTTGTTTGTTCTTTTTTTTTAAGTTGAGAGTTTTAAATGGGAATCCCAGCTTATGGAGACTTTGTCTGGGGTCTGCTGTAGTTTTCCCTAGTGTACTCTTGTGTTTAAGCTGAGGCAGAGACCTCTTGGGAAAACTTCAGCTTGTGACCTTTGGGGGAGGTTTTTGTTTGCTCTCAGGCTTTTTTATATTTAAAGTTTTCTATTGATAATGAAATTTCACAATCGGCGCTCTCATTTTGTTAATGGGCCCAGGAGGAACAAATAACACAGCCTGTATTCTCTCTTCTCTCAGTTCTTCGAGAGAGCTCAGATTTAAAAATGAGTCAATTTTCTTCATTTAGGGAGAGGGGTTATGCTTTTAGCATTTCAGGCAGTCCCTTAAGTCTAATGTTGTGTGTCATGTGTTTTTCTGTGTCATTTAAATTAAGTTGGGTCTCTTTCTCCCTCTGGTGTAATAATGCCATGTAGCCCTGCAGTCCTAGCTCTCACTTGTTTCTCTTGCACAAGCATGGGAATTTGATCTCCCAAGTCCACCTCTCCCTTTATTTCCAGAATGTTCCTCGGGACCTTAAACTTGGATCCAACTCCCTGATATCTGTCCTAATAGCTGATGAGTTGTCTTTGGCTCTGCTGCCCCTGCTTTTCTAGCAGCCATTTCTGAGCTTACAAAGAGGCCTCTCGCATTGTGGACCCATGGCTCTCCTTAATGGATTTTTTTTCGTTGAACTTTTGGGTTTTTTGGGGTTTTCTTCATTTGAAGGTCTATGCTGTACAACCTCATGCTCTATTTTCTAGGGAGAGGCAGTAGGGAGTGGATGAAAGCAAACTAGTTTTGTCCCTTTGTATAGTTTGGATTGCTGCTGTTTACCCCTAATCCCATATTTAACAGAACTGTGATTTGACTAACCACAGAAATTAGCATTTCTATTGAGATTCAGAGGAAATTGGATATTTTTCGTTATATCAGTGCATCCCTGTGGGAACTGAGTCTTGCCTTGGAGGGCTCTCTAGCATCTGTGACTAATTCAGCACCCTGGCTCATACAATTTGTCATCTTTCCTCACCTAACAGGGCGCAGTACTGTCCGTCGATCAAGTCCAAAGTGGGTCTAAAAGCAGGGTTTGACTTATTTAAATGCAACCAATGGTGGATTCTTTGGACATTTCTTAAATTCCGTAACAGATTAGATTCAGCTGTTCCCTGTTGGAGGACCCCAGTCTCCAATCCTCAATCTGAGATTTCATAGATGTTAGGATTGGAAGGGATTTCAGTAGGTCATCGAGTCCGACCCCCTGCCTTGGGCAGGAAAGAGCACTGGGGGTGTGGATGACCCCAGCTGGGTGCTTGTCCAGTCTCTTCTTGAGACTGGTAGGAAGAGGTAGGAGAGGTAGGAAGAGCACAACCTCCCTTGGAAGTCCATTCCAGATTCTGGCAACCCTTACTATGAAGAAGTTGTTTCCAGTGTCCAGCCTAAACTTGCTCACCATCAATTTTTGGCCATTGTTCCTGGTTACTCCAGGGGGTGCCCTAGTAAATAGAGCATCTCCCATTCCCTAGTCTCATGTAGTTCTCATGAACTGTAGTCCTTGGTCTGATAGTGGACAGTGCCCTTTTCAGGTCTCTGCAGGGCTCCCCTTTAACCCCTGCTCTGCTGGCAGGCTGTACTCTGAGGACTCTGGCCTTAAAGGGGCACCCTGCTTTCTAGTAACAGGGCTAGGGTTCCCTGTTACACTCCTGCATAGCTGTAGTTGGTGCTCCATGCCACTTGTCTGTGCCTGTGCCTCAAATGGGAGGGAAACGGAGTAGTGATTGTAGTCTGCTTTGCTGCAGTAGAGTAGAATGAGCAGAATAACAGGCTGGGATATAGGTTTCAAAAAGCTAAGTCGGGACACCAGGGTCATATCACTTAATCCCATCATATTCTTTCAGATCTAAGATAATTGCATTTTTAGCCACATAGAAAATCCACTGCATATCTTTTTCATACTTAGTATTGCAGAGTGTGCCCAATCTTTTTATATTGATTTGGTACTGAATTCCTCTCCAAAGTTGTGCATTTCACTTTTGCTAAATTACTTGGATGCAATAATTTTGCTTGGGTTTAAAATACCGGGACCAAGCAGATTTGGGGGTTTACTTGAGTGGCTAGTGTTCTAAGCTAATAGGATTTGTAGACTTCACATAGGATCCCCTGAAAAAATGCAGCCAATCATTTATTTTGTCAGATAAGAGACTTTGAGATCTCAAACAGGTTATTCAGCATATGGAAACTTTATTCTCATTTCATTTTGAAAGAAAATAATATTGGTTCCTAAAGCTAGTTATTTCTAAATCGGTGAAATAAATTGCACAGCCCCAGACTCGCCCTCAGCTCCCCATGCTGCTGCACTGCCCTGGTTCCTGAGAGGAGTTAAGCCACAGGAAAGCATACAAGTATTCATTTTCCTAGGTTGGAGTGGAGTTGCTTTTCCTCCTTTTGGAACTACCATTTTTGGTCCAGGAGAAGCAGCATAAATAAAAGCTTTTATGCTTTGGCCATTGTGTCTAGACACTATGTAGTCATGGTAGCTCCACATCACAGGGTTAACCAGAACGAAGGCTGCCTATAGACATGCTTTTGCATTCTAATTACAGTGGTCACCTCACTGTCGCATGTATTAACCCCTTGTGTGTTTTGAAAGGTCTGCAGGGGCGCTTTATTTAAACCTTGTCGAATAAGCTTTAGATAAAGTGTCCCACAGCCATTTTGAAATGTGAAGGGGCTTAATACATGTGACAGTGAGCCATTTTAATTAGAGCAGCTGTCCAGAACAGCCTCCTCACCCCTGAGCATGTGTGTAGGCCGCCTAAATGACTTGTGGCCTGGTCCTGTTCTGCAGCTCTGCTTTAACTCGGGTGCTGTTTCTTAATTTTGGTAATTCCTTTAGGGCAATATAACAGCTGCATTTTTCCTTTTCAATGATTATTTGCACAGTTTAATTACATATTAAGTGGAGCTTGGATACATATTTCCCTTACTCTTTTCCCTTAAGACTAATATGTGAGATTTTAAATTTAGCTGCTGTGTTTTAGTAAACTGATGTTTAGCTGCACTTTAAATTCTGTCTAGATTGGAAATGTTCAGTTTCCCACCAATAGCTCTTGTTTAATGAGCCACTCCATTTGTTTCTAAACAAGATACTTATATCCAAATAAAGTACATATTTAAATATTCCTGAACAGCTTTGTTTGGAAACAACTTGAGTAGTTGGCAGTATCACTGGAAAAGAAGGAAGTTTCTGATGCAAGCAACCTTGATCTAAATAATAACCTAGAAGCCTGAATATTCTGCTGAAGTGAATTCAAGGAAGTTTATAAATGATCATGACCAACTCCTGCGCCAGGAGTTAGAAAGCAGGGGAAATGTTTCTTCCCTTTTTTTTTTTTTTCTTTTATGTTTTAGTTATCTATATGGAGTGTTTGCTTCTGTCTTGATTTTTCTTCTTTTCCCTGCTAGGAAAAAACCCAAAACAATAAAAACACTGGGGGGATGCATCTTATCTACAGACCACAGTTAGTACTCCCTTTTAAAATATTATTGAAACAAGGTGTATCCTCATCTGGGATGGTATGTTTGTTTGAAACAAATATCCCCAAGCCTGGCCACTGCACACACTCCTACAAAGAGGGGGAGAGAACAGATATATGGCAGTCGAAACCGCGGTCTAATACTGCAATACTCGAGATCTGATGTGCGATCTCTCCCTTCATCTTGGGAAAAGAGCACAAAGACCCATTAAAAACAACTTGTTAGGTTTGTTTCTTAATATGTCGATCGGTTGAGTCCTTAGTTTATTGAAGTCTTGCCATGTAATAGGATGCTGCTGTTCCAGCCATAGGAGGTGATTCAAGATCTGCTTCTCTGTGTTCGATTTTGTAGGTCTGGCTCAGTGTGCTGAACTGTGCTGGCAGCTGAGAGGGGAAGCCGGGAAGAGGCAAGTTCCTGGTGCAAAGGTTGCTCTGCAGCATAACATAGGCCTTGGCGGGGCTGTAGTTGTCACCCTGTACAGAATGGGGTTCCCTGAAGCAGCAGGGTAAGCTTGTCGTCTTTGTCTGTATAAATCTGTGCCTCCCTGATGTGTGAGCATGTAGCATCGCACCGTAACGCAGGCGACATTTTGCTCCAGTACGTTGTATTGTAGCTTATCAGATCCTGATCGTGGTGTGGTTTGAGGTTCTGCACTCTGAAACCAGAACGTTAACTGGATGACATTTTAATGCATTTATTTTTGCACTTTTTAGTGTCATTTCATTACCTTATTTAAATAGTCTGCTTAGACTTTTATGCTGTCTAGCAACATGAGGAAGTACAGCTCTGAAGGAAACCCCTGGCTCAGCCTTGAGGTGCAGCTGTTGACTTTGCATTCAGTGAAAAGTTTTCTTTTAGTTTCTGCATTAGTTTAGAAGGATACTTGTATTTTCTGAATTGTGTTCTTGCATGAGCCTCCATGTCCACAGATCCCAACTAAATTAGTCAGAAGAGGGATCTGCAAAGCTGGCACTGATATCCTATAACTAAAATAAATCCAGATATTTAGAGACTGCAATTTAAATTGCCATAAAGTAGCACAAAAGCTATAAATTTTAATACTTCTGCACTTCAAAATCCTCTAGACTGCATGGACAAGAAACGCGTTTTAAACTGTTGAAGTAACAAGTGCTAGTTCTTTGGTACAATAACTGGAGATTTCGGTCAGATTTTGTATTTTAATATTTTTTTAGGCTTATTTGGATGTAAAGTATAGAATAAAACAAAAATAACTGTTGACACTTTCTAGACAAGTGATAGACTAAGATTATTTTCACTGAGTACACCCAAGTGTCATACTTTAACCAGCAAGACCCTACAGTTCTTATTTAAGGGACTTTTGTCATTGACTTCACTGAGGCCAGGATTGCATCCCTCACTGCAGAGACGTTCTTGTATTTCAAAGTCCAGGAAGTGTAAGGTTCGTTAGTGCTTTTTGAATCTTGGTAAGTGAGAGAGGATTAATAATATTCAGTAGAGCTCTTGTATACTTTTGTGGATAGGAAGGTATCCCATGGCTTTAGTCACTAATGTATGTGAAATATTTGCTCTTGGTGTTCCTGCTCATTTGCAAGAACATTCCCCTTTGAAAAAAGTATTATAGATACCATATAGCTTTATTAAAGAACCACGTTCGTTCAACAGAGAGAGAATTTGGATTATTGGCTTGTTGAGAGTCTTCCTACAAGGGAGATAAGCTACAAAATTTCTTAATTAAGTAAACAAGAATTAAGAGCAAGATATACATTAATCAAACTACCCAGAAATCCATTTACATTGGTATATTTTTCCTGTCCCATAATCTATGGACAAAGGCATGGTGAAAAAAGACAACTGAAGGGGAGGGGGGGAATGCAGTAAACAATTTGAGGAACTCCTGACACAGGTGATCACAGCCAAGAATTTAGAAAGATTAAAAAAATAGGAAATCAAATGATCAGAATGAACAGCCTTTATTTTTGTGTGCCTGCTGGTTAGGGTCATGAAGAAATTCCCCCATTTTGTAATATACATGGCTGTACGCATTGTGGCAGTCTTAAACCTTCCTGTGTCTTATCCAGTCTTGGCTAGTGGTATGCCAGACTCTTGTTGTACTGCAACACTGCAGCTGTGGCATTATAGTAACAGGCCAAAATGTTTTTGTTTCAGAATCTTTTGTGGTCGTAGAATATAGTTTTAAAATGCTGATCTTCATGGAGGCTGTGATTGAAACAGATTAGTCTGTTAAGTACGCAAACCCAAAGAGGGAGACAAGGAATACTTTCCTCTCTTGCTTCTTAATATGTTTTTGCAATGTAGTTAAAATGCGAACTAATTACACTAAGTCACTTTAGGGAGGGGAGTGGTGACTGAAACAAAGTTTGATTTTCATTAATGTGGAGACTTGAAGAGTTGAAAATAAAAACATTATACAAGGCAACTGGTGGCCTGGTGTTCTTGGCAGTGTTTGATCCCTTTTATCAATCTGCCAGAGTTCAGTCACCTTTAGGCTGCTTTGCAGGAGGTATCTATTTGTGTTTGCCTAGGATATTGGTTAACCTTTGCAGTACTAAACAGGGATTTTTGGTAAAAGCAGGCAGAGTTGCTATCTTAATATTTATGTTTACGTTTGATTTAATTTATGGACTCCCAGAAGATCTGGCAGTGGGCATCAATAAAGCAGCACAAGAAATGGTTTACATATTGCCCTTTTTCTGACATCCTTTTATCTGTTTGTCTTCCTAAATGTCAGGCTCTTTGAAGGCAGGCATGTCTTTCAAGATATGTTAGTATGGGTACGCTCTCCTTGTGTGTGGATATAGCATCTTGGGGTGACCATATATCCTCTTGCCTTGTTCCTGCACAGTGGAGGTGGTGCCCGCCTGCCTGGTGCACTGTGCCACACCACCTCCTTGCCAGACTACAGCCTGGGACTTTTGACCAATCGGCCAGGACCAGCTTACAGAATCCAGGACTGTCCCAGTTAAACTGGGATGTATGGTCACCCTATTCTTAAGCAAAGTATAGCAAACAAAATGTGGACAGGTGTTGCTCTCTGCCTTTTATGCAACTTTCTTCCACAGGTGCGGCATGCCAGAGATTAGCCTAGAGAAGAACTGCACTTCTTTGATGCTTGCGTCGTTTGGTTATACAACTGGTTGCATAACTGGGGGAAAGGTAGCTGCACTTCATGGTTGGAAACAGCCTAATTGGGATTTTTATTTCACAATCTGGATGTCCTTGGCCTTTGGGGAGAAGGGGTTGCACACTCCCAGCTGTGGCATAACAGTAGAAACGAAGGGATTATATGCTGATGTTGCAAAAAAGATGGGAAAGCTTGCAGATGAGCAGAGAGGAGGAGCTTAAAATGGGGAGCGACTTGTGAGGCTGCGGTACAGGCAGTCCTCGACTTGCAACGTTTTGAGTTGCAACATTTTGTACTTACAATATTTATAAATTGACACCCTGTTTCAACTTCATGACGTCAGCTTTGACTTTGCAACGCTTGATCTGATGATGTTCGCTGCGTCGCTCATTTCCCTGGAGAACATCTGTCCGAGCTTCCTTGGACGCTTTCTTTAAGAAAGCAGATGAAACTCCAGAAAAACCTGCAACCAGGACTCCTGAGAAGACTCCAGCTAACAACCCTTCAAAAAGTCCTGTCAAGAGTCCTTCAAAAAGTCCAGCATAGTCACCTCAAAAGAATACAATATAAATACATTAATGTAGCTATATTACTCATCTATAATTGATTGAGTACAAAATTCTGGGGTATTTTTGGTGAAAATAGGGTATTGGGCCTTGAGAACTAATCCCCCATTAACATTGTTTCTTATGAGAATTGGTTCCAAGTTGCAACATTTCAATTTAAGATGCGGTTTTCAGGAACTAATTGTCATAAGTTCAAGGACTGCCTGTATTACAAAGAAGGACTTGGGGCTTATAGTGTCACAAGCTGAATGTCAGTAGCGGTTTAATTGCTTTGTGGGGGAAAAGGCTGAGAGGCATACTGGGGTGTACTAACAGGCAGGCCATGTGCAAGTGACAGGAAACAGTCCTTTTTCCTTATTCCGCATTGATGAGACTGACACCCAGATTACAAGTTACCTTGTTGATAGGTTACTGACAAAAGAGGCAGAAACAAGTCTACAGCCCAAACTTTTATTTGCTTGCACCTGAAAATGTAAAACTAAACATTTATCCCAAAGTCTACATTGTGCTGTTGTGGGTAGCCAGATGCATGTGTAGAAATGCTCTAAGTGTCGGGTGCTTTGAAAAGTGCCTGGCACTGCAACGCGTGCAGTGTATAAGCGGCATAATGTGTCAGCACTGAGAAAATGGCGGCGGTGCCCTTTTGAACTAAAACACATCAGAGGTGCTTTAGTTCAAAAGTGCCCTGCTGCCATTTTCTGAGTGCTGATGTGCGTTTTGCCACTTATACAACTGCATGTGGCACAGCGCAGTTTGCTTTCACTTTTATGCAGAGCAGACTCGATTTAATCAAGTCTGTTCTGAGGCGGCAGACCTCCAGTGCAGCACGGGACAGAAAAGTATGTGTATAAATGCCCATCGGTTCTCGCCTACACTGGCTGGGAAGATTTAAGAGATGGAAAGTGGGTGGCACAGAGATTGGCAAATCACCTTCCAGCCTATACCCAATATTTATAGATGGCTGGTTTTAGTATTTTAATAAGTGATCTCTGGTTTTATTTAATTTTTTTTGTTTCACTGAAACTTTGGGAACAGGACTGAACCAGGTCCCCTGTGGACTTGGAAGTTGTCAGTTAGTTGGGATTTATATCCTTGAGAAAGTGGGTGGGTTTTTTATTGTGATTTAATCTTTCCAGCATTGTGGATTGCCATTCCTGCTTCTTCCCTGCCTTACTTTATGGTCTTCTCTGACAAGGCTGTTTTTGTTTTTACAAATGGTCTAAGCATTTTAACAAAAATATATGTATTATATCAAAATAACATCTAATACTTATGGTTACATCAATCACTACTACTGCTGTTTTAAGACAAAGCTATGATATTGCATATATGGATTATTTTTAATGGATGGTCTTTCCTTCCTTGAGTTCTTTTCTTGTCCCTGTGAGATGAGTGCTTTTAACTTGAGTCACTTGCTCCAGGAGGTATAAGTGTCAGCTGGCATTAGCATACCTTGGCCATTTGCTAACATGGCTGCTCTTTTACTCAAATGTTTTCCAGTGTGGCTGCTCTGTCTCAAGCTACAGTAGCTCAAGAGGAGTTGACTCTAGTCTAGACAGGTTTGTTCTTCATTGTCTAAAAGTTAAGCGAGTCAAATGAGGGATTTTCTCTCATTGCAGCAACCACCGCATCCAGGCTATTCCCACCAGTGCACTAGTTGATGGATTTAAAGCACATCTCGTCTTCAAAGAGATTGAAAAGAAACTTGAAGAGGTATGTAACTTCACTTCATTTCTTTAAAAAGCATCTTAAAGGACAGTTTAACTTTTTATTTGAGTTATACTTTGGTCTTAGAGGCTGGAATTCTGCCTTTAATTCACTCCTTAAGTCCTTGTCATGCTTATTGTGTTTTCATATTGATTAACAACTTAAGTAAGTGATAAGTTAAAGCTAAAATATAGATTTCCTCTGAATGAATGTTCCAGCTACCATTAAAGCCATATTTTATTGAGATTTAGATGGATTTGCTATATAGTTACTAAAACGAGGACTTTAGTAGGAAGGAATCCTTTCCAGGCAACGGTTACCAATTTTTGCTGAACTTCAGCATATTTTAAAATGAAAAGTGGGTTTCCTTTGTGTGCCTACCAAAAGGACAAGTTATATGGGGCATGGAAGAAACTGGTTGCCATTAGTTGAGTCGGGGAGGTAGGGAGTCTGCATTGGTGTAGGGGCAGGGATTTGCCTTTCTTTTTTTGGACCTGGGTAAAAAAGCTCTCTCAAGGCTGGGAGCTGTTTCTACCCCCCGCCCCCGTCTTCTTTTTCACTCTGTTAATTTGCCGCCTCAGCAAGTGTTGGTGGGACTCTGGGAAGCTCCTAACACCTCAGCTGAAGTGATGACAGTAGTGGCAGCAACCTTGCAGACTTAAATCATCATCTCTTTAGCCCTGATGACTTATTTATTACCTGCTGAATCCTGCAGGCTGATGTGCAACCCTTCATCAAAGCCCTGAAACATCTCAGAGATATAGGTCTTGCTGTTCATTACTGCTATGAACTTTGTAATGGATTCAGTTGCCCAGAATTGCATTCACCAGAGAAGCTTTCTTACTTTCTCCTGGCTGGGTGGGGAGATGGGAAGAGAAGTACTCTTCCCCCAGTGTGACTTTGGTGCATTTAAGGCAAAGAATAAATATCTCGTTACAGAAGAACAAAGTAGTAAAATAAAGTTTCCAGTTACTTGTGGAAACGGCTTTGGTGTTTCTTGGATTGGTTTTGCTTAAATAGATTTCTTGCCTTTGACAAACTCTTGAGTCTGTGTTCTGAATCTTGTAATTGCATCAAACACCTGATTTTAATCTCTTCCTGGAACCTCTTGTGCATGTGTGGGGTAAACCACTCCTCTGAATTAAATGTTGCCTTTGAAATAATAGGAATACAGATTTGTATGCATGTGCAAATCAAAGTGGTCTAACTTTAGTATTAATATTTAAATCACTTAAATTGGTATTAAATTAAGTCATTATTAAATCATGATTATTATTAGATCATTATTTATAGAAAAGTGGGGGTTTTTTTATTCCACTAAAATTAAGTTTTAATTTGCAGAAATGGCAAAAAATCTTTTTATACGTGAAACACACAGAGTAAAATGAGTTAGAGATTTTGCTCAGTTCAAAACTTTCAGGGTTTTTTGGGGGTTTTTTTTGTCTTTTTAAAACTACCTCATTATAGCTGATGAATGTGCATAGCTACCTAGTCACTGTTAGTAATTCTCAGCATTTTTCTTGTTTGCTGCTTGCTTCTTGCTATGACAATAGGGAGGGATCATATGGCCTTCTGCAAATTGAAAGCAAGAAGTACAGAACAAGCTGTTTTAAAAAAAAAACAATTGTTGTTTATAAAGAATTAGTATTTTCCTGTCCAGTAATATAATATGGTCTCGTTGGCATCCCATGTGTTCCATTTGTTTTGTTTTAGTTTTGCTTTTTGAAATGCAGAGGGCTTGCAAGTGGTTATCTGAGACTGGATTTACTTACCTTTTTTTTCATAATAAACTTTTCTATATGCTTGGAGATGTTAAGCCCTAAAAGATGGGGAATGACTACCTTAAGTATAGCAACTGTGTTTCTATTGATCTTAAAATTAATGGATTTCTCACTTTTTGAAAAGTACCATATGCATTATATTATTTTATATGAAGCTTAGCAGAATAATAGAAAGGTTTGTTTACTGTACCTTAATGTATCAATATAAATAAAATTATTTAGAAATTATACCAGCACAGATTAACTGAAAGGAATGATTTGTCTCGTAAATGTTCTTGTCCATAATTATTACAGGAAGGAGAAAAATTTGTCAAGAAAATTGGTGGTGTTTTTGCCTTCAAAGTAAAAGATGGTCCTGGTGGTAAAGAAGCAACTTGGATCGTAGATGTGAAAAATGGGAAAGGTTCTGTGGACATTAATTCAGGTCAGCCCTGGTACTTTTCTGTTGTGATACATGTCTTTTCATTTTGATTTCCTATGTTGTATCAAAAAAGGCTATCAAACCCCTGAAGGTTTAGTACAAAATATGAACTTGCTTAGTTAAAATGGGAATGAACTGTGTTGTTATTATAGTCACCAACCATCTCTGAAGTTGTTTTTAAATTTCCATTGGAGGGCAAAGATTCACTGTTGTTTGTCAAGTTTGTTTTTCCTATTTTCCATTATTTTAAAATGTTGGCTCTTTTCAAAGGTTTTGCCGTTTTAAATATGTAATAATTGAAGAGCCTGAATAGTGCCGTATAACTTGGGGAGGAACTAACTCTCTCACAATCCCTGCAAGCAAGCTAAAGAAGTATGGGTTGGATGAATGGACTGTAATGTGGATAAAAAACTGGCTGAATTGTCAGGCTCAAAGGCTTGATGTCTAGTAGGCAGTCAGTACCAAGTGGAGCGCCCCAAGGGTCAGTCACGGAGCCAGGTTTGTTCAACATGGAAGATGGGATGGAGCGCACCCTCAGGAAGTTGGCAGATGACACCAAGCTAGGGAGAGTACGAGAGAGGCTTGGAGGTAGGGCTAGGATCCAGAGAGACCTTGACAGAGTGGAAGATTGGACCAAAAGAAATCTCATGAGGTTCAAAAATGAGAAGTTTAAGGTCTTGCATGTGGGACAGTAGAATCCCATGCGCTAGTACAGGCTTGGGACAGAATGGCTAAGCAGCAGCTCTTCAGAAAAGGACCTGGGGGTTACAGTGGACAATAAGCTGAACGTGAGCCAACAGTGTGCCTTTGTTGTGAAGAAGGCTAACAGTGTACTGGACTGTGTGTTGCCAGCAGATCAAAGGAAATGATTGTTCCCCGCTGTTTGGCACGGGTGAGGCCACATCTGGAGTACTGTGTCCAGTGTTGTCCACATCCTTTCTGCAGTGGGGGGTCCACATGGGAAAGAATCCAGCAGAGGGCAATGAAAATGGTTAGGGGCAGGACACATGGCTTATGAAGAGAAGCTGAGGGAACTGGGCTCGCTTGATCTCAAGAAAAGAAGACTGAGGGGGAGATCTAATAGCAGCCTTCAACTCCCTGAAGTGGGGTTCAAAAGAGGATGGAGCTGGACTGTTCTTAGTCGTGGGCCAGTATGTATACACTGTCTTTATTTCCCAAATCCAGTGAAACAGAATAAAATTTGGCCATCTAGGTACTTTCCTAGCTATCAACTAAATTAGGCATTGATTTCAAGTTCCATGTAAAAGTAAATGGATTAGGGAAAGAATACACATGAACATTGGTTAGATTGGTAAATTTAGAGTTACAAAAGGCATCCAAGGCATTGGAAAAGAGAGGGGTAAGCAGTTGTCAAATGTCTTTTTTGCACTGAAGTGGAGAAAAGAAAGCAAGCCTAGAATTTGTTTACTTAATGTACCTTAGAGAGTTGGGTAATTTGACTTTTATAATGTTGTTATTGGAAACAGTACAGCTATATAACTGAAGCTGATATCACTAAGATAATGTTACTTCAAAGGCGATTTTTATGCTGCTCTGCTTACAAAGGCATTTCAAAAAGCAGTTTCATGTACTGTACTGTACTATGGCTTTGTTATGCTGACAGGCAAAGAGTGGTGGTGGATGGTCATTTTTGACCTGGAGGGATATGGGCAGTGGGGTCCCCCAGGGCTCGGTCCTCAGACCCGCACTGTTCAGCATCTTCATCAGTGACTTGGACAAAGGGGTAAAAAGCAACCTGTTCAAATTTGCTGATGACACTAAGATGTGGGGGGATGTGGGCATGCTAGAAGGGAGGAATAGGTTGCAATTGGACCTAGACAGGTTATAAGGGTGGGCAGATGAGAACAGGATGGGTTTCAACACTGACAAGTACAAGGTGCTGCACCTGGGAAGGAAGAACCAGCAGCACACCTACAGGCTGGGGAACTCCCTTCTCATCATTGCAGAGGCAGAAAAGGATCTTGGAATCATTATTGATGCCAAAATAAACATGGTCCGGCAGTGTGGGGACATGATCAGGAAGGCCAGCTGCACCTTGTCATGCATGCACAGATGCATCTTGAGCAGGTCCTCGAGCAGGTGATCCTCCCCCTCTATGTGGCACTGGTCAGGCCTCAGGTGGAGTACTGCGTCCAGTTCTGGGCGCCGCACTTCAGGAGGGATGTGGACAACATGGAGAGGGTCCAAAGGAGGGCCACTCACATGGTCGGGGCAGCAGGGCAGGCCCTACGAGAAGAGGCTACGGGACCTGAACCTGTTCAGCCTCCGCAAGAGAAGGCTGAGGGGGATCTAGTGGCCATTTACAAACTAGTCAGAGGGGAGCAGCAGGCATTGGGGGAGTCCGTGTTCCCCCGAGCACTCCCAGGAGTGAGTAGAAATAATGGTCACAAGCTGGCAGAGGGTAGGTTCAGAGTAGACATCAGGAGGTGCTACTTCGCTGTCAGGGCAGCTAAAATCTAAAACCAACTTCCAAGAGAAGTGGAGCTAGCTCCTACCCTGGGGCTCTTTAAGAGGAGGCTAGATGAACACCTTGCTGGGGTTGTTTGACCCCAGTGCTCTTTCTTGACGTGGCAGGGGGTTGGACTTAATGATCTATCAAGGTCCCTTCTGACCCTACAAACTATGAAACTAAGTACTAGTCGACTTAGTGTTAATTGGCTTAGTGGAGCAGTTGCACCTTAAGGCAGAAAACCTGTTCCGACTGCTTGTCACCTGCACAGCTGTGATTTGCCACTAGAGGCTTGGTGGGCTGGGGAGGACTAGGAGTTGGGGAGAAGATCAGCTCTGCTTCTGCCAGGCAGAATGAGCCAGTCAGCAGTAGAGTGAGCACTGCCCCCTCCCCCTGGGATTGCGTCTGCTGCTGCTGGGCAGAACAAGTCAGTCTGAGTGCACCGGGGTGGGGAGGAGGGGGCAGTGCCCTCTGCTGGTGCTGGGACCAGCTCTGCTCCCAGAGCAAGCCCATCCCAGCAGCAGTGGGTGGTAGGCTTCATGCCGCTGTGCTTGGGCCATTGGGAACAGAGCTGGTCTCAGTGGCAGTGGGGGCCATCACAGTCATCAAGAGCTCCACGGCTGTGGTACTCATTCTGTCCGAAATGCCTGGGAGACGGGGCGTTGTGCCTGCCCCATTGCACCCTGGCATCTCCATTTGCCCAAGGTGCCGCTACATCCTGGGATGCTAAAGGACTTCAATTTGGGCGGAATAGCTACCTGGAGTGGCCATACCTTAATAAAACAGGAGCAAAACTAGGCACATTAGAGATAAGCCTGCCCTCTGGAGAAGCATAATTTAAACCAAATAATGAGTGCTTTTAGCAATTTAAAAGGTGTTAATGTGCAGCCAGTCCAGGCATTAAGAATTCTAGAAGCTTCTTAAAATTACTGTGTAATATGTTTGTTTTTTCAATTTTAATCAAAATCCATCCACAAAATTAATAATGGACACAGATATTTTCAGATGGTCTTGCAGTTCCTTAAACCGTCTGGCCTTCCAGTTCAGCAGCTGCAGCTCTGAGAACTTTTGGAACAAACACTCCCACACCGCTCCTCTTGAGAAGTGCTGGGCAGGAAATGCCTGAAATTGAAGTTTTAGTGATTTGTATCTCCAGGAAGTGCCTTAGAGAGAGAATAAAAAGTGATTGTTACTTTTACTTAGAAATTAACTTTGATAATAAGAATCAAAAGTGTTTTAAAGAAAGAAAAAGGGCTTTCAATTGAGAAGTTAACTTTTCACTTTCTACTTTCTAACTCATCCTACATGGATCTGTTTTGATATCAGTGAATGTCTTCAGCACCTTTCACAACTACTAAATTTTACTCCATATAATCCAGGATAAAGAACAGCCAGTGCCATGTTGGAATCTGCTTTCTTCAAGTATGCATCAGGCTAGTTCTGGAGGGACTATCCAAACTAGTTTAGTGATGAATGTTCAGGGTGATTTTATTCTGTCTAAAATGTGTGTAGCACTTAAGTAGCACAGTACTTGCAAGCCAGGAGCAGAAGAGGCTATGATAAGGCTAAGTCACTTGAACTAGGGCAACTTAGGGATTAGTTGTGTTACTTCTAAACTATAATGGTGCATGCTAAGCTCAGCCCAGGAATATGTTCATCCCTCTTCTGGCATACCTCCTTTATCAGGATTTGTAAAGAGATGCTCAGAAATCTGACACGGGGCCACCATGAGGCCTGTCTAATCATTGGCCTGCCCACATGTCTAGGGCAGTCCGCCCATCTTCCTTGCCTGCCATGCCTTTGATGTAACTTTGGAAGTAGTTTATCGGTGAGAGGGTGCCCTTTTTATGCCCAGTGTCAAAGTTATAATACACAGCTCTGTGCCACTCCTACACTGTGTCCCATGCCTCACAGATGGCATCACTATATGAATCTGGCCCCACACTGAGCCCCATTACATTCCAGTCTGGTAAGTTGAACCCCAACCTGGATCCCTCCTAGTCAGGCAGCCTAACCTCCACCATCATGCAATGCAGCAAATTCCCTAGACACCTTTCCTTCTCGACAGTGATTCCCTCTGGGACCTTTGGCCTTGCAGGCCCTGGCCTCGCCTCTAGACCAGTCAGAACCCCTGGCTCTGGTTATCCCTTGTGGTGGGCATCCTTGCCTTTTGACCATTCTGGTCCTGGCCTCAACATTGACCCCTTGGGGGTTTCCTGGCTTGGTTCTTGAACAGCTAGCCCTCTCCCTCTCGTACAGGTCCACCTTGAGCTCTTCCAGATGCAGCTCACTTGATCTCTAGGCCAGCCTAAGCACAGTCCTTAAGGCCCCCCAACGCAGGCCCTGCTCTACACAGCCTACTTATACATGCCCTCTTATTGGGGGCCACTGCACCACTCCCTCACCAGGGCTACTAGGCCTGATGCCCCCTGGGCCTCTGACATGCCTGGACCCATCACCTGTCCCCTCTACAGTGTAACCCACCAGGTCGTGGGGGCTGCGGCTTTATGGTGCACCATACTTATCTTTCCCAAGGGGGCACTGGTGTGGCATTTCCTGGGGACCATCCTGCCATGGACAGCCCCACTATACCATCCACCTCAGCAGAGTAGTTTTAGGTCATTCATTAGACCAGGAACCTCCTTGTCCTCCAGGTGTTCTGGGAACAGCAGCTCTAGCTCCAGCTCCAGCTGGGCAGTATTGTCACTCTGCCTCCCTAGATGCAACTGCCAGCTCAACTATGAGGGCCTGGGTTTGTAGGGAGGTTGCCCAGCTCCATCCTTCAATCCAGAAGCCCTCATGCAGTCATGTGACCTCCTCATTAGGCTGCCCACACCAGTTGGCTGCTCCAAAGCCTGTTCAAGCCTCTTACAGGTACCAAAGGTGTCTTTCCACATAAGATATTTTTATGACTTTTTTCTGGACTGCCTATACCAAGTTAGAACCTTCCCAGTTAGCCATGGGGCATTTATACACATACCTTTTTTCCAGTGATGTACTGGAGATCTGCCGCTTTGGAGTAGACTTGATTAATTGAAAGGGCCTGGTGTGTGCATGTGTAGAAATATCAAGGGATTTTAGTGGGCAGTTGAATGTCACTGAAGTCCTTTGACCAGCATTAAGAGCAGTGTGTACTCAAGTTCTCTCTCTGTGTTTCTGTTCCTTCCGCCCCCTTGCTATTAGGACTCCTAATCCTTTTGGAATTGGACTGCGACTACAAGCTTATTTTACAGGTTGCCAGCAGCCATCAGATGTTAACGCCCCGTTGCATGGTCTAGCTTTAATTATGCCCTAGTAGTCCCAGGAGACTAAAGAAAAAAGACTTTAGGTTTCAATACCATCTAATTCCTTATTATTTATGACGTTACAATGTTTATACTTGAATATTGTTTGATTGCATAGGTTATATGGTAGAAGTCCTGCTTGGGGCTCTATCAGATTCTTGTGTAAAGGGGAGTCTTTGATCAAAATTTCTGCTGACACAACCCTTCACATATATTGATCAGTTATGATGCCATTACCTGTTGGCAATTTACCCCCGTTCTTTCCATCCTCTCCTGAGTTGTTAAGAAGTAGCATGTGATCCTGCAAACTATGACTTCTTTGTTCCCATAACTCACCTGCATCTTCAAGAGCTTTGAAATGACTCTCACTTAAAGTTAACAAACTTCATCTCTCTTTCTCCACTTGATGCTAAACAGTCCAAATTTGCTGTGTTACAGATAAGAAGGCTGATTGTACAATTACAATGGCTGATGCTGACTTGCTGGCTCTAATGACGGGTAAAATGAATCCTCAGACAGTAAGTACAGAGAAGATAAAATGATAATATCTCTTGGATACAGTTGTTCTAGCCTTTCATTTTACAAACAGTGTCCAACAGAGAGAACTTTAAATTATTCTAGTTTCTTTTGACTAAATGATCAATATTTTTATGCCAGACTGCTTTTGAACACCTTTCAGATGTAAAAGATAGCAAACTTTAAACTCTTATACTAAGGTGCTTCTATTGTTCTTGATAATACTTAGGTGGAAATCACGTGCAAGGAAACTTCCTCTTTTGGGATTACTTCAGTATTCAGTTTTATGATAAGAGCTACAGGCTGAAGAAGTGAAGAGTAGAAAGCATGTTAATCATGAAATGCCTAAGTACTGAACAGTCGAAAACAAAGCAGTTATTGTGCCATGGGAGTCCTAAGGTTCTATAAATATTTCAGCTACATCTTTTCTTTAAAAAATTATTTCCTGTTTCTTTGTGGCTCTTGAATTTGATAATATAAGAAGGCTAAAAGATACTTTTTCTTTCTCATTTTTCAGTACTGGACTTCCTGATCATATAGACATTTTATTGAAGCACTTTTTATGATTCAGTACTTATGGTTGAATTGCATGTTCTACAGCTAAAGCAAGATTCAGCTACTTCGTGTGTGAAGAATACAGTGACTTCCCACAAAAACATCCTTTGCTTACTCCTTTGAGTAAGCTTGGGATGCATGCACGCACGCACTCGCGCGCGCGCACACATGCACGCGCGCGCGCGCACACACACACACACACACTTTCTCTCTCCACCCCAACTCCCCCCACTGGACTTAAGACTAAGACAGCTAACTACATCTCTACTCCTTTGAGTATAGCCTTTTGAGTATTTAAAGGAAGCTCTGTCAACTAGCATATAGATGACAGACCTTTAAAATGGTCCCTGTAAACAAATTGAATATTTGGGGCGGCATTCATTTCCTTTCCCAGTTGTCTTAAGTAGCCAGGTTTGGTCATAAGTACCAAAAATAACTCTCATACACAGGTAGGAGTCCTGTTCCTGGATACATAAGCTTGCACGTGAAGATGACTACATTTGTGTGCAGACTGGGCATGTGCCCTGGCAACAAAACAAAAGAGAAGGAGAGCTGTTTGCCCCCCATAGCTGAGTGGTTAGGGCATTCAGTTGGGAAACTAGGGTACTTTTACATGTCCTCCAAGGGTGGGGGGGAGGTGCACATTTTAATTCCAGCAACTCTCGGAGCTGCTCTAATTAAAGCGTTGGCATGTCTCCTGTATCAGCATCCCTTTACTTAAGGATGGTGGCAGGGCGCTTGAACTAAAGCTTGTTGGACAGATTATAGTTCAAACACCTCTGCTGCCATTTTTAAGCACTGATGCACGAGGCCGCTGGAGTGCTTCAATAGCAGCAATTAACTGAGTCTGTGCCAACACTGGACTTCCGGTCCATCATAGCAGCCTTTGTGGTCATGTATGGGTGCCTCTAGAGTCCATAGCTCTAGGTTTCCCCCTTGCTCAGGTGGAGGTTCAAACCTTTGAACCTGAGTTTCTAACTTCTGAGCATAGTGCTTCAACCAGCATGCCACAGGCCAGGTGTTACCTCCTTTGGAAACTCAGCCATTGCCCTTTTGTATTTGCTAGTCATTGAGGGAAAACAGCTGGACAGAGAACAGTGTAAGGGATGAGCAAAGGCCTAGACTAGAACCCAGGGTCCCCTCTGTTCCTGGGTGACAGCCACTTCACTGAGCACAGCCTGGCTTGGGTCAGGAGGAGGCACACTACGTATCTCCCACATACCTCCTTCTCCTGGCTACTCAGAGAGCCAGCTTCAAAATGAGGGCTGAAGAAGGGACTTGCATGAAATGCTGCAATGAGGACATGAAATATCAACCTGAATGACTGATTTAAGTAATCAAAAATAAAGGACAGTTTAACAACCTTTCTCTCATCTTTTTGCAGGCTTTCTTTCAAGGTAAATTGAAGGTGGCTGGGAACATGGGTTTGGCAATGAAACTTCAGAACCTACAGCTTCAGCCAGGCAAAGCTAAACTTTGAACTCATTAAATTACTCACTTGGCTACATTTCACAATCAACATTTGGTGTGTACATGTATTTGTCAAAGCTAGAATGGAATTAGACATTGGAAATTACATGACACAGGTTGTGGATGGCCAGGTCCATCTTTCCTAAATCCTGTGCTAATAGAGATCTCAGTGCTATCTTGCTGAATTCCATAACTGTCTATGGAAAGTTAATATACTAATTATGATTTTTAGGCTGAGCTAGGGCACCAATGGTTATGAACCATATACTAGCAGGTATTATGCAAGTGAAATCAGTTTTGACTAATGAAATTATTTAAATAATGTTTGGGACGTGTTTAATAAAGTCCCTTTGACTGTCAGTCTTAGTCAGATACATGAACTAGTTGCAAGGACAATGAAAACGTGAAGACAAATAACTTGGTAATAACTTGTTTAGTTTCTTTTACTTTGTTCATTTTTGTTAACAATGTTTAAAAACCTGTAATGGGATTTTAGAGGACACTTTCTATCAGACTTCCTTTACTTAACAGAAGTGTTTCTTTATGAATGCCTTCTGGGCAGGATCTAGACATTTGACAGAATTTTTTTAAACAAACATTGGGAATCTGCTTTTAAAGAACATTCCATTTTGGAAGTGAACAAATATGTAACTAAATAAAGGCATCCAAAAATAGTGGTCAGGACAAAGAATTTGCTCTGAGATTCACAGCACTTGTTTGTAATGTCTCATTGCCCTGAAATAAAATTATGGGGGGAGGTCATCTAACATTTTAAAATCTATTTTGTTTAAATGATTATCTCTTAAGCAGTTCTGGAGTTGATAATTATCTTGGCATTCTGTTTTGCAGATACAGTGTATTCTGGTTGAATGTTTAATAGAAAATTAAACATACTTTTCCTGTTTTTTCTGTGTGGCTTTTTTAAAATAGGATTTCATTGTTATAAATTTTGTGTGTGTGTGTGTGTGTGTGTGTGTGTGTGTGTGTGTGTGTGTGTGTGTGCATGCAAAGTACTCATAAACCCTACGTTAAAGGAAGGCAGTTTTAGCCAAAATCTAATAGGATATAATCAATCTCGGTGCCAATCAGTATATTTATTATAGCAGAATGGGTGAAACTGAAGTCAAAGGGTGAGCCTAATGTTGAGATCAACTCACTGAGGCTATATGAAGGACTTGCCCCAGTAGGTTAGGCAGAAATAACCTGCCTCCCAGCCCCGAGATTAGGGTTAAGATGAAACCGTCTAATGCAGTGCAAGACACAGCTTTTATTACATTTTAAACTAAACATCTCTGGTTGAAAACAAAATGAAAAGTTTCAGGTTTTCAGTATATACTCCTCAGCCCTGACCATTTAGGCGGCAGGCTTCATGTAGGGGCTATTTTAGGTCTTTTGACTAACTGAAGTGCATTCTGTGGGGCCAAATTTTGCATTTCTCAGGTCGGCTAATTAATGTTGAAGGTCTTGCTGCCTAGCTATAACGAGAACTTGCTGTTAGATGTCAGTCCTTAACTTGTGTGTTTTGTTCTCCCGTTGGATGGTTGGAAAGGCGAAGCCCAGGCCCCTGATGGGTGTGGTAGCATTGCCAGAGGCCAGCAGCTGCAGACAGGGGCAAGGGTATCAGAACTGAATTTTCTGGCAGTGCTTGATTTCTCACCTGTTGGAGTTGCTCCTGGGAGGTGTTTGTGGTAAACCCAAATGAGCATCTGAAATCATTCTGAAGTTGCTGGCATCTCCCAGTGGGGTTTGAATAGGTTACCTTTAGGCAAATGAAGAACCTCCCAATTCCAATAATTTTGAGCATGGATAATCCATGATTTTTTGGATGGTTTTTCAATCATGGGTCAATGTGCAAACAATACCTCAACCATTCTGTGAACACCCTCACACCCCCACCCCACACACTCACACCTGCATCCACACCTGCCTCTCCCCATCAACAAATTCAAAGCAAGCGAACAAGTTGGAAGAGCAGTCGAAGAAATCCTCTTATGGGTGAGTAACAGTTCCTGTTTTACAGGCAGATGTTGAATGTGTCTTTTATGTTTTAGCCCTCAGCATTTTTCAGAAACAAAGCTGAGGTCAAAGTTGACTTGAACTTTCTCAGAACAAGAAGCTAAAAAGATTTAAAAAAAAAAAACCAGATCACCATGTGGTGCTTCAGTTCTTTGGACTTCTTGCAGCTTCTTAATGCTTACTCTGGATGTGCAGGCTTGAATGCTCATCATTGTCCTATATTATTCTAAAGAGACTATACAGTGTGTTCTGATACACCTCTTACTATAACGATAAATGCTGTATCTAGCTGAACAGGGGGCATGGGCAAACATTCAGCTGGATCACTTTCAGAAGGGAAAAAGGAGCTGCTGTTTGGGCACCTGTTATGTTGTAACTGCTCCGTGTGCAGGAGCACCTGGTGATGTAAATAAGCTCAATTGCCCCTTTAACGCTGCTTCGTTTGGGGTTAAAGTTGGAGGGATTTTGCTACGGTTGCAGTGTTACAGGTGCCTACTGAGAACAGCTCCCTCTTTTCCTTCTGAAACCTCTCCAAATCTGTTTGTCCATAGCCCAAAGTAATGCAAACCCTAACATTCAGTGCATTTGAGTAGAATTGCTTTGGGAGTCTTCTGCAGAAAGTTGGTTTTGTAATGCAGCCCAGTAAAAGAAATCGGTTGCCCAATTGGGGATCTTGTAACGTGTATGTGGTGCTGATAGCTGCTTCTTTTATGTCTGTAGGATCAAGCATGTTAACTTTAACCTTTTGGTGCATTTCCAAAAACACTGGGATAAATTCCATTTTATATTGAGTACAGTGCAGTAGCTTACTGAATGAGTGATTAAAATGGTTAGGTCTTGGCAATGCTTGCAGTTTAACCATTTTCTGAATTCGTTCAAGTACAGCTGTCCCCTATGGGAAACTTCCCATTTAAACCAGGTAAGTTCTGAATTTGTGGATCACAGCTAGGTATTGTTAACAGTAAGAGACAGAGTACTGGGGTAGACAGAGACAGACGCTTGCAAATGGAAATGGTGTAAAGAGCCTAAAAAGGATATCGAAGGACATGAAAGCAATTTGAAGAGAGTTTAGCTCATTTATGTCTAGTTATTCAAGGAGGATGAGGGGCTAAAATGTATGTCCCCAAGATGAAGTGCATCACATCTGAGACCTGGATGTGAAGAAAAATCTCCAGTTTTACACAAGGCCCAGGCCTTTGAGGGTACACCTAGGCTGCATTCAGAAAGTGGCAGTAGTGTAGTGCCCAAGCAGGCTTCAGAAGTAGCTCGCTTGCCAGGACGACACAAAGGTCAGTGTAGATTAACTTTCTCTCCTAGAAGCAGGGTAGATCTACCCTGTCAATGGGATTATGTGCTTTAATGCATCAAACAGAATAGCAAAGTATGGGGCAGAAGGCAAATGTGTCTGTCCTTACACCAGTTTCTGGAATCTCTCCTGTTAATCCTTCTGTCCTTCTCTCTAGTCCTTTGTGTAAAACTTGCACTTAAGAAGGAAAACCTTAACTCCTTCAAAAGAATGTGACTTTTGGGGTGTGGGTGCTTAGTGCTTTCTGACTATCTGGTCACTAGTTCTGGGTCTTCTGTTCTAACTTGCTCAGATCAGGATGAGACCTGTCTGACCTGAAGACAGCTGATAAAAGTCCTAAACCAGGGATCTTTGCTAGAGCACTCACCTGGATGAATGAGTGTGCACTCACAGCAGATGCACATTGTTTTTTTTTCAGTATGCTATAATTATATTAACTGGCCCTGTGTGTTTGTGACCTTACAGGATGCAAGAACTGAGGCCAGATGTTCACAGCTGCACAACGTGATTTTGTGGGGTGAGGAGGTAAGGATTTGATAGATGGGTGGACTGTGGTTTTCTTACATCTTAACAGCAGCTGGTGCTTGTGCTTAAGGACGATTTCAGACTTGGTGAGGAGCAGAGAGAGAGCAGATGCTTGTCATTGGTAGGGAGGGGTAAGGGCTTGTAGCACCTGGTCGGGGATGGGGCCCCAACCCTCTTTCTTCCAGGGTGTAGAAGGATGTTGCAGGCTGTTAGGAAGGAAAGAGCTTCACAAATGTGCTCCTCCTCCCATTGGTACAAAACCAAACAAACACGAGGCTGGGTCTGATTCTCCCTTGCCACGTTCGCACTTCATAAAGAGCCACTTTGGGTCTCCAGCTCCATGGGACAGAAGCTGTTCTTTCTTTTGTCTTACAGGATGCTGAGCTAAATGTCTGGTCTCATCTCACAGAGAACATTAAGAAGGCTCTAGCTTAGCTTGCCAGAAAAAAGACAGGAAAACATCTCCGCTGTGAAAATCAACATGTGAGGAAGCTAATCGCATGTGGCAGACAAATGGGGAGAAAGATTTGATGCTGCATGGAAACAGTCCCGCCCATACTTCAAAAAAGAAGTCCATCATTGGCAGAAGTGACAGTGCATTATACTGTGCCATGGTTTTAAGCAGAGGAAGTTCTTCCAGAAAACAAAAGGTGTCCTATGGGCTGAGATGAGAGGTGCAGTGTTGTGGTTCAGGAGATGATAATCGCTTACTGTGATGTAGGTACAGAAATATGTTAATAAGGTTACTGCAAGCAAGTTTGGATGTGTAAAATCTGCAGCGCAGCAAGGACTAGGTTAGATTTGTCAGCTATACCAGGTAAGGTAAAAGTCTTTAAGGCTTAGGTAAGGAAATTAATGGCCTGAGCAAAGGTTTGCTAAAATCAGTGGGAAGATACTAATGGATTTTGGGTTGGGCTCTATGGTATGTGCTGGGAATTGAAGAATACCTGCCATGGGTCACTGAGCCTTAAAAGGCTTTGCACATCTTTGTTATGAAAGAAAAAATATAGCAATTTACCTGAATGTGTGTGCACGCACAAACACACATGTGCTCCTCCCTCCCATTAAAAAAGGCTTGCCCTTCGCTAGTTCTAATGGACTCTTCAGATGCATCAATGTTTCTGTAACAAGCCAGGTTACACTAGAATAGAGGCAAGGGGAAGGATGAAATGAGGTAGGCAATTTTTCAATATTTTAGCGTATGTTAAAATTAGTTTTAATCTAGTTTATTCCTCCTTGCTCCTTCTGGCCTGACCCCAAGCACGGCAGCAGTGATCATGTATACAACTGCTTTTAAATGAACTATCCCCATGGTTCCTAGGAAAATGCTTATACTCTGCTCCCTCCAGCCATCTCTTGTGCGTGCTCTTGTCGCTCCAGCTAATCACATCACGTTGCATCTGAATGTAGACAGTAATCTCTTTAGGGCAGGACAACGCCCTAAAGAGATTGTTCTGTACTGTACTGTTCTGAAGCAGTAAGGTGCAGGCCAGACCACGCAATCCAAGGGAGGGAGCTTGTCCTGGCCTTTAGCCACTTTTTGTGTTCTCCTGACTCCGGATTTCTCTGGAGTCTGGACAGTGCCTGTTGGGCCTATCCCAGTTTTGGCAATACTGGGGGTGCCTTGTGACCCTCCCCAAGGGTAGGATGCCCGTAGTGCTGTGCTGCAAGTGACATACCCCCTACAGATTTATGCCTGCCTTCCCCAGTGTTTGGGCTGAAGAACAGAGCACTTCTGTGACTAGCAGTGGGGATTTGGGGCCCCTTTTACCACTTGAATGGTTTTGCTGGCAATCAGGGGCCAGGAATGAGGGGGAGGATCCATCCCAGGTATTTCTCCCTCTGGTCCATGCACTTCTCAAAAACACTGTGACCTGCTGGAAAAATACAAGCTACAGTAGCTGTTGTTTGGCTTCTGATGTTTCCTATTGAAAATCAACTGCCTAAACACCACCTTCTGCTGCCCCCCTGCTCTGTGAAGAAGGGATTGGAGCAACATCTCAATGTCATCTTGAAGCTGTCCAAGTCAAAGATGCTCTTTTTGATTCACTCTGACTCGCACGGGGGAGGAGGCTATGCTAGCATTAGTCTGCTGGGAATGTCTTGTGCCAGTACTCCTTAGGTCTAGGCGTGAGCTGTTGGAAGAGCTGTCCTTTAATTGAGGCAGCTGTGCAGTGCCCAGCGCCATGGGCTCCCGTAATCAAGGTAGTGAAGGCCACCTGAGCCTTGCCCATCCATTTAGCTCACACCTGCCTTATTGTGTTGACCTAAGTCTGATTAAAGCACTGATTTTTAGAGGGGTATGTCTAGTACAGGGGTGACCAGCTTGTGGCATGGGCAGCCTCTGTGTGGATCATTTCACAGTGGCAGATAGTGCAGGGAGCAGAAAGCAGAGCAGCAGACCAGACAGGAAAAGGGGATCAGAGTGACACCTGGGGAGGGTGTGGGGTTTTAAAAGGTTGGCCCCCACTGCTCTAGTAAATGCTGCTGTTCAAAGTGAAAAGAAACTAGGGCTGGAACTAGGGAGGGCGTGTGGTGGAGTGTTCCTCTGTTTAGACGGTAAGAAACTTGAAGTAAATGCCCTCGTTCAGAGGTAGCATTTCTTAGTGGATATAGCACTAGTCTAGGCAGCTGGAGGCCTGCAGCCTATTCCTGAATCTGCACTGGCCAGTGCGGGGATCTGAGAATTGCTCCTCTGTGCCTTGGTTTCTTCCTCTGTGCAGTGAGCACAATCATGATGTCTTCTGTTGAGCGTTTGGGAAGGATAGGTGGAAATGCTGTTGAAGAATAAAGGATGACTGTTTATTAAAACTCATACAAAGCTCAAAAAAAAAAAAA
>JAGPOW010001543.1:12563126-12599124 GCA_030014935.1 Caiman crocodilus | reverse complement strand
AAAAAAAAAAAAAGTCTCCCAAAGCAGGCGAGGCCTGCCTCTTTCACCCCTGTCCTTTCCTGGACTGGTGAATGCACTGCACTAGTCACCTCCACCTTCACCGCTCTCCCAGGCTGGGGCAGCCCGGGCCTCTGACATCCAGCACCCCACCCCACCGCTATCATCTTCTGCTGCCTGTTGCCTTTGTTGTGTGTGGTCTGAGCGCCATGTTGTATCTCAGGGGGATGAGGAGGAGGGTGGGGAGCACGGAATAAATCCTGGATCTCTGAATCATTTCACACAATGAGCCAATTTTTCTTTTAAACAAAACCGTATGCTTCCCACGTTGACTTTTGGGGACTTTAAGTGGTCCAGAGGTGGCTCTGCTCCAGCTGATACAAGCCTGAGGAAGAGGGCGAGAAAGCAGCCGAACTGCTGTGTTGGTGCTGGGACGTGACAGCTGGAGTGTCTCTACTTTTGGAGCACGGCAGGGGCCCAGGAAGCGCTTTCTCACAGGTACGGTGTGGGGTACAGCAGAGTGTTTGCATGACAGGTGGGTTCCCGTTTGAGGCTCTTGGTAGCACAACCCCTTCCAACTGCAAACAGAAGAAAAAGCCCTTGTGCCACTTAGAAATGCAGCTGCATGTGGGACTCATCCCCGTTAGAAGCTGCAAGCCCATCTCCCTCCTGCCCAGGAGGCACGCACAGGAAATGTAGCGTTCCTGACTCTGAGGAGTGGTGCACTACCGGGCGGGGGGTGGAGGGCGAGATGAACTAGGGTGGCGGGGTCTCGATGGCCCCCAGGCAGGTGGGATTTTGCGGGTTATTTCTGGTCCCTGAAGGTCAATTGGAGGGGGAGAGGGAAATGGGACGAACTGACGAGCTGTCTGCTCCTCCGTAATGTCTGCCAGCCCCAACAGGGAGAGAAGGGGAGGGGGCCAGATCCCAACCTGGAATCCAGAATCTGGCAAGCTGCTAAAAGAGCAAGAAGAACAAGGACGCTGCAGCGAGAATGTAAACACCGTACGGAGAAGGCTGGAGCAGGCAGCTTGCACTCCCCTTCCGCCAGCTCCAGCACGCTCCTCTTTCTGGCATCTCTCATGGGTCTTGCAAAGTGTGTTGACAAAAGAGAGTGGAGGTTTGTTTTTGCCCAAGTCTTTATGTTCGGGCTATAGCTGCTTTACTCCTCCTCTCTGCTCACATTTTCCCATATGGTAACTTTGGAAAATTCCTCTCCGATTTCACTGGAAAGCACAGGAAATTCTCTTTGGTAGAGGGTTGCCTATTTCTGTCTCTAGTTTTGCTACTCACATCTGGAAAGGATCGGACTTGGGAAAGGGGGAAATCATTCTGCACTCAGAGCGTGTAGCTGACATGGCATGAGTTGAGGGAGACTTCTGGGCAAGAGATGCTTTTCTCCATCCATTTGAGCTTTGACAACAAAGGTGAGTTTTTTTTTTCTCAGTGCTTTATTTTGTAACACCCTGATTCTGGGAGACTGAGCAGCCTTTTAGCTCCAGTCCTTAGTGTATGTAACATGAATTCAATGCAAGTAATTAATTCCAACAACCTGCTGATTTTGAAAATAAATGATGTTACTGATGTGGTTGGCTTTTTCTAAACAGAGTCCTCTGGATAGAGAGCAGGTTGAGTTGAGGGTAGGTTATACCGAGCAGGTTTGTGCTGTTCAGATCAGTCTCATCTTTGTAGGGTACAGAGTAACCCTTGAAATGTCCCCGTGCTTGAGACTTACACTTCTGGTGCTGCAGTGTCAGAGTCGCTGCGGCACGGGGGAGTGAGTGCTGGTCCTGAGAGGGGTCACGCACGATGAAATGGGAAAGCTGCAGCTGGGAGAAATGCTGCATCAGCTCTCAGCATAACTGGAAGTTTATTCTTTGGTGTAGGGCCCGGTCCCAAGTCTAAAGATCTTAATGATCTTCAGTAATGATTTCTGTGCACTTTGGATCAGACTCGTAGGAAACTATTGGGTTGGATCAGGCTCTTTGTGAACTGACTGAGCTTGAGCTTAAATGGAGTTAGTTTCTTCGAGCTTTCTTTGAACTCAGAGAAATCAAAATCATTCCAGGATTTATTGCCTGTGCTCCAGCTGCAAGCAGATGTTTCCTTACCCAGAGTGTCTCTGTGGCACCACAGCAACTCTCACTTCAAAGGCCCAGCTGCAGAAAAAGCACATATTGATGGCAGCAGTGTGAGATTTCCTCTTGCATGTTAGAATAGGATACCAAATTTCATGCTAACAGCTCTTTTTTTTTTTTTTGTCTTTATTCAACTGTTTCCCTACAATGTTAGCTAGCCACAATTTCTAGTCCCAGAACTAGAGCCCAGACCAGCTCTAGGATCAGTGGGTGCTGCTGCAGTGCCATCAATATACCTAGGCCAGGGCTGCCTTTGATCCATGTTTGAAACTTGAAACTTTTTGTCATTGGCCCAAAAAAAAGTGTGCGTGTATGTATGCACACACGGGAACGTGTGTATATCTATCTATCTATTGTAAAAACACCTTCTAATGATGGGAAGTCAATCATTAGGTGCTGCACTTTAGCTTTTGCATGTTTGAAGAAGAAATCAGTAACAATCCAGCGAGTGAAGGCAACGGCATAACTGATTTCTGAGGTTGTCTGACCCCATACACTGTAGGAGCTGCTCCTTTATAAGGCTTTCCAACAGTGGGGCACAAAGTGCTTTATAAAAAGGAGACTGCTATCATTTAACATGGACTTCTACTGAGAGGGAAGCAGAGATGCAGGGAGGCAAAATGACTTGCTTGGAGCAAGCCAGCAGGTCATCTGCGAAGTCAGGGATTGAAGTTAAATCTCCTGAGTCACAGACCAGGGCTCTCTCCACTAGGCCACTCCATCCTCTGCTCTTACAAGAGGAAATAAAGAGCAACTTCAAGCAAATCGGTGAAGTTGCACTGAGAACAGGATCTGGCTCCTTGGGCGCTCCGAGTAGGTAGGAGATTGGGAGCCAGGCTCCAAGCTGGTGCAAGGCAGCACACGTCCGCTGATATCTCCAGAGGTCTGCAGCTCACATCAGTGGTGAGGTTCTTGTTTCTAAATGCAAAGGAGAAGCAGTGTTTGTCAGAGATGAATGGGGTATTTGTGCCATTTTAAGATCAAGAGTCCATCTTGCAAGACTGGTCTAAATATGAGCCGTCCCAGGAAAGCTGTTTCATGACTTCCCCTACTCAGAGCTGCGTCGAGTTGCGTGGCAGAGCCTAGATCACACTGATGGGTCACAATGCTGGGTTTTTTTCTGCAGCACTACGAGACAGGGAAGGGATAAAACACAAGCCACTAGCAGCTGTATTACTGCAAATCCCCCTCTGTGAAACCCGAGAAGCACTGAGTGAGGCAGGGGAGCTGGGCCTGGGCCACTTGGCCTGTTTGAGGGAGATTTAACTTCTGTTTGCATTATTCCAACCTGCAGCCAGAAAGATCAAAGCTGAACGTTAGCCAAGGCATTCGGGTTCAGCTCAGCACTGCTTTCCAAAAACAACGTAAGGGCCAGGCGTATCGTATTTTCGGGAGGTCAAGATTTATTGTGACTCGGGACACTTTAAACAGACCCCAGGTGAGGCCCATCTCGGCACGGAGTTATCCTTTCCCATTACACTGTGTTTACATTAAGCAAGATGCACGCAACGAAGGGCAGCGACTTCCCCATGCAAAACTGGGTGGATCATTATGATCAATGGTTACATAAGACTGATGTTGCATAAGCTGCATATAAATCTCCCTGGTCATCTGGTGTTTCTCTGTTTGTGAAAGGGAGTAAGCTAATTCAGTAGCCAGGCCTAGTCCAGCTGATGCTACCAAGGACCTGTAGATCCACGCTAGGGACGCACTGGAGTACTAACGAGGGGTTCACATTAGTACAGTGTCAGGGTCCTGGTGCCTTGGCTCCCCATATGGATTAGCAGCATTTCCCTACCTCGGAGGGTTGTGATGAGGATAATACGTTAGACTGAGGTCCTCCAACAGCATGGCGAGTGGGTCAGTTAGAGGAAATTTGGATTAATGCTACCCCAACAGTGAGCGGGAGGGGGCCTAGGGTCAGTGTCAACGAAGAGTATTCAGTGTCTGGCAGATGGCGCGAGTGAATGCAGTGCCGGCAGATGATACTCAAGGTGTAGCATCGCTCTGGATTTGGCAGGACCAGTGATCCACAAAAGGCTCTCACTTAGGGGCACTCTTAACAGTCGCTTCCTGCAGCACTTGGGTATCCGTGCTTATGCTCGCCACGTATTTCTGCACAGTGAAACACGGGTCTGGCGGGCTCTGCTATAAACTGTTATGAGGAGGGACCTGCTTAACTCCTAGCAAAACAAAGCCGTGGTTACAGCTTGCCCATAGTGCGACGGGCCAATTTCTCAGCGGCCCTGCCCCTTGCCTCTGATTGCTAATTGGCAGAGAGGCCCCGCCATCACCGCAGCAGTCAGCAAGTCTCACGCACGTGAGACCGGCGGTGCGGCAATCCCTGCGGCCAAAGTATCCCGGTAAGGATCGGGAGATTCTAGATCAGCAAGATACGTGAACAACGTGCTGGAGGTTTTCCTCTTTTGGGTTGGGATCACGGGAAATCGCAGCCGATGGACTGTTTCCCGGCCATCACAGATATTGCCAGTTTTCACGGTTTCCACGAAACCGCCAATGAAGTAGGTCTCCAATTATGAGACAAATAAAATGGCCGTGATGCCTTTTGGCAGAAACGCTCTAGAGAGGTGTGGCGTTTCTGAAGCTGGGGCTGGTGCCTGGAGCGCGCGGAGGAGTCAGCTCGGCCGGCACGTGAAGCCACGGCGCTAGGTGGGAGGCTCGCCCCTCGGCAGTCATCCCGGCATAATGAGGTTGGTTTGCTTGTCTCCTGCTAACGGCCCGTCGTGCCTGTGACTCCAGGTAGTGTGAGCTGCATTGTGTCGGACTGGCACCCAGCTCCCCGTGCTTCTGTTTGGTTTCAGGAGAAATGCTTCCAGGCAGCAGCCGTCTGCTGGTGCTATGGCTGTTGGTCTCTAGCGCCAACGTGATCGACGGTCAGAATGATGAAGACAACGAGTTTCTGGAAAATTCATCCATGTTGCTGAATCCGGATCCTAATTTCCCAGCTCTTGACTGCCCTAAAGACTGCCGCTGCACTCAGGAAGGAGTTGTGGATTGCGGCGGGATCGATCTCAAAGAATTCCCCACGAACGTACCAGAGTTAACGAACCACCTTTCGCTGCAGGTAAGAGCGTACCCAGCAGGTTGGGTGACAAACCTGCCAGGGCCGGGTTTCAGCATCGTCCTTTCGCTTCTTTGCATCCCGGCTGCAGGGCACCCGGATGCTCTGGGCCTGGCCGAGAGCAGGAAGGATGGGTGGCCAGGGCAGCCCTATGGTCTTGCTCTTGCTCAGTGTCAAAAGGCCCATCTGGGCTGTGGCTGCGCTGCCCTCAATTTGAGGGTTGAGCCTTGGCAATCCATTGAATGCCAGTGTCAGCCCACTCCACTACCCAAGTGCTTCTTTTGCCCTGTCCCTACCTGTCCTTTCTGTTTCTTCTTCTGCCCCCTCGGCTCAGGGATCTTACCAGCAGAGAGAAGCTGTGCCTGACTAATCTTAATCGCATTAACTTCACGTTAATTTATTTTTAAAATGGTTTCTTGGACCGGTAAAGGAGAACATTGAGCTCTCCCCAGGGATCGGGTCATATACAGGGAGCAAGTGATTAGAGATGAGAGGCTCCTTATGGCTCTGAGAGGAGAATGTTATTCCAAATAAGATTTATTGATTACTGACGGCTCTTAGTGTTGACCTTCCTTTGGAGGATCTTTGCAGGATCCATCCCTAATATAATTCATCCCCCATGGCTGTCAAGGAAGCTATCATGTGCTAATTGAAATGCCAGAAATGAAGGCAGCTGGTCACCTACAGGCTCCAAACTGCAGCCCCAAACTTCCCTCCAGCCCCCATCTGTGCAAAAGGGTGGCTGGAAGCAAAGGAAAGTTATGAACCAGATGATGCACTTAGAAAAAGCTTGCAGGAGTTCAAAACACCCATTCCTTTGGCAAGGCACTCGCAACTCAGACAGCTAATGCTGGCCTTTACCCCAGCCCAGTGCAACCAGGAGGTAGTTTTGTCAGGTCACTTTATTTGCAAGGCTGTAAGTGTAGTGAACTCACCTTCCTACCGAACGGCCTGTTCATCCAGGCAAGGGTGCGTGTGTGGGGGCAGAGAGCCCAAACTTCACTTCGAGGAGTCAAGCAACAGCATCCCGGCAGTTGATTCATCTTTCCCAGCTGAGGCTGTACAGCAGTTTGACATACTGCTATGTTATTAAATGCATCTTTTTCCTGCCTTTGATCTACTACAGGAGGATTCTGGCAGAACAAGGCATGAGACAAAGTGCATGAGACAAAGTGATTAATGCCAGTGTAAATCAATCCTGACTAAGGTCCATATCACTAAAACCGTTCCTTTCTTCTGTCAACCCCAGGGTGAAGCTGTGGCTCCCCATAAGGCTGTCGTTGGATTGTTGGTCATTTGTCAGCTTTGAAGTGTTGTGCAGTGCCAGCCCTGGGGAATATATCCATAATTATTACTCTCTTCTGGAGGAAGAGAGCCAGATTCAGTTCTCTAGTACAGCAGCGTGCATCTAAAACAGGGGCGTCAAAGATGCAGCCTGCAGGATGGACTGGATCCGTGTAGCCACGTCACCTGGCTCCCACTGCTGTCCCTGTGTATGCCAATCTGGCCCCTCCTCCATATGCAGGATCCAGCACTTGCAGTGCCTGCTTTGGCCAGTCTGCGACCGCTGCGCACGGAGATGGCTACAGCTGGTTCAGGGCAGGCGCTGCTTGGGTCCTGGAGCAGGCACTGCATGCAACACAGTCCTGCATCAACCAGAGCAAGCACCGGGTCTGACCTGCAGGGATCGAGGCTCTGTGGGTCCCCCACATGCCAGATCTGGCACCTGTGCCATAGGTGATGCCAGCTCCGGCCAGTCTAGGACCTGCACTGCGTATGGCATCCACCCTGAACTGTCTGGAGCAGGCACTGCATACACCCCATGCCCCAAATAGGCCAGCGCAGGCATCATGTGGTGCAATCCTAGACCGGTCAGATTGGATGCCCAGGTCTGTGAGCCCAGTCCGGCCTGTGGGCCAGCCCCACACCACTCATCTAGCCTATGGAGCGGGCCCACAAGGCCAGATGAGTTTGACGCCCCGATCTAAACTGGTTCTGCATTTTACCCTTCGCTTAGAACGTGTCCCCAAGCCTTTCATGAGCTATTCTCTGGTAAGTGCCACTGACGATAAGTAGATGGAACAGGCAGTTTGCAACACGTAATTCAGAGCTGTCATTCAAAGTGCAGCCACAGGCTGAAAACCTGTAATAAAGACTGGTACCTTCTTGCTTAATGGGTCTGCTCCTGCTGTGCTCCAGTCACTGCCACTTGCCCTCCCGTCAAAAGCAGACCTTCGGCTCTTGTTTAGCCCACTTGACAGGGCGCTGGTTCCACACTGTGTGCTCTTTGAAGCAGAGACTGGCACTTATATTTGTACAGCTCCTAGCACAGCGGGTCCCTCATGCTGATCAGGCCGCTAAGCTCCTCTATAATATAGGTGGTGGATAATGATATGGATGATTTTCAGCCTTGTGCCGTTTCAGGGAATTGTTAATGAAAGCCTGATGACGGGGAGAGCGTCGCAGACCAGGGCCTGCTCGATGTGCAGATTCCACTGAGTTTGCAGTTGGCAAATCCTGTGTTTGCTTATAAAGTGATCATGCTTTATCAGAAGAAAATTCATTGCAAGGCAAATCTGAGGCTCCACGAGGCCAGCCTTACAGGGGCCCTTCTGCTTTTCCGCAAGGTCTAGCTTTGTCTGTTTCTCAGGGTGGCCAAAGCTAACCTGCTCCTTAGGAGTAACCAGAACGGGGCTTGGGTATTACTAGAGAAGAGCCCGAGCTGTAAAAATTCACCCAGGTTTTCGAACCCCGCTGCGCACAGGAGCACTGCGCATTCGCATGCTTTGCATTCAGGGTATGAGCCTGGCCCATTGTGGAGAAAGGGCCTTTCCTGACACTTGGATCCAGATCCAGACTTTCCCGAGGCTCAAAGCCTGGGGTTTGGTTGGGAGACTTCTTGAGTTACTTAGCGGATGATCAATAATGTTCTCCCTTTCCCTAGAATAACCAACTGGAAGAAATCGCTCCAGAAGAGCTGGCTCGTCTTTACAGGCTAGAAACACTCAATTTGCAGAACAACAGGCTCACGTCGAAAGGTAAGCTTGAAAACCTGAGAGCGGCGTGGAGAGGGACTGTTGACCTTGTTGCTCAAAGGCAGTGCAGCATGAGCTTATATAATAACCCGGCTGGCACTCGCAAGCAGGAGGTGCGAGGACCGGTGGGTGTACTTGTGTTTAGAAATGACTGGCGAGCTGCATCTGTCCTTTGGCCAGTGCACAAAATGTGGAGGCACTTTATCATCTGAAACAACACTCAGGACACAAAAATGCAGCCCTGGCGAACCAGGGGAGGAGACCTGGCAGCCACGCTGCATGCTGTCCTGACAGCCGCGTGTCCAGGCAGCTCTCCTCGATCCCACACTGCAACGTGATGGAAAGCCGGGGATGCCTGCATGCTGAGCAAGTTCCCTGCCACCAGGCCGGCCTCTTACCTTGCCCCTTCACTTCTGGTCAGTTTGGTTCATTTGATCCTAGGTCTAGTTTGCTCAAAGCCTCTGAAGCCGTATCATTTACCTTAAAAGTAATGTGGGTCCCAACCTCTCTGAACCCACTTTAATTCCTGTGGGTTTTGCTGTATAACTCATGCGTTTATTATAGAAACATGTCATTTAATTAACACACAAAAGGCCAAATTCTCAAAGGATGAGAGAAAGTGTCTGGGGAAGAGTCTTGTGATGCGAGTGAGACACGACCCTGGAGTGCCGGTGTGTTCCCAAAGCTATACCCTGGGTTTGTGTAGGTGCATTGGTCCCCCTCTCTGTTGAATGGGTGTGCCCGGGTTATTAATTTGCTCAGGAAGTGTGATTAACTACAGGTACTTCAGTAAAGTAACAGAAAAACCAAAGGGTTTATTACAAAGAAGAACAAATAGTATAAAAAAAGAAGCGATCAACTGCTTTGACAATGTTATGTGGTAAAACAAAACTGACAAAATCCTTCCCTTATGTTCTAACCCTCGTAAATATTCCTTCATCTCTTGGGGTTGCCCTCCCCTCCGTCTCGGCCAGCCCCCTCCACCAGGGACCGCGTCACCGAATCGGAGAGAAGTGGGCTGGACGGGACCTCCAGAGGTCATCTAGCTCAACCTCCTGCCTGCGGCAGGGTCAGCCCTATCCCAGCCGTCCTATACATCCACAATCGAAAATCGGCATAAAATGACTGTCAACCCTGGCACAGCACAGACCTAACACCCTACCCTGCCACGGGCAAAGCAGAGGATCTCAGCCGCCAGCGTCCTGCTTCTATGAAATGTCAGTAGACGCTCAAGAGGGCCCAAGGAGAGGGCAATGCCCCTGCTAAATAGGAAGGCAACAAGCCCCACAGTCCACCCCAATCTGACCATGGGGTAAAATGCCTTCCTGACCCCAACTATGGTGATTAGTCTGACTCTGAGTGGAGGAAAGGCAAGACCCCCCCGCCAGAAACTTCTGGCTTTGGTCCTAGCAGGAGTATTGGCATGCCCCAGTCACAGTCCTGGGTGGGGCCCTGCTGTATCCGCTCCAGGCACCAGATCAGGACTACTGGCCAGATCTTGCCTGCAGACGGTCTGGGCACTGCTCATCTGTCCTGCTGGGCAAAAAAGTTGAGCACCATTGTTGTAAAAGATTCCTGGGAAGGGGGAAGAGAGTCCGTATATGACTCCTGTTTGCTCTTCCCAGGCAGCGTGGATGCTCTGTGTAGCTGCAGTATATCTTGTGCAACGACTAATCTAACATCCGGTTGTTCGCTGTATCTGTCAGCATCATCACTCCTGTTACCAAAGGCCAAACATGCTCGTTGTTTTTCTAGCTCTTTGAGAACTTTCTTAGCCTTTATAGAAATAATTTAAAAAAAGAAGCAAGAGTTGGGTTGTTTCAGTTGCACTGAACACTACTTAAAACTTACATTATAGATATCTTTTGGGAAATGCCCAGCCCCTGTAATATTCTCACTCAGAAAGGGTGTTGTTGACTGTAAATCATTCCTGTTGTTTAAAGGGCTTCCAGAGGAGTCATTTGAACATCTGGAGAACCTGAATTACTTGTACCTCGCGAACAATAAGGTAAGAGGGCTTTCAAAGCTGCTCTCCAGTGTAATTTTAAGAACATGATGACTGTAAGAAAGATTTGAGTATTTGATATGACTTTAATATTGTGCTGAGGCACTTGGGTCCTCATGGGCATGCAACTTCAACGTGGGTAATGGCAGTGAGAAACGGCGGTGTGTGATGAGCAGTGAGAAGTGGAAACTGCCGCAGCTTTCTCCGTCTGCAGTTCATTGAAAACTGTCCCGTACCCATGGGTCAGTGGATCTGGAGGACTGTGGAGCAAATGGAAATGCGTCTTAGAAATGAGCTGGTTCTACTGAGGTTTTGGGACCATGCTGGTGTGCTCCACTGCTTCCCTGTGTGTTTGTATCCCATTCCTATAGTGGGTTGACATCAGAAGTTACTGGTAAGTGTCTTCTCTTGCTAGCAGTTAATTCAGTTACTCTTTCAGCTGAAGGGACGTCTTGCTTTGAGCAGCGAAGATCCCAACCTCTTGCCCAGCTGATGACCCATGGTAGAGGACAGTGAAGAAGCACCACCTTTCCAACAGGGATGGAAATGCCTTCACGTCACCCCGCTATTAAAGGGGTTCTGTTTGTTACCGCGTTTGGAGAGAGGAAGTGTACTTTGTGCCTGAAAGATCATCTAATCTCTTTCCCAGCTGTACGATTACTCCCGTAAAACATGTCACCAGAAACCCTTGCTTGTGCTCGTTAAGGTGCTTTGGTTTCTTTTAGCGACTCCCCAGAATGACTTGCTCTGGGAGGACCGGTCATGCCTGAGAAAAGTCAGTGGAGAAAATGGAAAGCTCGGTTGTGAAGGTGGAGACCATCTTGCATTTTCAATTCGGTTCTCTCTCCAGATAAATATCTGTGACCCTTTGGCCTTTAACTTGCGTGCAGATGGCCAGGTTCTTGGTCTCGGGTGTGCCAGGACAAATCCAGAAGGACTCCTGTGACTTTCCATCTGCAGTTACCCTGGGATGACTGAGACCTGGACCTGCTCCTTAGTACAGTAACATCATGTTCTCTCCTTCCCTTTCTAGCATCATTTCCATGTAACAATCTTGGCAGTGAGTAGCGCCATGAAAAAGAGCAAGCCAGGCCGTGACTAATATTCCAAAACTTTGTACTCCGGTTTTTCCCTGTGTGACAAACCAGTGCTTGGTTTTTCCTGACACTACTGCAGGGAGAGGCGCATCCAAGAGAGAAATGCAAATTTCAGTGAATGTCAGAAGCAGTTATAGTGAGAAGTTATTGACCTACAAAAAAATCACACATTTCTTCATAAATCTTGAGCCAGGACGAACTGGGTCGGCTTTGAGCTGAATCCCTGCTGCCTGGGGAAACATTGCAATCAACCCACTGTAGTGTCTGGAGGAGAGCAGGGATTTGCTGGTAATTTACTTCTCGCTTTGTGGATTATCTTGATGTTACCTTGGCTTTGATTGCGATAGCTTCAGATGTAGCTCGATCAGCAAGGCGCAGTTTTTCTAAATTAGCAAAGTCGGGCAGGCAGAAGTTCCTAATAAGTTAAAATCTTGCTGTCCTGAAGGTAAATAACTCGTACTGATTTCCTTTAAATGCCTCAAGAGCCTCCACACCATGTTTCAGCCACAGGCATCTAGACCAAGCCATGCTTATAATTAAAACCTCAGCTACTAAAACACGGGGCAGGTGCTGAGCTACTGCATTGACCGCTCTAAGCTCGTCATCAACCTCTTATTGCTGAGACGTTCTAACTATCCTAATATTTGCACTGGCATTATGGGATTTGCTGGATCCAACTCATTTCTGCTTTTGCCCAGGTCTGTAGCAGACAAAATAGGAAACTGATTCCAAATCCTGGAAACAGGTTTTACGGTGGTGTGTGGGGTTTATTAGTTAATCTGTCAGTTAACCATGGAGAAAAGAAATCGGCAGCATAAATGGGAGTCCAGCAACAAGGCTTCAAAAAAAAAAAAACCCTTTAGAAGCCAGTCTATTGTTGTTTAGGCAAGTAAAATATGGGTCGTCTCAGGACTGAATCTGCTGTAACTTTATGAAAACCCCAGCATTAGTCCTCCAAAGAACAAACCTGTTGAAATCATCATTCATTGCTATAGCATCCACCCCAAAACAGTACATCCAGTACACCATCCATCCTCTGAACTCCCTTGGAAGCAGCAAAAGGTTTGGCAAGTTGAGCGCGCGCCGCAGAAGCAGATATAGCGAACGTGTCTCGAGCCAGATGCTCTGATGTCACTCCACAGCAGCTTCTGCACCGAGAGCAGGGGTTTTCCTCCCCCCTCTAATTGGCAACATCTGGGAGATGAGCGCACGGCTGGAAGGAGGATTTGTGGATTGGTGATGGTGATAGCAGGTGAAAGCAGAACGGCAGCGTACCCTCCACTGAACGTATTTTCCATTTCTAGTAAGTGAAAGGGATTTCTCTTCAGAGATCTGTCCTTTTTCTGGACAGGTTTCCAATGTGCCTGAGGCAGACAAGAGGAACAAGCTAAGCATCAGAATAATTTGTTGCATAGGCTTTTGGGAGCAGCCATACTTTTCTGATGTCAGCTGCTATCAAGAGGCTAGGAGGCGATGGGTGACGGGAAGGTGCAGCATTGACGTTCCTGTCCTAATGAATCACTGGAAACATGCGCAGAGATCCTGGGACTGCTCGTCTGTCTTCAGATATCTGACTCTTGTGTTCCCACCGATTACTACAAAAGTTCGTGGGGGAAAGTTTTCACGATGGGACAGATTTTGCTATGCCACTTCTATCTGCATTGGCCTCCCCATTGCAGCTGACATCCAGTGATGAAATGGATTTGGAGAAGGCCTCCCGTTTCTCTCTGACGTATCAGGCCGTGCCGTCTGAGACCTCTGATCTGATCTTCCCAGCCAGCACCACCAGTACAATCCCCAATAATTGAGGACAGAGACTCTTACCAGCCCTGGGAGGAGAGGACGCTGGCGGATAGCCACGCAGAGCAGCGAGAAACTGTTTTCTTCTTAAACAAAGAAAACCTCCTTCCCAGTTCCTTCCTGTGCCGCTTTCAGCAGGTGCAATGTTTCTCTGTGTCCCACCTGCGTAAGCAATACCCTTGTGTTTTCTGTAGGAGACCTGACCCAACTGACTGCCCTCGCAGGAAAGCTTGAGCCTACCCTTGTCCATAAAAAAGATGTTCTGCCTGGTTGATTTCTGTGAATTGTGCCATGGTAGAAACAGTTTTCCCGATGCTTTGCATCCGCTCTTCCCAACGATCACCCCTGTCTGATCAGCAAGTGAGAGGACACATACAGAGCTAATGCCATGTGCTGTCAGTTTTGGTTGCTAGCAAATGGTCTCTGCTTTTCATGCATTCTTGGTGATACTGGGGAAAGGCTCAGAGGAGGTAACATCCCTAGGAGGTGTCGTCTGGCTTGCACTGGTGCCCGCTGAACAATTTCAGGCACGGTAAGCCCACCAACTCGATCACAGGGGGTAGCTGCAGAAAAATGAATCTGAATTATTTTCAGTTTCCTGAAAGAAAGTCTGAATTGCAAGTCTGGCACGTTACGAAGTGACAGAAACCTGCCTCTGCCCAGCCTGTGCTTGACACCGCCAGGGAGAGGAGAGCAAAGAGTCTCTTTGCTAATTTCAAGTGTAAAGGCAGGCCACTCTCCGGTGAAATAACTGCTCTCCCCCAAAGCCTGCATGATGTGTTCACCTTAATAGTAATTTGTAAAACATTTAAGTCCTTGCCATCCCTTGATTTGGGCTCTCATGTCTTTTGATTTGGGCTCTCATGTCTTGTCTACCCTGTGGCCTGGCTCTCCTGATCATTATAGTAGTGGAAATCAACAGCTGATGGGAAGTACTGGTGTGATAATGGTGTATGAGGTGCTTTCACAGGTTCAAGGCATTGAAGACCAGGATCAAGAAGGATGATTTCTTGTGTAACCCAAACCGTAGAATTGCAGCAAGTGATTTCTGTACCGGGCCACAGCTTCTAGCTGAGCTACAGCGTCTCTTAAAAAGATAACCGTTCTCAATTTTAGGGCTTCCAGTGACAAAGGAATTCATCCATCCTAGCAAGTTGTCCCAGCTTCTCCTAACCATTGCACCTTTTATTATTCACTTGAATTCGTCTACTTCAGCTTCCAGGGGATGGAGTCTAATCTGCCTTTTGTGTCCTGCTCGTGGAGCCCTCCGCTCTCAGTTCCTCGTAGTGGTGGTTAGGCTGCGATCAAGTTATTGCTCGGCCTGCTCTCGGATAACCTAATGTAGGCTGACCTGCTGTAGTCTCTCTGTGCAGGGCAGGCTTAATTCTTGTAGCTCTTTTTTGAACATCCTTTTTTAAAAGCCTGGGCTGGTTGTTCCGGTAGTGGTGTCAGTAGTGCTGTCTACCCGGGGGATAACGCCTCTATTCAGCTTTCCAGCCAAAAACTGCATCGATTTTTTCTTAACCAGAGCATCACAGGAGAGGCTTGGTCCAGTTGTGGTTTCACTTCGATTCCTAAATCCTTTCCTGAAGCACAGCTTTTTCTGAAATACAGTCCTCCATCCTGTGAATGTGAATTGCATTCTTGGTTTCTAGGTCAATGACCCTATCTGTAACTGTTCATCGGTGATCCCAGGTTATCAAAGAAACCAGATCGCTCTCTAGAACTTACCTGTCTTAATAGCTAACTACTGTTCGACCGATCGCCATCTGCAGGCTTTACCCAGAATCTTTTTTATCTATTTTCCCAGGTAATTGATGATAATGGTGAAGAGCGTTGGGTCAAAAGAACAAAACCCTCCACTAATCTCCGTGTGAAGTATAAACCCCTTGCTACAAAAACACCGGCACGTTATTTGACTTGAATAAATAAGAGCTAACAATAATATTGCTCCTGTGGCTACTTGAAAGTCTCCTGTCTCTTGGTGATTTCTTCTTAAACAAAAGCCAAGTTGTTTTGGGGATGCATCAGGAGAAGCATTAGGTGCAAGTCACAGCCGGTGATAGTGCCTCTCGAGCCAGGACTGGTTAGGCCTCATCAGGAGTATTGTGTGCAGTTCTGGGCTTCACATTTTAGAAAGGACATGGAGAAGTTAGAGAGGGTCCAGAGACAGGCAACAAAGGTGATAAAGGGCTTGGGAAGCAAGTCACATGAGGAGAGCCCTGAAGGACCTGGGCAGATTCATCTTGCAGAAAAGGTGCTTAAGAGGGGACATGGCAGCAGTCTTTGGGGGCTTGAAAGGCTTCCATAAAGAAGAGGGAAAGCAGCTTTTTCTCTATTGCTGCAGAGAGGAGGATGTGGACCAATGGCTTGAAGTTGCAGCAGTTTAGGTTCAGATTGGGCATCCTTCAAAACGTCTCCATGGTCGGAATAGCGAGGCCGTGGAGTAGAGGCCTGGGGAAGCTGTGGGCTCTCCATCGCCGGTGGTGTTCAAGACGAAGTTGGACAGCCACTGGGCAGGGCTGGTCTAGGCATAGCGATGCCCATGTTATTCCCATGTTTCTGGGCCTTGCTGGTTGCCCCCACCCCTCCTTTTTGCTACTTGGCAGAGTGTGTTTGAACCTTCCTCAGGCATTAGGGGCTGGCTATAGCCAGGCCTGGGGGGTGTGACTGGGTATGCTCCTGCTGGCACCCAAGCCAGCAGTTCCTGGGTCTTGTCCCTCCACTCGGGATTAAATCAGTCGCAATGTTTGGGCTCAGAAAGGACTTCTACACCATGGTCAGATTGGTACAGACTGTGGGGTTTTTTTTACCATCCTCTGCAGCAGGGAGCACGCGTGACTCTCTGCATGGGATCTTTTGAGCGTATATTGACAGCATTTCCTAGAAGCAGGACGTCGGCTGCCGTGGGTCCCCTTGCCATATCTGCGGCAGGGTATGGTGCTAGGTCTGTGTTGCATCAGGGTTGCTTCGTTAGGTTTTAGATTATGGTTTATGTGCAATAACGTGGATGGGGCTGATCCCACCTCGGGTAGGGGGCTCAATTAGATGACCTCTGGAGGTCCCTTCCAGCCTTACTCTGATCCAGCCCAAACACTGGGGAGCGGGGTGGGAATCTACCTTTTTCCTATAGAGATTATTTAGTGAAGACAGTAAACTTTGCTGTTTTCATTTAGACACTTTGTGCTAGGCTAGCTGTCTCTTCAAAGAAGCTGGCTTGGAAGTAGCTTGGGTTAGTACCACACCTGCTGCATTTAAATAGTCTCTTTCTAATATTTGTTTTTCAGTTAACAGTGGCTCCAAAATTTCTACCAAATACCTTGATCAGTGCAGATTTTGCAGCCAACTATCTCACTAAGATTTATGGGCTCACATTTGGACAGAAGCCAAACCTGAGGTAAGGTGAAATGATAATGTTTTGTCGTTGCTGGGAGCCAATGTGCGAGTGGGACAAATTGCCATATTTACTTGCACACTGCACCCATCACTTTCCCCAAAATTAGCCAGTCAGAATTGGAGTGTGTGTTTTAAGCAAGGAACTTGAGTTTTGCACCAGGATGAAACACGGGGCCATGAAATGGCTGCTGGGGCCTGTGCTCCCTTGCCCAGCACATGCAGGATGGGGGGAGTCCAGTCCTCGGCATCGCTCGCCCTCCCGGCTGCAGAGCTAAAGGTTTAACGCTGTCATAGCTGCTGCTAAATTGGCAGCAGCTTTTGGCTGCTCTATGGAAGCTGTTCTTGAGCTATCTCCCCCCTTGTGGAAACAGAAAGGAGGGAGATGATTCTTCCTCAAGATATTTACAGCCCTGCTTTGCAATCTTGAGAAGCCGAGGTTTGCAACCAAACCATGGGGATTGTCTCCTTAACCACATGCCAAGAGTTTTGAGGCTTGGCGAGAACGCCAACAGATTCCTTTTGCCTTCTGGCCAAACACAAAGCTGAGCTCACACCCCTAAATCCAGACAGAGATTTTGAACAGACGCAGATCTCAGGCTTTTTGTTCAGCCTGTTAAGGTGAGAGAGTTTGTGGAAGTCAGGTTCGAGTCTTGACTTCAAACAGCTCAACATTTCAGAGAGTATTAGAGCCCAGAGCTTTAGTTTGGCAGTGTTTCTCTCGTGGCGTAGTCGCAAAGAGTATGGCTTGACAAAGAAAGGACCAGGAATTGGATGCTGCCGTTGTTTGTATTTCAATGTAATCCCACTTGACGTTTATACACTTGGGTCAGTGCAGGCCCAGCTTGACTGCCCATCTCGTGGAAGGCCTTGCCCTGCTTGTCCAGCGGCTCTTCAACTGCTGCAAGCATCTCATTACTGTAAAAAACCCTCTTCCCATAAAGATCTTCTACATGTCCCCCAAATGAAAGGAAGTCTGGTGAACAGGCTGGAAGGGGAGCAGTTCATGTGCTCATTGTAGTCTCCGTGCCTGGGATCATGTATGGGGGGATCCATTGTCCAGGTGACACAACTCCTTTCCAGTGACCTTCTTTGATGGGTTTGAAAGCATAGCAGATTGCGAGCGTAGTGTTCTCCATTTTCTGATCTTGCCTTTTGAAAGGTAGTCAGTCAAGGTCGGTTATCCTTTCCTTGACCTAACCAATGGACATAATCTTCTTGAATTCCCCGGGAGACCAAGACTGTGCTCATGCTATACTGTTGGATTTTAGGATTAAAGCAGTGAAGTCATGCATCATCCTGACGATGATTCATAATCCTGCTCAGGATTTTTTTTTCTGTGTTGGCTTGAAACTGTGCCAGAGGCTCTTTGCAACTGGTGTGTTTTCATCTGATCCATGCACAAAATCCTAGCTAGCGCCTCGCCTTGCTGACCCTTTTCTCAGGGCCAAGTCCTCACTGAGGATGGCATGCACTGCAACTGTGCTGCCGCCACGTGTCTCAGCTCGTGTCCGACTGATGGAAGGGGTCTCCTGTTACCCTCTGCATCCGCTTGTGCTGGTGACCTCTCGGGGACATCCTGACCTTAGCTCATCCTCATTGCTGATCTTCTCTTGCTTAAAGTCCGCTGCCTAGTGTTTTAGTGTGGTATGTGAAGGGATATCATCCATCAATATTGCCACCCGTCCTCATGGATTTCTTTTGGGGTCAAACCCCTTCTTATGGAGGTGCTTCCTCACCATGGATGTCATGCTTCTCCATTTCTTCATCTTTTATAATGACCGACTCCCGTGGACATGTCCTGGCACGAGTTCTTCCTGCACAGATGCCCCCAAAAACACATGTCTGCTCGCAAAGAAACACAAACACACCTAATGGCACTTCAGGCATTGAAATCTGTTGGACCCCAGCATTTCAGTAAATAAGTCAGTCTCGATGTTTTCTGAATACCCCATCTACACTTAAAATATAGATATGTGTATCCCCTAAAATGGGGGGTGGAGGGGGGATGAGATTGAGATGTAGTTTCCAGAGGGATGCCCTGGGTACGTCTAGGAAAGCAGACCCCACTGCTTGACTCAAGCTTGCTTTCCTTCTGGCAGATCCGTGTATCTTCATAACAACAAACTTTCGGATGCGGGGCTACCCGATAACATGTTCAATGGCTCTAACAATGTGGAGATACTGATCATGTCCAGCAACTTCCTCAAGTACGTGCCGAAGAATCTCCCCCCCGCGCTGTATAAGCTGCATTTAAAGGTAATGGAACCGGCGTCGCCCGTTTTCTTCCATCGGGGGCACAGACCCACGCGTGTCCAAAATTCAAACTGCTGAGCCAGCCCCTTCCGGTTCGCTTGGAAAAACTCCCAGGCCCGTTGTTATAACTGACTTGCTAAATTTGGGCTGTGTGAAAAGCAAGGCTGAGGGCAGCTGATCTCCGCTGTACTTCCCACGTGGGAGGTGCTGGTACCTTTGCATTGCAGCGCAAGCCTTCTCACACGACTGACCTGGACGGCTCACGCATAGGGCTGAGAAAGTCGATAAATCTCTTAAGGCTCCAAATCCGGCGGGCTCAGCAAGGAGACCAGTTGCGGTGGGCTTTTTCCCAACGTAGTTGATTTTCCAGTAGGTAGTCAGGTTGCCTGCCAGCTCATTGCACGTAAGACTCTTCACTTTTAATTGCTATTAACCTCGTATCTCAGCCAGCCTATAATTCTGTCTCCGAGCTCTGCTGGGCTCCGGTATTCTTACCTCCGTGTAATCCGGTTCTGGTAACAACACCTGTGCCGCGTTTACACCGGTGCTCTCATCATTGCTAACACTTGAGTTGAGTGGCAGAAAATCCTAGGCCCAGCCATGTCTATTGCTGGTGTTCCCTTGAGCAGAAGAGACTGATAATATATCATCAGCCCCTTGCTAATAGGAGCAGAGTAATGAATCAACGAGCTAAAAGGCCAAAGGCAGAGGCTGAGTTAGTTTTGATGCAATAGAGTCATGTCTGTCTCTTCCTTCTTGGATATCTTGGATATTGAGCCCTTGTTGGTGCAGGCAAGTTGATTAAGATGATACGTGAGATTTGTTTAATATAGTGTACTTTAAATGTTTCTGTGTCCGCTCTATTTAGCATTAATTCCCTTGGGAGAACATGCACATGCTAAGGTCAATGTATTATTTCTGCTTGTACGTGGAGTATACAGGAGGTGACATTTTACTGTGGGCTGAGAGCAACCGCAAGGTTTCACCTGCTGCTGCCGGCTGGCTGCTCAGACGCTGCATGGAAAGAAGAGTCTCTTTAGGGATGCTGGCTAGACGGCGTGCCCTTTGGGAGCACGCGGGTAGTGGTAAAGCCGCGGGACTGGCTGGGGCACCTCCAGCCGGAATTCTGCTTTTCCAGTGAAATCTGGTTTCCAGGATCTGGCGTCTTGGGCTGGGCTTCTTTGAGGTGCCTGTTTGATAGGCTTACATACAGGTGGAGGGCATATGAACCTATAGACTTAATTAGGACCCATTAATGAGCCAAATCTTGTGGTTCCCCTCGCTCGGGGAAGTATGCCGGGGGAGGAGGCAAGAAGAGGGCAAGCCCAGTGGGGTTTGGGTTTATTCCTCTGACAGACCCAGTGACAACCTTTGTGCCGGCTCAGCTGTTGCCCCTACTGATATTTGTTACTCCTTGAGTGTTTATACACATGCTCTGGGGAGGTGCTTTAATTAGAGTGGCTCCAAGAGCAGGTCTAATTAAAGCACCCAGATGTCTTGCATATAAGCATCCCTGTGCTTAAAAATGGTGCCAGGGGTGCTTTACAGTGCCCCCGCCACCATTTTTAAGCACAGTAATGCTGATACGCAAGACATTGGAGTCTGCTGGAGCACGCAGACCCCATTAATCGAGTCTGCTCCGACATGCTGTAATTACAGCACGTTGGTGCAGCCTCGCTGCTTGTGTACAGGCGCCCCTTATGTCTGCGAACATGAAGCCTACAATATAAACTACTTGTCATTGTGCCCGAGGACCCGCTAGCCTAATCGTGTGCTTCCTATGGCTGCAGAACAACAAGCTGGAGAAAATTCCCAAAGGAGCCTTCAGCGAACTCTCAGGCCTTCGAGAGCTGTATTTGCAGAACAACTACCTGTCTAATGAAGGGATGGACAATGAAACTTTCTGGTGAGGATGTGTCCTTCGCGGGGCGGGCTGGGGTGGGGGATAGTGGGCTCTTTTCCTGGGTGCAGCACACGTACCATGAGGTACAGAGGCTCCATGTATAACACGTGCATTCATTTACTGGGTCAGGATGAAAAGACCTAGATGCAGATGCTGCTAACCAAAGATGAAGATGTAGGTGAGCAGTGTGAGTTGGCATCACACAGTGTCCATAAGGGATGCCCTATTTCATGTCAAATGATGTCATCTCCCTGGCAGCTATGAGCCTGCTAATGCAACGTACCAAGTGCCTTAACACCGTTTAGTCCTGCTGAAGTTGAGGACTGTCATGGGTAATGTTTCTGATGACAGCTGGATGAGCAAGCATGGCTGCTCTGGCTAAGGCACGGCTCCCATTCTGCACTGGGGATGGGTGGGGATTTTTGCACGTGGTTGTCAATGGTTGCTCCAAATTAACCTACAAAGCCATATCCCCCAAAGACATTGTGTCTATTGAGAAGAGGCTATGCAGCACCCTCCAGCCTCTATTAACCGAGCATGCCACTTGAACTTCTCCAGCCCTAGAAATACGTGTCCCGAGACACAGAGGCTGAGTCCTGGTCTGCGCCCAGTTGGTGTAAGTGGATGGGCTGAGGATTCATTTTGTTTCAATTGAGACCTTGGTATCCAGTGTGAATGGCTTGCACAAAGCAGATCTGGCCCTAAATCACTTCCATAATCCTGGAAGGTCACAGGAAGTTCATTATTTTGGTAAAAGCCTCCAAGCCTGTGCTTCTCCCTTCTGTAAATATAATGCAGCACTCTCTTTCAAAGGCAAAATTTGATTTCCAGTGTGAAAAAAGCTCTTTAATTTGAAAAGGGAGACAGGAGTTGCTGTTTGTTAGGCTGTGCTAACTTCTGCGTCTGCAAATGACCCGGGAGCTAGTGCATGTTGTTTGGGCTTCCCTTGCATCTCTGCCTACCTTTCTCTGCAGTCGCTTCAGTTGCTCTGCCGTACCGCTTGGTTTGAGGTGCCAGTGAGGGAAATGCCAAGCCGACCTCAGCCCTCTGGCAGGTGACACGTTCTCAAAGCTTAATGAGCCTGGGTGGCTGTCCCTGTGGTGTGTGGCTCGTGGCACTGGCTCTCTCTGAATAGCCAGCGAGATGCCCACACCTTCTGTACGCCCCAGCAGGGCTTTTGCACCAGACTGGCTGGGAAGTACCCGAGGGGCTGTGGTGGGGGGAAGAGGCCGAAGCTGCCAGGGAGCTATCTTATGGTTTCACCTGGCAATAAGTGACTGGAGAGTGTCTGTCTGTTTTCTTTCCCAAGGAAACTGTCCAGCCTAGAATATCTGGATTTGTCCAGCAATAACCTTTCGCAGATCCCAAGCGGTTTACCTCGAAAGATTGTCCTCTTGCACCTGGAGAAGAACGCCATTAAGACGATTGCCCGGGACATCTTGCCCCAGGTGAAGAACCTCGAGTACCTGCTGCTGCACAACAACAAGCTCAAGGCCCGAGGGATCCACCCGTCCGCCTTCCAGGGTCTGAAGAAGCTGCACACGGTCCACCTGTACAACAACATGCTGGAAAGGATCCCCAGCGGGCTGCCCCGGCGCGTGAAAACACTTATGCTGCTTCATAACCAGATCTTGGAGATCAACAGGAATGACTTTGCCAACACGTACTTCTTGGAGGAGCTCAACCTGAGCTACAATAAGATCACGAGTCCCCAGATCCACCGCGAAGCCTTTCGTAAACTGAGGCTACTGAAGTCACTGGATCTCTCTGGAAATAATCTCCACACGGTGCCCTTTGGCTTTCCCAAGAACTTGCAGGTCCTGAAGCTGAAGGAGAACGAGATCAGCTCCATCCCGAAGGGAACCCTGGCTGGCATGACCAAGCTGCGGGAGCTCTTCCTGAGCCACAATAAACTGAAAGTCTCCTCCATTTACGTGGGAGTGTGGAGAGAACTGAGCAGTCTCCAGGTAGAAACATCACCTTCTCTCCTTCTGTTCGGGTGTGCTGGATCTGTCTGCTTGAGCCGGTTGTAATGCTAGGCTTGCACTGGTTATTATTCTCTAGACGTGCACTTAAAGGGTGGGACCTCCTGGCTCGAGGGTGGAAAGGGTCTCCTACCTGGTTTTGCAAACACTTGTAGATGTATCCATCCACTGCGGGATAGACTTGTTCTCCGTTGTTCTGTTTTTAGAGGATGCATAAAGGCTAGCTTTTGTCCTGAGCTGCTGCAGGGCTTATGGGATGTGGTTAGTTGTAACAGCAGGGGTCTAGGCTTGATAGGCAAGAAGTCCCTTTGGAGCCCTGTATGCTAGGGGTGTCAAATACGACCTGGGACTGGGTCCAGCCCATGGAGCCCCATGATGTTTCCTAGTGCAGTCCTTGGGTCTGAACTGACCCTGCCTGGCTCTGAGCGGTGCCTAAGAAGCGTACTGCATGCTGGCACCCATTCCAGCCCCTCCAGGGTCTGCACCGCATGTGGTGCTCACCCCAGGAGCTCTGGGACGTGGGCTGCACACGGTGCCTGGTCTAGCGAGTCCGGGACAAGCGCAGCACGTGAAGCCCATGTGTAGCACAGGTCCCAAGCCAGCTGGGGCAGATGCCACGTGCCACGCAGCACTGGGCAAGCTGCTAGGGGTGCCATGTGTGACACCGCATGTAGTGCAACGGCCACTTCAGGGTCCATGCCACACATGGTGCCACTCCAGGACACTCCCTGCATGTGGCACAGATCCCAGAGCAGGCGCCGGATCCAGCATGCGGGGTGTGGAGGGGCTCTGGGGCCTATTGGCCTGATCCAGCCTGTGGAGTGACCCTGGGTCACTTATCCAGCCTGTGGGGCCAAAAGAGCAGATGCCCTTGCTCCGTGCCAGTAGGCCACTGGTGGTAAGCTCTCTTGCATCTGCGTGTTCAGCTGACACTCCTAGCAATGCCCCTCGTCTCTCCGGAGGGTTTTAAATCTGCTTTGTGTTCAGACCTCAGAAGGGAGGGTCTCCGGGAGGATGGGAGTGTGCGAACAAAAACGCACTTCATGTACAAAACATCCACAGCAGCAGCGTGATGTCACCCGAGCCAAGCTGGAGGATTCAGCAGAGGCTGCCTGAGGCACGTCGACAACAGTCGGGGAGTCTGGATTTAATCAGCAGCCTTGTCATTTGCTTAATTGTCGGGGAAAGCTGGACATGAAACATAAGGCAGGCAAAAACGATCCCATTTGTGCTGTGCAAAGTGACTTTTCAGCTCGTGTGCGAGCTGACAGATTTGCCCGTTCCCTGCAGTAAAAGGCATTACCCCATCATGTGGCTATTGTACCTATTGTACGTGCATTAGGGCGCTTTCGGGTGGGAAATTCTGTACCTGAAAGCAGCTCGGGGTAAGGGATGCAGAACAGGTCGTGCTGGTCTCCGCTGCAAGGGCCTCACGCAGCCCCGGTGTTTAGACGGCAGCTCTGCTCTCAACGCCTCCCCAAGAAAACGGCGGGTTGTATTCTTTGCTGGTGTAAAGCAGCAGGCACCGGAGCTGTGGCTTTGTGCACCAGCTGAAGCTCTTGCTCATACCTCATTCATACCTTTTCTATTTGCTTGTTACCTTGGTGCTTTAAATGCAGGGGGGTAATCCCAGACACGGTGCAGGTACGTCAGCAGTACAAGGACGATGCTTTGGTCAGAGGGAAGGCGCTGGCGAGCGAGGGGGATCACAGCCGATCGGGTTGCTTCGCTGTAACAGTCCCATGAAATCTCGCTTGTCCCTGCTTCTGCTTTTAGATGCAAGCAAATGCTCGTCTGAACTTGGAAGGTTTAATCCGGAAGGACACAAGCTTGTGCTGCTCACACTGGCGTCGCTCTGGCTTTCCCTTGCTGCCGCGACGCAAGTCGATGTCAGGCCTGAAGAGCGTAGTGCAGAATCAGACCCGAGCGCTCAGCTGTGTGCAGCTGTGCTGTAAAGTCTGTTTGGATAAGAATGAGATTACTAAAATAGGCCTGTTTTGTTTTGTGTTTTCAAGTAAATGCTAGGGAAGCTACCCTAGAGCACATTTGGGCAAGGTGTTCTGAGCGGCTGTCGTTGCTCAGTTATTTCCCGTACTCTCTCTATTCATTTCTATAGCACTGGGGGCTTGGCTATTCAGCTCTTGGATGCGTAGGTGCACTGGGGGGATGTGACATATCATGACTTCAAATATACTTTACTTGGCATAAAGAACTAGCCCCCTTGAAGCCATGAAAAACTACCCCAATGTATAAAGTTAGGCATTTGCAAAATTGGGTCTTGAATCCAAGTGTGTCACCAGAGTGACGGGAGTTATTCCAGATGTGCGGGCAAGTAACTGGGAGCAGGGCTCAGATCTGGTGGCTGTTCGGTGCCGGGCGAGTACTAGCAACGGCAGACGGAGAACGAGTCTGACCCGCTTCCTTCTGTCCTTCTGTAGGACTGCTCACTCCGGTGAGTGAGGGTTGGGGCATCACGTCTGATCTAATTGAATAGGCTGGCCTGTAGAAGAAAAAATTCACGCCATGGTAAAAGTAACTGCCTGTTTCCTCAAAGTGTTTGGGAGCAACGTTGCAGGAATCCCTCCTGCAGACTTGAAACCCGGGCTGCTTTTTGCTCGTTTCAAACAGGGCTGGACTAAGCCCTGAGGCCAGGGAGGGAAGGGCAGGGGCTCTGATGCCAGACAGCACATCTGATGTGAAACGGCTACATCAAATACACGCGTGGGAGGGCAGATCCCTTACGGCTGTGCTTGCTTGCCTGGAATCCCCCCCAGCTCTGCCTGCTGCGACGTGAGTTAGTCGGCTAAAACCGGTTTAGAAAACAACACGAATCCCTTCCATTCCTCGCGGTGAACTCAACCTGAACTTCTGTACGGGCTTGGGAATAGCCGTTGCACTTCCGCAGCGTGCGCTGTTTCCGACTCGCCTGGAAGTACCCAGCGCACAAGCAGGCACCCGGCAGTCCCATGGGAGAGGCGAGGAAGCCTGTGTCAGGTCATATGAAACCCCAAAAGCCTGGTTAAACCTTGCACAGACGCCTAACTTCTGACGAGTTTACTGGGCTGATCGTTATCTGTGCTACACTTTTACAGCTCACCGATTGCTAGCCTCGGTCCCCGATGACAAGTGAGAACTCATGCTCCCAGTGATAAACTGTGCTTCGTGCTGCTAATGGATCTGAACTCGTTTCTTCAGTTAACTCCTTGCTGTCTGTCTCTTCTTTCTCAGCTATTGGACATGGCCGGCAATCAGCTGATTTATATTCCGCCAGGCCTGCCGGCATCCCTGGAGTACCTGTACCTGCAGAACAACAAGATCACAACCGTGTCAGAGCGCGCTTTTGAATCCACACCCAACATAAAGGGGATTTATCTCAGGTAAGTGAATCTGCAATCCTTGCCTCTCGTGGGGAGCTCGGGGTACAGCCAGCTCCGCATGCTGTGAAAGAGCGAGTGTGCTCATCACGTGCTCTCTCTGCCTGGAGGGTGGTATCCTTTCACACTGTAGTGCTTGTAAGAATGGGTCAGGTGCATTGCAGTGCATGTGCCTGTCGCATGTACCCACGTGTAGCCAGAACCTAAAAGTTAGGCTTATTTATAAGCCCTTCAGCCTCGTTGGTGGTTTTCAATTCTGAATATGTCCAGTGTTTCAAAAGGGCACTTGCTGGTGGGGCATGCACGGCCAAAAGGGCACGTGCTGGTGGGGCATGCACGACCCTAACTGGGGGGGAAGCGGGGTTGCCTGGACAGTTGCGTAGAAGAGGGATGAGAGCAGGCTGCTGTGATGATCATGGTGCTTAGATTGTAATCGGTCACTGCAATTATTGCAGATCGCTCTTTTTGTCCAGAAGATGTGAAATTGTTGGTTTTTAATAAACTGTGCCCTAAGGATCTTTAGGGAGAGAAAATTTTAAACCCTTTGCTAACGCATTCAATCTGATTTGCAGCCTCTTTCATGAAACTGCAGAGCCCATGACACTGGGGACATGCATAACATGATACCCCAGTCCCAGCTTTCACCTTTCCTGTAATGATCAGAGTCTAGAGCTGAAAAAGTGTATTTGGTGAAGGAGAGAGCCAGGGCCATGAATTATCAGTATTGCAGCAAATCGTTGTCATGTGGTCACTTCTACCATATGTAAACACAGGAGCCGACTTCCTCCTCTGTGCCCTTGGTTCCTTAGGCAGCGCACCGGAGCCGTAGCGGCTTGCTGAGAGTGCCTGTAGCTTGTGTAAAGCCAAGGAAATTAGCTGCTGCATCTTGCTGTCCCAGCAAGGGAGCATGCCAGGGTGATCCCTGCTCTTCTAATCTTCCATTTCCACAAGGTCCCTTCAGAGTGACATACATCATCCTGGCTGCTTCTAAAGGACATGCCCTAGCTCAGCCAGAAGTTATGACATGAACCGTTCAGTATGCTCCTGTGGCTGGTGTTTCTGCAGAAGGTCACCCTGTGGTCAGGACAGTCTCTTCTGGACTCGGTCTTTGAATTCAGTGCGCTAGTGGTGCAAGTTAGGGCAGCTCCTGGGCTGCTGCAACTAACCCACTGCCAAGGCCAATGCAGGTGCCTGCCAGCCTACTTCTCTATGATTTTCGGATGCGACTCTCTGACACATCCCTGCTGTTGTTTGCACTGAAAATTCATCTGCAGAAGAGTGGCACCTAATAACAAGTGTGGGTTGTTTGGGGTTGTTTTTTTTAACTACATACTCTATACATATAAAGAATTAATAATGGACCTCAGTTACACCTAGCATAAACCCAGACAAATGCAAACAATTTAAATTGAGTTATGCAGGATTTGTCCGTGCAAGTAAAATCAGGATCTAGTCTTGGAAGTATGTTCATTTTTAAGTGCTTCCAACCATGCAGCTCAGATTAGATGTGTTAACGTCTCTTCCCCACAAGAGTGTGTAATATTTGGTTGGTCCCAGTTTCCCCCCCACGTTAATGCGTTCAGAACTGACAGTGTGCCTAGCACAATGACATGTATGTCTTCTAAGCTTTTTTCCCTCCATCTGCACCTACTCTGCCCTGTGTATCTATGTAAATGCGGCACTGTTTCTTTCTGGATGAAACAAGGCATACTGAGCACATGAGATTAAAAAGTCTGGCGTAAGTAGAATCCAACAGGTTCGGTCTGGCAGAACGCAGTAGGCACTCTTGATGCAGACTGGTCATTTCATAGAAGTGTGTGTGTGTCCAGGTGCGCACACACAATTTGCAAAACCAGATGAGTTGTATTTCGCAACAATCACCGTGCCGTTACAAGAGAGTGACATGTACATCTGGGGGTATTTAAAAGAATATAACAGTGATCGTATTCAAGAGCGGTGAGCCATGCAATAAATGTAAAGGATTATTAAATTACAGATTAGTGTGCTTACACTTGGGAAACAAAAACGGCAGATAAACAACTGTTGATTTGTCCTGGTCATACAGGGAGACTTTGATCTAATATCGAAAGGGGAGGAATCTAAAAAAAATCAGAGAAAAGCAAACTAAGCTTTGAAGGGCCTGGTAACATTTGCATGTGGGATGGGAAGGGCGGCGTGCCAGCATTAAGGATTTATGAAGGAGGGATTCCAATAAAGTTTTTGCCTGTTGTATACAGCTGTTGAGGCTGAAGGCAGGGGGAGAGATGGGATTTGGACTGGAAGTCTTTCTGAGAGCCAGATCAGCTGGAATCGGTGAATTTTGTGCATTGTTCGGATTTTCGTTGTCTTTTCCTGCTATAAGGTCCTTTGTCTGCCATAGAAGTCAGCAGGATGTGTAAATTATCACTCCACTTGGCTGCTGGTAGATCCCTACCTTATTTCTCTGCTGTCTTCCTATCCAGAGCTCTCCCTGGGGTCAGCTGGCATCGCTCCCAGTGAAAACCAATGTACGCTTGGACTTAGATGCACCGTTTCCCATTAGGCTGTTGAAGCTGGGACACTTCTGTTTCTATGTTAAGGAAACACTTTAGAAATAGCCTGTCAGCGGTAGAGTCAGGCCCGTGAGCGTTCATACTGCCAGCAGTTCAGGTCTGTAGGCTGGCCCTGTATTTCTTAGGATGTTACTTGGTGCCAGTGCAAGGGCAGGGTATGTTAGTACTCGGGCAGTCTTCAAACACTCCTGTGCTGGCTTCAGAGATGAAGGGTATTTAGCATCCCTGTGGATTGCACGCCCTAACAAAGTTCAGAATTGGGATCTAACAAAGCTGCATCAAGGAGTTATTTTAAAACCAGCGGTTCTATGTTTTGTTTTGAAGGTTTAATAAGATTGCAGTTGGATCGCTGAAGGAAAGTATCTTCCAAAGCCTAAAGCATTTGCAGGTGCTGGACATTGAGGGGAACCTTGAATTCAGCAGCACTTCAAAGAACAAGGACAATTCAGAAGAGGAGGAGGAAGAGGAGGAAGAATGAAAATTAAAATGTGAACAAACAAAAGCACGTCTTGTGGTAGGTATCCAACCTACTCTGCCCGCTCGGGGACCGCACCTAAGTAAACTTTAGTTCACAAAGGCACTCCATTGAATCAGTGGGATGACGTGGAGAAAACGAAAAGCTGATGCACTGGGCTCAAAATCTCCTCTTAAAACCATACCAGGGCAAAGATGGCATGATCCAGTTTGGTGGAAGAATCCCACTTTAAAATAGAGTGACAGATGTGAATCTGGTGCTTATCAGAGGTGCCGCACTAATCCGAAAAGCCTCTTCTGGTAGAAGGAGCAGCAATGTCTGCAGCAGCAGTGACAGCAGGACTTGCTTTTTTTACTTTATCCCTCTTCCGTACCGCAGCTGTGGTCCGGTCCACCAGCAGCCACTTCACATAGGGTCACTCCACGTAATTCCAGATCCCAGCATCTGAGATGAGCTGGAAAGGAAGAGCTCCCTTTTCCCTCACCATTTGATTAGCCATCTCCTCTCCTACTGTAGAAGGTAGTGGAAGATGAGCACTATCTGGAGAGCATGGATTTGGGTTTGCTTTGCAGAGTGCTCTTCTTAAAAGAATTGCATAGGTGAGGGGGAGGGTCAAAATGCTAGCTTTTCATCTCTGGAGACCCAAGCTCAAACTGAAGTTTTGATCAATTGTGAAAACAAAGATGTGGCCTCACCCTTTTTTTTTGTGTTCAGAGGCCATTGGATCTGGCCTGCACACGAGGGACCTTTGGCAGCAATCACTAGCAGGGGGCTTCAGCTGTAGGGGGCTTCATATGCACTGTGGCTATGGCTTTGCAGTAGAGATCTTTGTTGGTACCAGGGTTCAGGGGTAGGGCTCAGCAGGGCTGAGCTCCTCCACAAGAGATGAGAGCCCCCCCAGCAGCTGGGCAGAAACTGTTGTTTAGTGCAGGGGAAAAGTAGCCTCCCCCTTGTTGCTGCCAGGTGCTTTTTGCTGCAGCCACCCGGAGCCCGCGCCTGGGCTGCCCTGCGGCTTCTCTTCGCCGCTGCCGCCACCTCGGTCTCTTCTGCCTCCGACGTAATTTAGAATATGTTCAATCCTGCAGTCAACACATCTCAGGTTTGGCCTGGGACACGCCTATGATTTCAGTTGGCATACATTTAAGCTGTCTGTATGTTGAGTCACGTGTTCGATGTTATGTAAGTCTGATTTTTGTCTTTCTGATATGTTTTGCAGGCCAACATATGGAAAGTGGCATGTATTGCTATATTTATATATCTACAGAGATATATAGAGAACACTTTGCAAAATGTGCAGTGAATTACACACAGACTGTTTATCATGGCGCTTGGCCAGGCTTGAGGAAGATGGCTCGTTTCAGTGCCTTATTCAGGGAGACCCTGAATGTCATTCCAAAAGTCCCAAAACATCACGTACGAGACCCTGGATGGGATCATATGGGATTGCTCGGGAACTCACAAAAGCTGGCTTTTGTTTTTCTGTTTCTTCCCTCACTGTTTCCATCTGTAATAACAATACGGGGCTGTTCTGAATTTATGCCTTCAAACTCTGCTTTTGTCGCTCCATTTTTAAGTGAACCATGTACATGCTCCTTCTCTTCCCCCACATTACCCAAAAAGGCTGTTGTTTGATCGGGGGGGATGGATTTTTACAGAAGTTTCGTGTGTGGAGCAGGACATGAGGCAGCTTGGTCATTGAGCAGCAATAATCGCCACCAGACTGGATGAATCCATTCCCCTGTTTAGTATAATGTGTATATTTGGATGAGAAAAGCAAATTAAGGCTGGATCCCATAATATTTTATCCCCACTGTGTAAAAGCCTACAGTATATACCTATTTTAGAAAGTTTTAAGATCAAATCACTCACTCACGTGAATATATAGATATATCTATAAAGAAGTTTATATCTGCCGTTTAGAGCTTTGTTAAAGCTTCTGTCTGGCTCGTTCTTTGTCCACGCGGCGCTTCCGCAAATACCCTGGAGCAGGGGCAGGTTGAAGGGACCGAGCAGCGTGTAAAGATGGATGGTAGTACTTATTCTCAGTTAGCTGCATGTTACCCGTTAGCCGCAATAAGAGCCTGATGCTATAACTGCTGAAACAGGAGAGAGTTGTGGATGCTCAGTACGTCTCGGCGGCAGCAGAGCCTAAGACCCAGGTAAGGAGGAGGAGGGAGACCCCCGGGTCTCATCCCCGCTGTTCTGTTTAAGATGCTGCATAATGCAATATGTCATGTCCTTCATTTCTACTGATGTCGCAGAACATAAACCAACGCACAAGGCGACGGGTAAGTGCTACGAGGCGTTCGGGCGGTTTTCACGTCATTCATCTGAGCCAGGTCGAGGAAGCTGTCCGTTCTGTTGAGGCTTTCTGATTGAGGACACGTTGTTTTGCAGGCTGCGTTCCTAGGGTTTGTTTTCAGGCTGCGTTGGCTCGGTTCTTCGCCAGCTGTTTTCCCTACCGGGGAAGGTCTCGTTGTACATTCTCCCTTTCGGTTTCTCTAGCACGTGACAGCTCTTCCAAGGCTTTTGTCAGTTCCCACCTGGGACAATTCACCATGGCCACAAGTCATACAAGGAAAAATTACTTCCAGAATGGAACAAAACCCCAACCTAAATGTTAGCAAAGACTACAAACATGAGCTTCCACATGTGTGGTTGAGACCGGGGTGGGGGGAATACCCACCAGCTGACTTCTGGACTAGGTTTCCGTGGGTTATGACACGGTTGGATTGTGCCCCTGCAAAATGGATCAATGTCTTAGCACTCCTAAGCAACTGAGACTTATCCCAGGTATTAGAGGTGGCACGGGCCCCGAAACAGCAACCTGTGGGAATATAAGGGCAGAAACAATGGAAATACTTGGTTTAAAATGCTGCTTATATTGTAAAGCTCTTTCTCATCTGTATCCCATGGTCACTGCAGGTCTGAGCAAAAACCTAAGTGACCTTAGGCACAAGTGCTGGACCTCCTCACACTTCTCATCCGGTCCCCAGCTTTCTTTTTCACACTGCTTCTGGAGAAGCGGGGCTGGGGGGATCCATCTAATCCTTTCTTTCCACTAAACATGCATATGAAGCAGGCCCCTGCATTTTTACACAGCAGTTCTCTTTGATCAAACTTGCTACTTCCTTACACCGTGGTCCTGCACGGGGTCAAGTGTGCAAAACACCTCCCAAGGAACAGTGTACTCGGTACGTCCCAGGAGTCACGGAGAGCTTTGCTCACTCGTGCCTCAAATGCAATGAAGGCACTTGGTACTGGACGAGCCTCGGCATTTGCTAAGGAAAGCCGAATTGCACTAAGGCTCACAGTGTGCTTGCTTTGATGCCAGCCCATTTCACTGACATTAAAGGAGCCGCTCCAGAATCTGGCCCTTGGTGGGGGTTATGTTTCACTAACAGAAAACACCTTTTGTCTACCATACGTCATTATTTTGCTGCCTTGGGCACCGTGAGCCTGACTCCCTACTTCTCTGCATCGTGTCGTTATTTACACTTTTCCAATGGGGACATAACTGTCTATCAAACCCAAGAAGAATTTGTCGTTTACCTCGTACAGGACTAAATAATTCCAGATTTTAGGCCATGAGGATTTGGCTACTTTCCATTATTGGCGTTGCCACCCAGCTCGGACTTCCCCAGGTGCCGTAGGGCCAGCTTGGCCGTCTCAGAATGACTTCAAAAGTCTGAAGAGGTCCAAAAGGCTGGCGGTTCGGTGCGGGCAAAACGTATCTGCACCCAAGGACTGGCGCCTCTGCTTTTATTCTCTTTTTCAAAGGCCAATTTCCAAACTATTCTTACTTACCTGCATAGCTCATAATCATAGACACGGAGAAAATGAGGGTTGGAAAGGACCTCAGGAGGTCTCATCTAGTCCAACCCCTGCTCGAAGCAGGATCATCCCCAACTAGTTCGTCCCAGCCGAGGCTTTGTCTAGCTGGACCTTAAAAACCTCCAAGGATGGAGAGGCCACAGTGTCCCTGGGTAACCTGCTCCATTCCTTCCCCACCTTCCTAGTGAGAGAGTTTTTTCCTAATATCCAACCTAAACCTCTCTTGCTGCAACTCGAGTCTACTGCTCTGTTATCTGCCACCGCGAAGACCAGTCCAGCTCCATGCTCATTCATCCCCCATCAGGGAGCTAAAGGTTGCTGTCCAATGACATTTAATTGATGGTTTCCAGGCATCCAAGTCACTGAGCTCATGCTCTATAACCCACCAGGCGGGTCTCTCCTTGGCAATCGGCAGTGCCCCTAAATGTCCAGTACCTAAGCACCCCGGTCTGATCCCTGCTGTTTTCTTCCCTCTCCCCTACAACCCCTACACGCCAACTTTGCTCTAACTGGCCTAGTCCCCTCCACCTTCCCCTCCCGCCTTACTTGGACCAGGTCCCTCCCTTAAATCCTGCCGCCTCTCCTAGATCTGCTTTGCCTCCTCGCTTCCCCACTGCTGCCTGCACTTCACCGTGTGCCCACCTCTGCCCCGCTGTCTGTTCCTCTAGCGCTCTGACCCCTGCCTCCGCTTCCTCCCAGGGTCCTAGGACCCTCGGCCTCCTCGGCCCCCATCCTGTGCTACCCCCTTCTACTGCCCCATCGCTGCCCTCCTACGCCCCGCCACCGATGCACTGACTCCCCTCCTCTGCTCACTCCCTACAACGCCGCCAGCCTCCCTTCTTGTCGGTCTGCTGCCCTCCCCTCCGCTCTGCGCCCCTGCACGCGTCCACGGCAACTTCTGGGAGCATCCAGCGCCAACTCCACCCTCCCCCAAAAGTTTCCAAGAGCCACAACCCTCATCTTCCTGCTTCAGGGGGATCACAGGGGGTGGCAAATCTCTTTGTCTGTGATCTGCAGGCTCAGCCTGGGGCCCCCCCAGAGGCATCTGGGGACAGACCCACCCCAAAGGCGGGGACCATGCAAGGAAGGGCTGTGTACCTCCTTCCTGGGGCTCCCTTGGTGAGGGAAATGCACCAGATAAGACAGGACCCCTGTGGGGTCAGGCCCAGCCGGCTGCGAAGGATGTAGTTGCCAACCCCACTTTGCTGCAGAGCTGGGATTGCGAGCAGCGTCCTGGCATGCCCTGCCGCCCGGTCTGCTCCTTGCCAGCCAGTGCCCCCGTCCTGGGGCACAGCTCGAGGGTAGGGATCTCAGGAGGGTTGGCCTGAAATATAGTTAATAATAGTTTGCAGAGCTGGGGGTCAAAGCCCGATAACTTCCTAATGGTTGGCATTTGATGCTGGGGCTTGGTGTCTGCCAGAGGCAGATCTCCTCCGGCGATTCCAGGTGGACCGGGTGCTGTTTGTGCACAGAAAGCTGCTCACAAGCTGAGCATTTTGGCAGGAAACCGTATCTTGGGAAAGCGCATGATCCCCAGCTTGCACCACTAATACCACCTCTGCCCTTTCCATGACATAGGGCTTTGCAAGACCATCTTCAGACGCATCTGTAGCTTAGAGCATCATGATGGTTTAAAGAAGCCCGGGTCTCAACTTGAATTATTGTGGCGCCAAAGTGCCTACATAATATGCTAGTAGCCTTCCCTCTTGATTATTGCATTGTTTCTGCATGTTTGGGGGATGGAGGGCTGCCGTCTCTCAGATTTAAGTCTAAAGATCTCCAGTTCGAGAGCGTGCAATGGCCTGCTTTGATCAAGGGGTTTCTCCTGCTAACGGGACTCATTTACGGACATCAGTGTAATTGTTTCATTAGGTTACTCTTGCAAGCAACGGTGACCGAATTCCCTAAAGAAACTGAATTCCTTTATTGAAGAAAATATGGGTGTTACACTCCAGCTTCGGTTCAGCGTGGCTTGAAAAGAAGCCAGTTGTGAGCTATGCAGGGAGGCTGCGGGTAACAAAAGTATTGTATTGTCAGACCTGCAAAATATTTCCGTAGCAAGTACTCGAGCCCTGTCTGAATGTCCCAGAACATTAAGCAGACCACTTTCACAATCTTTGGTGATGTGTTGTCTTCAAATGTTTTTTAAAACATAAGCTAAGGCTCTCTTAATAAATCCTTGCACTTGAGGGATGAATTTTTTTTCCTTTCCCAAAAATCCCATGTGCATGATTATTATGGTAACGTTAAGGAGGTTTCTTTGGATCAGTAATTCAGACTACATTTTTTTTTTAGACTTTGCAGACTGTTATGATTAGCCTGTTATCTTTGCAAAGATGGTCTTTGCTTTCCTTCATAAAAACCTGGGGGAGCTCCACTTTCCAAGGAGGCGGTTGGTGTATTCCTACGGAGTCAACTCGAGAGAAACTCCATAGATTCATAGATGCTAGGGTTCGAAGGGACCTCAATAGATCATCAAGTCCGACCCCCTGCATAGGCAGGAACGAGTGCTGGGTTGAGATGACCCCAGCTAGATGCATATCCAACCTCCTCTTGAAGACCCCCAGGGTCGGGGAGAGCACCCCCTCCCTTGGGAGCCCGTTCCAGACCTTGGCCACTCAAACTGGGAAGAAGTTCCTCCTAATGTCCAGTCTAAATCTGCTCTCTGCTAGCTTGTGGCCATTATTTCCTGTAACCCCTGGGAGCGCCTTGGTGAATAAAACCTCACCAGTTCCCTTCTGTACCCTGTGATGAACTTATAGGCAGCCACAAGGTCGCCTCTCCACCTTCTCTTGCAGAGGCTGAAGAGGTCCAGGTGCCCCAGTCTCTCCTTGTAGGGCTTGGCCTGCAAGCCCTTAACCATACGAGTGGCCCTTCTCTGGACCCTCACCAGGTTATCTGCATCCCTCTTGAAGAGCGGCGCCCAAAACTGCATGCAGTACTCCAACTGCGGTCTGACCAGTGCCCGATAGGGGGGAAGTATCACCTCCTTGGATCTGTTCGTCATGCATCTGCTGATGCACGATAAAGTGCCATTGGCTTTTCTGATGGCTTCGTCACACTGCCGACTCA